>CM021748.1:5497047-5895512 GCA_011075105.1 Heteronetta atricapilla
GGGGTGCTCTGAGGGGGCCCTGGGGGGGGGGAGCTTTGAGAGGGGCTCTGAGCCCCCTCAGCCGCGGGGGGCGGCGGTTGTCCCATCAGGAACGACCCCCAGAGCCCTAAGGGTGGGGGCAGCTGCCTTGAGGCGTGGGGGGGAACCTCAAAATAATCATAAAAACGGGGGGAAAGGGGCTGGGGGCGCTGGCAGGAGGAGGGGAGGGGCCGGGGGCTCGCCTCGGGGGAGCGGGGCGCTCACTGCCGCTTCTCCCGCCCGCAGCGCCCCCGCCATGAGCAGCAGGGCGGCCGCCCCCGGGCCGGAGGGCAGGGCGCGGAAGGCGCTGAGGAAGGTGTTCGGCTTTGAGGCCTTCAAGACTTCCCTGCAGGAGAGCGCGACCATGGCGGTGGTGAGAGGTGAGGGGCGACGGCCGCTGGGGCTGCGGGAGCCGGGAGCCGGGAGCCGGGGCTGTGCCGCTCTGAGGAGCCGGGCCCCCGGCCCTCCGAGGTCGCTCCCGTGGCTGAGCTGCAAGGGAAGCTCCCCGAGCCGGGCTTTGCTCTACCTGCTCTCCTTTGCGTGTGTTTTGTAAGAACGTGGTTGCATCAAGCACGGTACAGGTAACCCTCAGGTCTGGCAGTGCCGGTATCCGCACCGGAGGCGTCTGCTGGCTGGTTTGTGGCCAGATGAGGTTGAACCTATTTGCACTTGCAGAGTAAACCTTACTGTAATGGTTTAGGCACAGGTGCTACCAGTGGAAGACTTAGTTCTCTGGTCAGGTTTACATCTGTTCCGTGAATCACATGGATGTTACCAGAAACACACATTTTTTAAAGCATTCCTGGTGTTAACGCATCCACCAGCTGTGGGTTCGGCAGGCAGCTCACGCACACAGGCTGCTGACCGTCCTCTCTCCTCACAGGTCTCATAATGCAAACCAGAACAGCACCAAACGCAGCGTGCAGGACACGGTTACAGTTTTCATCCATCCCTAGCAGCTGTGTTGTTGATGACAGACGGGCCAAAAGTAGTGTTCTGTGAGCAGGGTGGTTCTGCCTGTCAATGCTGTTTGCGTTGGCATCTCCCTGGGGTACTCCTTAGCGTGCTGATAGTTACTAACTAAATAATGCTGCCTACGTGGCTGGGATTTACTTCTTGGGATAAGCTTTCACAGGGTGTGATAAAGATCTGCCCCGGGACTGGTGGTTTGGTAACTGGAGGGCTGTAAGGCAGTCTCAAGAGCAGCTCGTGTAGAAGAGAATTGCATGACCACGGACGAGTTGTTCAACGCCTCTTTATCTTGGTTTCTGTGTCACTTCTGGTATTTAGGTGAGGCTGTTTCATAATGTTTGAAAAGTGATCACAGATTATTTGAAGACCACTGCAGGCATACAAAGTAATACGATGCTTTTAGAACCTAAAATCAAGTGTCTTTTGTTGGCATGCCACAAGGTATGCGCACAAATATGCCATTTCTCACAGATTACAAGTCTTTGTGCCCACCCGTCCAGGCAGAGCCCTGGGAACTCGCCACCACTCCATTAGCCTTGAGCTTTGTTCTGTTGTCTTTGCAGGCGAGAAGGATGTCTTTGTATGCATGCCCACAGGGGCAGGGAAATCCTTGTGCTACCAGCTTCCTGCAGTTCTGGCAGTGGGCATCACCATTGTCATTTCACCTCTGATTGCACTGATTCAGGTAACTGTCTCCTGTCAGCTGTGGAAAGCAGCCAGTGAAGGGGGTTGGGAGACTCCGGAGGCACGGCTGCCTCTTGCCTTTCTGGCCTCAAGACGGCTGTTAGCCTGCCTCTGGGTTCTTGTCTTGATGTCTTGGTGTGTTTTCCTTAGCTGGGTGACTGGTGAAGAGGCTGCAACTTAGTGTAACTCTGGTTTGATGCTACGCAGCTCTGTTAAAGATGGTTTTTATTTGATAATAGCCTAGTGGTTTTTATAACTGACCCTTTCTCTATTTTCTCCAGGTGTCTTTTGTATAGTGTGCTGTACAAAAGCAGCAGAGTACCTCACATGTACCAATCCGAGTCTCTCACCACAAAAAAAAAATCTCCATTTTACCTATAAAGTAACAACTCTGGGAATGATGAAGTTGCCTTTGTAGGCATAAATTGCTCTCCATCAAACTGTCTTTTTGTTGTGGTCTTTGTGTCACGGGGATAAGCTGTTGTAGCGGAGTTCTCCTTCTTGAACGCTTTCATCTGTGACCTTTTGCTTATGTGTTTTGCCTTTTCTACTGTTTTCATCACCTCACACTTCCCTATAATAGCAGCTGTAGTGTTAACGTTGCGTGATACCTGGTGGCGTAGGCTGCTGTTGTGTTTTTTTTTAAACTCCTCTGCAGTCTCAATGTAATACACGCCAAGAATTAAAAACAGGCTTGGTGATGCATCTCAAAAAGGTGTTATAAATAGTGAGCTCTTTCCAAATGAGATCGTTTCTAACTCAGCTCCAACACAGGAAATATTGTATCAGTGACACAGAGATTAAAGGAATTACCAGAGGTAAGATTTGCAGGTGAAGCAGAATGTGTAAGAGCAACAGGTGGATGGAGATGGGCTAAGTGAGTCGTAGGGAACAGAGCTGGAGTGAGCCTCCAGAGGTTTTCTCATTCAGCCCTGCGATGGGGAGGCTGTGCCTGGAAAGATCTCGATATATTTCATTCTCATCCAACTTCAAGAGCTCAGTCTGTGTAGTTTATAGGGAAGGTTGAGAGCTGACTGAGCAGAATCAGTGCCTATTAAATCAGTCGCTGAAGCAGTTATTGAGTGAAATGATGAGACGTCCATCTTTTAGGACTGTTCATACCTTCTGAAATGTTACGTGTTAGTCAAGTGCAAGTGAACAGCTCGGTGTAGGTAGGTGGATTGTGTGTCCACTGTTTGGTTGTATGTGAATGTGATGCCGTGTTTCCTTGGTGTTCAAGGCATGATTCTTGTTCACATTCAGTTCTATTGCAGAGGTGATTTGCCGTATCTCCTAATATCTCAGCTGTGTTTATGAATCCTTTGGTTTATTTTGGAATGAAGTGTGTTCTGTTTTTGTAGGGTGGCGTTACTCGGTTTCCATCTGTCACAACTTGGTAGTGTAAATCCTGAAACATGCTGGTGGTTGTTTCAGCTCACTGTGGCTATCATCGGGTATTTTGCACAGTTCCATGCTGATGTTCCCTAGCAGTAAAATGACTGTCTTCAAGCGAGTGGAAGCCAAAAGAAAAGGAGTTAGAAGTTAGAGCTGAACACATACACTCACCATTGAAATAAAGGCATCTAGGGTTGAAGTTGTAAACAGCTGGACTCCAGGTGAACGTTGTCCCGAGACTTGAACCTGGAGGTGGAATTTGGGATGTCACTTGGATCTCTCCAGCAGAATTTTGTAGTGATGGTGGCTTTCTTTAATGCCGTTTGTTTCTCATTTAATTTTCGTTTCGTATTTACCTTAGGACCAAGTGGATCACTTGCTGGCTCTGAAGATCAAAGCCTGCTCTTTCAACTCCAAGCTTTCAGCCCAGGAAAAGAAGGCCATCCTGGCTGACCTAGCAAGTGAAAAGCCCCAAGTAAAGCTCCTGTACATCACCCCAGAGATGGCAGCTTCCTCTTCCTTCCAGCCTACGCTGAACTCCCTGCTGTCTCGAAATCTCCTGTCCTACCTAGTGATTGATGAAGCGCATTGTGTCTCCCAGTGGGGACACGATTTCCGACCTGACTACCTGCGGCTGGGCACCCTGCGCACTCGCATTCCCAATACGCCGTGTGTTGCCTTGACTGCCACTGCCACCAAGCAAGTCCAGGAAGACATTGTGGTGGCACTTAAGCTAAAGCAGCCGCTTGCCACCTTTAAGACTCCTTGCTTCAGATCTAACTTATTCTACGACGTGCAGTTCAAAGAGCTCTTGACTGATCCGTATGCCAACTTGAAGGATTTCTGTCTGAAGGCACTTGAAGTGAAGAACACCGCTGGGGTAGGTTTTTCAGAAGAAGGCTAAACTGAATAAAATCTTCCTTATTGGTCACTGATCTTCCAGGGGTTGGTATGGCCCTGATAGGTCTGTGGCAGGAAAGGAGCAGGTCCCTGAAGGAAGGTGCTCAATAGCTTTTTAGTTCCTCTAAAATAGTTAGAATATAGAACTGCATTTCTTTCCAACAGAGGTGTCCTCCGAAAAGAGCTAGTCTAGAAGAAAATGTATTAGGAATATGCAAATAACATTTCTGTCTTGGCTTGTCATGTCCCTGGTGATAAGCGTGTGTTTGATTGGGTTCTGCTCTTTCACTGTGGTGAGGGTGAAATACAGCACGGGTGAGCAGCAGCAGTTAGTGTCGTATTGAATTTCTTGTGGTAACGCTAATTTCCGGAATAACTCTCAGCAACTCAATCAGCCTCTGCACCTCAATTTGTCTGTAATGTGAAGAGAGACTGCTGCTTGCCTTGCATTCACTGGGAAAAGACTGGGGGACCATATTTGGTCTATGTCTCCTAGGCCTTGCAGGACTTGTATGGAAACTCTCTTTATGTCTGATTTATTTTTGTGCCACGACAATATCTTTAAGTTGCTGGGGAATTGGCTTGGAGGTGAGATGAGCCTTGGGCATCCCTCCATTTTGTCCATGCTAAGGACTGCAGCTTTGCTGATGGGCTTCAGGCAGCGTCACGGACTTTCTCTCCTCTCTGCCCAGGCGTACTCCGGTTGCGGCATTGTGTACTGCAGGATGAGGGACGTGTGTGACCAGCTGGCTATTGAATTGAGCTACCGCGGAGTGAAAGCCAAGGCGTATCACGCAGGTACTGGAGGCTGCTTCTGTATCTCTCAGGAGCTGGTAGAACTGAACTGTGCCACCGTTAAGGCCTGGGTTGGGGTTACGTAGCAAGCAGCTTTCTAGGCATGGTCTGCAATGTGTCCAGTGCTCACACATCAGGTCTTTGAGGTAAGTACGGGTCACTCAGCGGAATGGCATTCCCTTTGCTCCAGAACTGTTCATTTTGTTGGATCGTGCATGGCTTAAATATAACAACCAGTTTCCTAGTGTTCTAAATTTTTCTTTTTGGAAGAGAAACAGCTGCTGCTGACTTCTGCTTGATCCCAGGCCAATTTAAACATGGGCAGAGAGGGGTGTGTACATCGGTCTGTTTTTACTGAGGGGCTTGGCTCGTGATGAGGAAATGGAGAAGGAAGAAAAAATACTTCTACTTGCCATTCTGTTTTGTTTCCTTCCACCTTTTTTCTTTCCCAGGACTCAAGGCAGCTGATAGAACTTCAATCCAGAATGAATGGATGGAGGAGAAGATCCCAGTTATTGTTGCTACTATCAGTTTTGGAATGGGAGTAGACAAAGCAAATGTCAGGTACGTGAGGCTGAGAGTTGTGCTCCACCAGAGACTGAAACCTGAGCAGCAGGAAGGGAAAGCCTCAGTCTCTATTATCTGATACATTTGTTTCAAACACCTGATCATTATTCACTGAAACCCACAAAAATAGAACTGGAAGTTTTCTTAGAAGCAGCAAAAACAACCTTGGAAGGGTTTTGTAATGAAATTAAAAAGAAGGCACCAGAGTTCCTCTTTACCAGTCATCCTCAAACCAAAGAAAATTGGAGGAATGTTTGGCTTTTTTGCCACGCTCTCCAGGGTTTTAAAAAGAACCATCTAGATGCAGTCACGCCTGTCTCTTTCACTCCTCTTAGTGCAATAACTGTTGTCGAAAAGCAATGGGAAGGAGATTTGTAACTAAAATAATTCATACACTACTAAAATAGAGTCAGTTTTTGATGATATCTTTTGAAAACTGCAATGGGAGTGGCAGTTCACGAATGGCAATAAACATTTAAAAAGCACAACTCTAGTTCAAGGACAGAAATTTTACATGTTTTTAATTGGGGTTCCTCTGGGACTTCTAATTGCCACCATAATTGCTCTGTGTTATTAGAATTCCTGCACAGCAATATGGCTGTTCTGAGTTAAGTGTTGTGAGCTGCGAGCATTTAATAGAGGAACAGCTCATCTGCAGCTCATGTGACACCCTAGATGGAGCTATCTTCAATCAAAATCCAAATAAAACAAATGCTGTGACCATTGTAGGAGAGGTGCAGGACATCACTGAGATGATCACATCAGTTCACAACTGTGCCATCCCTCTGTGCGTTCCCCTGTGCTGACAGGATCCTATAGCAATGACAGATTACTGTACTGCTTGATGCCTGTTACCCAGTAGAGAAATGAGAAGTCTCCTAGGAGAGCAGCATAAATTAATAACCTGCTGAAATTCGTCTCTGTCCCGTTCAATGCATTCAACCAGCAAAAAGTAACTGAAATGCATAGGGCTGATGAAGAATAAAATATAACTGAACCATGCTTTTGTAATATGGTTAGTTTCCAATAAATTAAGTTAAAAAGACTCCTTACAAGCTGTTTTTCAATAGTTTAAGGAATATGATACCCCAGCCCAGGTAACAATGCCCTGCTGCTTAGCCTTCCCTCTTTGTTGGCAGAGTCCTGAGTATTCATGCATGTGTTATGGAGTAAGATCAGGTCTGACAAGTTCTGGAGGTGACCCTTTGGGACAAAAGGGAAAACAGGTGTTGTTTCTGTCTCTGATGGAATCAGCTCCTCTTTTTTCACTGCTAATTCAGTTTTGGTTGAGATTATCAATTCTTTCAGTCAATTTCCCAATAGGGAATAAATATGTAGGGCTCTGATTCCTTGTGTCTGGCCTGGTCTTGAAGTGTTTGTGTTTAGAGAAACAGTCACTTGTCTTTTCATCTTTTGCCACACTTGTGCACGTCATGTCTGCCTCTGGGACATAGTGGTTTGCAGAGCTTTAAAAGGACCAGTTTTGAGGCAGACTGGTATTTAAAATATTGGCAGCATTTCTCTACTGTAAAATGCAGACTCCTCAACACAGGCATGAGCTGAATTGCTGAATGTTCAAGTACAAGCAGGTTTAAAGCAGTCTTGTAGTGGTGCATTGAAAACATTCCTTCAGAGATTACATACAGTTTAGTAATGATTCATAGTCATATTCTCTGACTGGGAAAGGTGCCCTCATCTACAGGTGAGTTTGGTGAGACGGAATTTCCCACGCAGACTTTGTTGGCAAAGAAGTGTCTTTTTATAATAAAGTATTTCAAGTTATGTTCCATAATGTTCATGTTGTGTTCACAATATTGTGTTCACATATTGTGTTCCACAAATTAAACAGGACTTTTTTTTAAATGCTTTGTTTTATCATAAAATAGTCCAGACCGTGTCCTTATTCTCACTCGTCATAGCCATGCGACTGTATGTTTGGGATATTCGTGTGCCCTTTTTCTTCCATCCATTTTGAGTGACATCCTGCTTTTACTGCCTTAGTTTTTACTCTGATGTTGATATCCATGAACTACACAATCGTGTATGCACTGAGTTGAGAAAGCTACAGCCTTGTTTCGCATTGTCATATCACACGCAGGTTTGTTGCTCACTGGAACATTGCCAAGTCAATGGCTGGATATTACCAAGAATCTGGCAGAGCTGGGCGAGATGGGAAGCCATCCTGCTGCCGCCTTTATTACTCTAGGAACGACCGGGATCAAGTCAGCTTCCTGATTAAGAAGGAGCTCTCTAATATCCAGGTAAGGTCAGCAGACTAGTGTCTGCCTGTCTAGATATGCTACCTATTTGCTCAGATTTAGCTTGCCTCTTGCCTGCAGTGACCTCTGAATATGCAAAGATGAAATGAGTTTTTCTGGAGCTGTAGTAGTTTTTGGGTTGAGAGTCATCTGTAGTCCTGTCTCAAGGGAGAGCAGCAGAGATTGAAGCAGGGAGGGAAAGGGCTGCCAGAACTAGCTCCAGCCATACTACAGACACAAGGTTGCGCAGAAAAAGGATGGTGCCTGTACCAGTTTCCCACATTTACCACATTGTTCAGGAGAGTTGGATTTGGTTATCAGTGGAGTTAATTTATCAGTTTGTATTTAAATTGAAGACTACAATTCTTGTTCTGTCTACTTTCAGGAAAAAAAAGGCACCTTAAAAGAATCGGACAAAGCTGTGATGACAGCTTTTGATGCCATTGTGAACTTCTGTGAGGAGCTGGGGTGAGTGCACTTCTTTCAAATATTGTTTAATGTTGGGGAAACCATATCCTATCCCCTCTGTGGCACAGTTATGGCTGAGATCTTTCTGCAAATGCATGTCATGGAAAAATAATATACTGAATGAACTGCCAGATATTTCGCTGTCTGGACTGAGGAAGGTGTCCCTGAGACACCTGTCGCTCCCTTTCACTTCTGAGTTAACCGAGATGTTGGTTGATGTTGAACTGTGATTCCTCTTGCTATGAAATTTAATATGTTTTATCTGTGGAGAGCTGACTTAGTTTCAGTTGCTTTTGTTTTGACTCTTTCCTCCTTCACCCGCCATCTCTCTGGGCAGCCTAATCGTCACAGGATGGAACTATTTAGCTTTAATGTCTCTCTAAATCTCAGGGGCTTCACTCTGCAAAGAATTAGGCATCCTTGATTCTCATTGACCTTAGAAGGCTCTTACGTGCTTTCAGAAAAAAAAAAGCTCAAATTATGGATGTGCCCAATCTAAATGGAGACTAGCAACCACAATATACATCGTTCAGGTCTAGTTCATGACTTGTAAGCTGTAATTGTACTAATTACTATGCTGGATAAGACATCAAAGTTGTAATTTTGCCAGTAAGAGAGCAGTATGTATTCACTAACCGAAAGTAGTCAACATGTGTCTTGCTTTCAAGTTGTATTTTGTTTCGTTCTTCACACCTGTGTCTAGGACAAGATTTTCAGGGTGACTGGCATGCTTCTTTCCTGATACTTCAGTGAGGGTATTTTCTCCTTGTGGTCATGTTTGGTAAACAAACTGTGTTTTTATGGATCTGCCTTGGGAAATCCCTGTGTGTACTGAAGTACAGCACAATGCTGAGTGGTCCCAGGGCAGGTGAAGGAGCACTTCTTTGTCCAGACCTAGGATGATTCTGGGAAGTAGCTTCTTGCTTTAAGTCAGATGGCTGCTTGCGTCCAGATTCTATAGCATGTGAGAGCAGCTGTATCTATTTGGTCAGAGGAGACCAAATAGCCTCAGGAGACCTTGTCTCAGTGTGCTTTTCTCCTTGATTGTCATACAGTTGGTAGCAGAATTAGTTGTGACAGTAGTTTCTTGGAAGGGTCATCAACGCCATGACAACTGTACTGGACTCACTGAACTAACTTTCCACAAGCCAAAAGCAGTCACAGAACATTCCAGTGTGATCTCCTAGTCAGGGTGTGAGGTAGGATCCATGTCACCATATTACAGCATCACCCACCTCATGTATGCTGTAAAGAACTTGACTGCTATTTAAGCGAGGAACTTGTCTGAAGAGTCCTGCTGCAGTAGTGAGGCAATATCCAAGTGATAGAGAGAAAACATTCTCCTTTGCTGAGGTGAATAGCAATAGAAACAGAACTTCACTGGCTACATAAGAGATTTGTAAGGGAAGCTCACTGACCTAACAAGAAATCACATCTCCCATCTTTTTTATTCCCTTCCCCAGCTTAATACCTACACACACAAGATACGCAACCCAAGATCCCACATTGCAGCACCGTTGACTGGCTTCCCTGCTTGTGACTGTGCAGGAGACTAAGGTGCTCTTCAGAAAAATACTGCATTGCATTTCTTTTTTACATTTTGAATTAATACAGTTCTATTCACTATTCAAACAGTAAAAATAAACCTGAAATTCTGACCTTACAAGGTTCTAAATGAGAACAAATACAGACAGACTTGTATGCTGATAAGCAAGTTTTTGCATAGTATATTTAGGCTCCTGTCTGAGTATGACAGGAGAACAATTACATAAGCTGCTTTTTAGAGAATGGATTCAGACAAAGCTTTTGCTGGTCAGAGTTTCCTGACATCCTTTGCAAGATGGAAAAAAAAAAAAAAAACCAGCCAAACAAAAAAAGTAACTGCACTGGTACAAGACATCTTTTTCAGTTTTAGGCGGTGGTTGACCATTTGCCAACTCTATCCAGTCTGTGGTTTTGTTTGAAAGATGAAAATCAGACACGACAAGCCAAATGCCAGCATCATCCTGCAGTTCCTGAACACAGACTGCCTTACGTACAGGGTTTGCTGCGGACTTGCAGAACAACTTGCTGGCATTCATATATTGCTCTCGATGCGGGAAGGCTGGATGGGGAGAAAATGAAAAAGCTTCTACGAACAACACAATTAGATTGCAGCTGGGCTGATTTTTGCTTAGCTGTGGATCTCCCAGTACTGTGTCACAGCTTTACTGTCTACGCGCCGCTCCGCTTGTGCCTCAGAGATGAGCAGCACCCAAAGATGGCAGCAAATAACAGGAGAGCAATCAAAACAAGACAGAAGGTGCTAATCACCACCAGCCCTCCCAGAGCCCAGTCACTTGTTACAATCCGTCTTTTTAGGTCTTCCAGAACTGAGGATGTCTCTTGTGCAGATGACATGCTGGCTTCTGCCCTGCTGGAGTTAGACAAGAATAATATCAGATGTTGATGTATCTCCTCTGTGCTTTGACAGAGCAGAGACAGTCCCTAAACCAGGACAGGCACACATGCTCTGTGCTGGCAGGTGTCCCTCTCCCAAAAGGTAGAGTCAGTCTTCGCACAATCTGGAGCATAAATCAAAAGAGAGGTAACTGAGGCAGCTTTAGAGTCAAATCAACAGAGAATTAAAGAGGAAATCTTCTGGCTTTCCTAGATTTTAGCAGTTGAGATTTACTTTAATCAGAGCTTATCAATATTTTTAATAATACAGTATCTCTCCTGCCATGTTCTATATGAACCCTTCATCTGTCAACTGTACAGCCTATACATGAAAGTCAAGTAATCAATGGGAGATGGATCGGTTGATTCCAACAGGAAGCATTACCTCTAAAAATGAGAGTTGGGCACTTAATCTCCAGTGTGTTCTCACAGCTCAAATGAACACTTATTTAAAAACAAGCCAAACACACACCAAGAGCAAGCACAGAACTTAATGTAGAACTTGTCACTCCCATAGAATTTAGAACAATCTGGCTTCTTGCCTGAAAAGTGTCTCCTGTTAAAAAAGTTGGTTTTAATGCTGAGCCACACATTCTGGATTACTCTACAAGAGAGGTATGCTTTCCTCCTGTGAATGACTTAGGTTCAGCAATAATTTGAAGTGGGATCTCAGGGGTTCTACATACTTGTTCTTTCTCTGATAGTTTGCATAATGACTTGGCTATCAGCTTTCTTTAAAAAGAAAAAGACAACAACATCTACTTGAGAGCAGCTTGTGGTTTGAGAGCATCTAAAGCTTCCTTGCTAGATGCTGCTCAAGGGAAAGAATGGATTACTTCTCATACTCTCTCTCAAACATGACTGTACAGACCTAATGCAGGAAGAGATCTTAATTATTTCAGAATATTTACCTGACTTGTTACCCCTTGTGTCTGCATCCCAAATACCGTATGAAAATCATGTAAGTACATTTCATCCTCAGCAAATCACCTTGGATTGCAAGCACAAGCTCAGGCTTCAGTTTCCTCAAGCTTTTGTTTCTTTCTCAGTAGAAAATAATACTCAAGTTTATGCTTTGTTTTTTTTGGAATTAGGACAGATCACCAAAGGTATACAGGACATGGAAGCTGTTCTGGATAGCTTCCTTCTCTTTCAAAAAGGAGACGGACTGGATACCAGCTCTGCAGACCTAGAGGCAGACACCCTGTACAGCTGCACACCCTAAAATGCTCCCATTCCTTTTGGGAACCATGGTTAATCTCCTGAGGTAGGAGAGTTGTATGCAATTTCATAAATACCTGAAGCTGTTGTGTTTGCAGTAGGTGTTTCTTCTGGTACCTCCTCAGCACCTACTTGAAAAGGTCTTGGCCTGTGGTGAAGGACCCCCTCCAGCACCTGGAGCCTTGTAGACCTAGCCTGGAAGTTGCGTGTTAGTACTGCAGTAAATGATTAACAGCTGACTTTCTTGCAAAGGTGTGGCTAATCTAATCAAAGGCCTTGAGCCTAGTTAAAAAGACCCTGTTCACATGTCACTTGGGTATTTCTTCCTCTCCATGCCTTTATCCACTTGTGTACTTATTCTGGTGCTTGTAGCAGCCTGCCATGCCCTCTGTCTTGGGAAAGTAGCAGAATTTGTTTCTTGGGTCTTGGCTGGCTCGGTGTTGTAGGCTCAGTTAGGAGACTGCCATTTGTAAAATGGGACTGTGAGTAAGAGTGCCCTGTAGTCCAAACTTCATCATGGCAGCTTAGGTGGATAAACTCATTACAGAGCCTTGTAGTGCTGTTAGCTGCAATAAAACAGACTCCCTTCCTTCTTAACTAAGGAAGACAGAAGGAAGAGAGGTGGGAGAGAAAGAGGAGAGCGTGATAGGTGTGGATGGGTGGAAGGAAGCTTGTTTTTCACAAGCCAAGCACATCACTTTGATGCTGGAGAGATCATGTTACAGAGTAAAAGCTATTCCATTAAGTGGTCAGTAAAGCTTCAGCTGCCTCTGCTGGAGAGGCTGGTCTCACAGTATACTTTGGATTTCTCAGGGAAACCTTTTTCAACACTTGTATCATCGCAACTGAAGTAATTATATTCCATTGCAGTTCCTTCGAGGCTCACTGAAGGTTTTAAAATGCGTACCGAAGTTACTGGTTTTGAAACAGCTTTCAGTTTTGCTGTGGTCTGTGCTCCTCTGTGAGTTTTGAAACAGAGGGGATCCATCCTCACCAGAGCTCAGGGCGTTATAGGCCCCTGCAAGTGAGTAACAGGTGAAACAAACAAACAAACCCTAAACTGTTTTTTGGGGGGCATCTTTCAAGCCACCCTGATCTCTTGTGTGCAAGACAGTGGCAGAACCCACCCAGCCCAGGCAAACACGTACCTAAATACCAAGGATGTGAATAGTCCAACGGAGTACAATGGTACGAAACATTAAGCAGAGCATTAGGCCTGTGAGGTGCAGACAAGTTTGCAGAAATTGGCCAGGGATCCACTTCTCTCCTTGGTGGCTGCTCCTCTGCTCCAGAAAGCCACCCGCATTCTTAATAAAATTGCTTAATTTTCTCTCCTTCTCTCTCTCCTCTTTTTTTTTTTCCCTTTCTTTTTAACAGCGCTGTATTTATTCTCTGCTTTAATTCAGGAACTTACAGTGGCAGAGATAAGGCAGGAGCCATTTCCCCTGTCCCCCTGCCTGGTGTCTGTCAGTGGTTTAACTTGTAACACCACTGGGGAAACTCATGTTTGTGGCTTTTCGTGTTGAGATAACGCTTGGCAGCTTGTTCCTAGTGACAGCAACCTGTCAGTTGTTGGTACGTTTCCAGCCCACTGAGCTTCCTTCTGACTGTTAGCACAGGCTGGTTCCGTGCTGCTGAAGCATTTCTCAATGGGATTCTGTTAATTCCTGTAGCTGGCACTGTCTAGCACAGGCTAGGAAAGAAAGTAAGCTCTGTTCTCTCACAGGTCTCATGATTTAACTTAGAAGTGTCTGTCTCCTGCAAAAGAGAGGGTCTGAGACTTCCTGAGTCACCTTGACAGTCGCTTGTTTGTAAATGAAATGAGCAAAGATGTGTCTGACAGAGAGGTTAGTGTGATGCATCTCCCAATGTTGATTATGGTAAATTGATGCCATGTTTGAGCTTATCCTACCCTAGAATATTTCCTGGAAGTGAAAGTTTGGGGACAACATAATAAAGGCCAGCACTTTGTTACTCTTAATCTGTGTATGCAGCAGCACATACAGGTTCAGTCCTCATTTTCTTGGTAGTTGCCAAGCTGGGGCTCAAATACTTACTTTCTAAGGAACATTCTCATCTTCTCCTGGAAATGTTTTCTTTTTTCTTAGTGTAAAAATAACATTAGTGATTTGAGGATTTTTTTTCTTAATTTTTTAGACTATTCTCTGTGTTGCTGGCTGCAAGTTTATTTCAATGTGCAACTGTACAAAAAAATGCAAACTGAGTTTATTTGAAAAAAAAGTGCATTAAATACATGAGAAGCTAATGATGCATTCTGCTAAATTGGGTGCAGGCATCAGTGAACATGTTTCTTTACAAAGTTTCCATTTTGTTGTCCCTTCTGAAGTGTGAAGAATATTTAAAAGCCCACTGTTAAAAACTTGATTCTTTTCTCTCCTGCTGGATGTTGGCTCTGGCATACATGCATGTGATCACAGAATATCCTGTGTTGGAAGGGACTCACAAGGATCATCGAGTCCGACTCCTGGGTCTGCACAGGACCACCCAAAAATCAGACCACGGGTCTGAGAGCATTGTCCAATGCTTCTTGAACTCCGTCAGGCTCAGTGCTGTGACCGCTTCCCTGGGAGCCTGTTCCAGCGCCCAAATCCCTTTGACTGCTCTACGTGTAGCAGGTGGAATACAAGGGTAGAAGATGACTTATCTATCATTTTTATACCTTCTTGTAAAGGTGGTGTTGTTACATTTGGGGCTGAAAGAAAGCCCAGCGGCTTGCAGAGTTACAACAAGATGGTCTGTTTGGCTGTCCCAGTTAGGAAAGTCATGGTCTGCCCTATAGCCTTGTACTTACAGAAATCCCTTATTGAAGTTCACCTCAGTGTAAACCAAACATACGCAGTGGCTGCAGCATGGAGAAAGGATTTATTTTCACTTGTTAACTTCAGCCGTACAGGCCATTCTGGGCTGTGCTTTGTTGCAATGCCAGCTGTCAGCTGCTGCATGTATACCCTGAAGTGACAGTTACCATGCTGTATGTCACTCCTCTGAAATGCCTTGGAGTATGCTAATAAACATACCTTAGGCATACTGCTTATGTCCACTAAAATAAACTGCACACAGTGCAGGGAGTCAGGCACACAGGTCCCTCGAGTGAGGACGGGGATTTGTTCATCTCCTGTAACTCCCATGTAAGGACCGTTCGCCTGCAATATGCAGAAGAGCAGAATTCACGAAAGGTCTGACTACCATACGGGGGCTGGGAGGGAGCACGTTTACCAGCACAATGTTCAAATTAAACTGTAACATCAGTGATTTTTTTTTTTCTCTTTTGCCTTCATCTTTCTGTTTACAAAGGGTATTGCACACGATCTGATTTTTCTCTTTGGCAATTTCACATCATCGTAACACCAGTGAAATAAAGGAGGGAGCATTTGTCACCAGCTGTATGCAGAGCCTCAGGTGGTACATGTAGATCAGAAGGTCCATGATTTGTTGTTTTCAGCAGTCATCTCAGCTAAATGTGTCTATTGCACTTCGTTGAGAGAGCAGGTTTGGGCCTGATCCAAGATGTACTAAGCATGTCGACCTCCCAGCAATGTCAGAGGGTTTTTCTGGCACCCAACATCATCCTTCTGGATTAGCCACTTGTGAAGAGAGTAGGTGCTGCCTAGCCATGTGGCAGCTGACATGTTCTCTGCTTTGGTCTGTGGCTCAGTGCTCACAAAAGGAATCCTTGGCTAGCCCAGCTGCAGGGCTATTACTGGGTAAGTGTGTCTGTTTTGTCAGCAGCATGTGTCCATGCACCCCCAGCCCACCCTGAAGAGGAAGACAGTGATGGTAAAGCAGTGTTACCTTTCTGGTCACACCACGGAGCCCAGCAGTAGCTGTCACAGAAAGAATGAATTCCATGCCGTGATTTCGGGTCCTCTGAGTCATACTCATTAATATTGTTATTGCCATTTTCAGTGAGCTAGAGCAGGGAGTCATTCCCGTGGGACTGAATCATGATGGCCACGCATGTCCTTGATGGTAGGTTGTCGCCTCTGGAAGCGCTTCATGGATGGGCAGTCGGGCGGACTTGGATCTTCCTACGTCTGTGGTCAGGACGTCCATCGCAGCTACAGCAGCTGTAGCAGCAGCAGCTGCAAGCAATGATCATGAGCAGCAGAACAGTAACTGGAAAGAGAAGAAAAGGATATTGCTTCACGACATAGCGGGAGTCACTGGAGACTAATCCTACGTCTCCTGTAAGTTGTCTGAACAGCAGCAGAATGAACAGTCAGGTTTCTTGTTGATTTCTGTCCTATATCCCTGCCTCCCTCCTCTCAAGTTCCTGCTTTCTTGTATTAGCTGTCCTTTTAATCTGGACAAATGTCAGGCCTTAGCAGGAGCTGAAGGTGTACTGGTTGCCTTGTCAATAGCTGTGCTGATTGCCCAGCTGGCTGTTCATCATGGTTTAGGAGCTAGGTGTACTGGTTTCCCATATGGTGAGCACTGAGTTAGGACTTTGCCCAATACCCATCTGTCTCCTCCCATGGATACTTGGTAGAGATAAAAAGATAAGAGATTCCTGTTCTTTGTCAGACTTGGCCAAGATCAGTCAGCAGGTCCAAAGATTCAGGCAGATAGGGCAGGCCCAGCAAAGAAAGGTTTAAAGAATTAATTTCAGGTTTGTTTCCAGAGATAAATAAATGAAAGCAATGGAAGTGGGAAATTCCTCTGCAATAGTGAAGAGCAAATTAAAATGAATGGCTCCTGTACTCTGGACAAGGGAGGAAGGATCCTAGTTGCGTGTGTTTTTCAGTAGGCAAGACAATAACCAAAAAATATCCATCACCTTCAAACCGAAAGATTGTTTTTCAGACTGTGACCCCAGAGTTCATCCACTGCACGAAAAACTCCTGTTGTCACTGCTGGGCATTTTGTGACCTTAACAGCCACGTACCAAGCTGTGTGGGGCAGCACAGCTTTACCTGCCTTACTGGCTGCTGTTTGGTAGATGGCATAGGACAGCTAAGTGGGGCTGTGTGCCTGGAAAGGATGGAGATCAAACTCTCCCCAGAGCTGTCAAAAGCAACTAGAGAGGGTTTGGCTGGTCGAACTGGCAGTTCCATTTCTCAAGAGTGCCCTTTAAGGAGAACAGGTATTCGCGACTGGGTTGGTTTTATGCTTTCTTCTGTAGTCAGCCTGAGAAAATAGATACTTCAAAAAGAGGGGTTTGTTTTGCAAAGCAGTGGGCTAGCCTGTTGTTATTCTACGCTAGGCGCAGTGGTCAGGGTAGGGAGGGATAGGTTAGTTTATCTGGAATAGAAAAGGATGACATGTTTAATCCTGCAAAACTCATAAGGAGCATGCGCTCATGTGTGTGCACGTGTTCTTAAAGGTCTGGAGATGGGCTGCCAGGTAATCTGACCTGTGGGGAACCAGCTGTCACTACGAGAGGGGAAAAAAAAAAAAAAAGGAAGCAGGTTTGTCTGTTTCTGAATTCCAGCCCAGGGAGGAGTGTCCAGGCTGCAAACACACCCTTCCTTCCAGCGCTGGGAGAGAGCAGTACCTCTGAGGGGGCAGGCCTGCCTTCCTTCCTGGTTGTTTTCCCATTGTTTAAACAAACATCATCTGCCACGATCAAGCAGCTCTTTTTTATTCCTTCCGTGCCATCCCCACACAGAGCAGCAGAAGGGATCTTATCACTGTCAGGGAATAAAGAGGCTCATCTGA
Organism: Heteronetta atricapilla; assembly: GCA_011075105.1. Taxonomy (NCBI): domain Eukaryota; kingdom Metazoa; phylum Chordata; class Aves; order Anseriformes; family Anatidae; genus Heteronetta; species Heteronetta atricapilla. Next base: position 5,514,444 of record CM021748.1, read on the forward strand.
AGCGTACTGGCACCCACTGACTTAAGCACAGGAGAGATACTCAGCATCTCAGACCTGAGTGTTTTTCATGGCAGTGAGCTTCCCCTAATACCCTTTGTTATAAACAAATATATCTGCTGTGCATCAAAACATTGCAGCAACTCTCGGTTAGGTAAAACACTGTTGTTTAAACTAATGCTAAACTAGGGGAGCCTTGGGGAAAGTAATACTATTGCCTACGATGCTCTGCGTGTGTGTGAAGATACACACTGAACACTAAAAAATAACCTAGAAATTAAATGGGGCCTCAGAGCACAGCCTGGAAAACAACTGCCAACACCACCAAACTCTGTCAACAAAGACCTCAGAGCAAGAGAAGAGACGTCTGACACCCCTCTACTTCTACCGATACACTCACCAATAAACAGAAGAACCACACAGAAGGACACGATCTCCACAGGGTCAGCCTTGGGCAGTTTCTGAAGCTTAAGGAGAAACTTCTCACCAATGGTTTGCATTTCCTTCAGAAAGCCTTCAGAAGACATTCTGGCTCAACCTCTCCAGGCTTTACGCTGTAGAAAAACCAAATAAATCTTTTCACTGACTAATGCTAGGAAGCTGCCAGCCCTCTTATAGAGCTGGCGATCACAAGTAGAACGAGTTTATCTGGTCTCAGCCCTCGTTCCCAGTAGCTAAGGTGGAGGACTGTTAACGTTCTGGCACTGCTTTAATTTCAAAATATGGCTTTGAGGGTGTTTTTGACAGTTAGGCTGTTATGCAAAGGTGAAGCTGTTTTTTTCTAAAAGGATGGGTGCCTAAGCAGCGATAGAATTAGAACTGGACAGTGGCTGCCCTTGGCTTCCACCCCATGAAAGTAAGTGTGGTTTTTTTTCCCCAGTTATGCTAAGTTGTCCTTCCAGAAAGAAATGCAATTCTCTGTACTCCAGTACAGCATGTAGCTTTCAGTTATATTCTACTGAACACACAGTAACACACAGTAGGTCTCTTTGAAGACGTCTTGCACTCCAGCTATACATAGTCCCCTCAGAAACCTAAGGTGTTTACTTTGACACCACGCTACAGTCCCGTTCATAACATTTATCATCATTCAGTAAAACTGGTTGATATCAAGATCTAAAGCCCATGTTCACTGGGGAAAGTTGGAAGCTTTTCAATTTCTTACAGATGACTGCAAGTTTCGTATGGTAAGTTAAATGTAGCCCTACGTTCTATTTTATAATTTAAGCCACAGTCTGTTCTAATATATAAATAGAACAGTGGAGGTCCACCCATCGCTGCTGGCGATGAGCAAAGCAAAAGCCCCTGGATCTGTCAGGGAGGTACCTCCCTTAATAGAAGGCAACCTTCCTGCCCTGCCTGGTAGTTTTCTTCATCCTCAGTAAGAATGATCATCAGGAACTATTGGGATAATATTATTAGTTTAGTCAAAGTTAGATACCTCTGCTTTGCCACTGGTATTTGCTGTTCTTTTCTCACCATGAGCAAACTTTTGGAAGGTATTGCAACAAACAAGCTTGCAGGAGAGCTGTGGAAGTTAAAATTTTCCTTCAGGAGGTAAATGAAATAGGAGATTGCTGAGAAATATATGCAGTTTTGGCTAAAATAAGCATTTGGACTTACAGATGGATTACGGCTCTTCTATCAACGATAACATTAAATGAAATAATTATATCAAAACTTAGTAGCGTGTGAATGTTGTAATAGTCAACGCTGTTTTATGAGACTCGAATGTTGCAATTTAATTTCCTAGTCTTGTTGATAATACAAAGTCAAAAGACCAAGACAGTACTCCCAGAACAAGGCAGCTAGTTCACTACTGCACATCTGGTTTGGTTACTCAAACAAATGGATGCTTGGAGTTCAGTTTTTCTAAACACACTGAGGACAAAGAGACCTTGGCTGTTTCTTTGCATGCTGGGCTTAAATAATTCAGTGCCAAGTAAAATTACATTTTGTATGTTTATGCAATCCAGAAAGGGTTTTCTTTGTTCTTTTAAATCCAAGCTAAGGAATAAAAATCGGAACCAGCTGGTTTCCTGCAGTGGTGGGTGGATGGAAGAGCTGCATCTACAGAAAGATTTCTGTGCAACTTAGCAGGGAAGCATAGCTGTGGCCTTTTGACCTGAGAAGGTCACTTTGGAGACTAGGATTAAATAGCTCTTTCCAGATAATTGCCATACCCCAAATGAGCTGCTCCAGAAGTGGCTCCTTTTCCCTTTGCACAGTGCTGTGAGATTCTGTCAGCAGGTTTCCAGTGCTGTTTCCATTCCAAGAGATGGCAGTGCAGGCAGAGGTGATGTGATTGGTGTTTTCTGCTCTTGGCTCTAGAAGAAAAGCTTTAAAAGAAAAATGTATTCCTGGCTCTAACGTTCTAAAAATGTTTGTTCCCTTTGAGAGTATTTCTGCCTGCCGAGAAGCTCTCCTAGTAAGGAGTCTGCTGTAACCTTTCATGCCATGCTTTGGGCTGCAACAGAAGCAGCAAGTATGAGAAGTAGGCTTCTGAAGCTTGGGTATACAATGGAAAATTACTAATCGGGGCTGCAGAACTCCACATGGATTAGCAGAAAGTCTGAAATGGTAAGAGCTTGCCTCTCAGTAATGGGCATTCCTTTGTTCGTGGTACCTGATCTAGAGCTAAGTGAAGGAGGTTTTGTTCTAAAACTTGCAAGGAATGTTGCTCGTTTACCTTAGGCTGAACTTCTTCAGGGACAAAGTTTGAAGTCAGGGGTGCAGTGTCTGTGTGGAAGCAAATGTTTTTCTACTTGACTGCGCTTCTGAGTGCACACTGGTTCCAAGGGTGTCACAGCTTTGGGATTTCATGTGCATAGCAAAAGGATGATGAATAAATCACTTCTCAAAAAAAATAAAACATAAGACCTCACAAAGAAAGCTAGTGATACTCATGGACTTTATCTTCCATTCTACGTGTGTATAAAGGCTTTGGTTAGGACTGATTTTGGTTGTGATCTTTTCTCAGCTGATGTCAGCACAAACAAGATCTCACCCTAAAGATTAGCATGCGGGTAAGGCTTGCCGGCCTGTGTGACTTACACAAGTTGTCTCGTGTGTCTGCCTTATCTTCCTCACCTACGACACAACAGGGATGACACTACATACAGATTTCAGAATGGAACTATAAGAATTGGTTTATTATTTCCTTTTCACTGTGTTCAAGTAATTTCCCAGTTCCCAACAGCAGTAAAGGCCGGGTGGTGCAGGTTACTCGCCTGAAGCAGTGACTGTAACAATTATTATTAAAATGGGCAAGTCTGGAGAAGTTAGAAACTTCAGGTTGTCTTATCGGACAGTTTACTTTCTAAGCCTGGATTGCTGTTCTAGGGCCTAGATGGTGTGGGGTTAGGAGCAAACCTAGTTCTCTGCCAGTGATTTTCTCAATTGGGAATCTCTCCTTTCTTGCTGTCCTTCCTCAAAAATGCATCCTGTGAGGATGGGAACCTGCCAGAGCAGAGGAGACACAGCTGTGGGGGCAGCAAAGCCAGTGGAACTTGCTATGGAAGAAATGCTGAGTGACCACAGAGCAATGCTGTCTTTGCAATGCGTTATCGGATCAATGTCACCAACTTTTTTGCCATAGCTGCAGCTGGAGTTGATACGGAGTGAAAATAGAGGCAAGATGACAAACTTGTATAGAAAAGGAAGTGAACGCGGTGCTAATGCCTTGTGACAGGCAGTTTGCAAGTTCCTGCTGGGGTGCTGTGGCAGCCTGAAATTCGTGGTTTCAACTGCTTCCCCTTCTGGCTGTTCTTTGAAAAATATCTACCCGGTGTTGCCAGTGGGATTAGGCCATCAAATCTTTCTGCCCTCCTCTGTTGCAAGGCCTGGCAGAGGAGGGAAACAAACATTTTAATTTGGGTTTGTTTTTGAAAACAAGGCAGAATCTGCCACGTGCCATGAGGTGTTAGCCTTGGTTGGAAAGAGAGCCCAGTAATAATGCAGGGGGATGCCTGACGTTTGCAGGTGTGCTGCAAGGATCAGATGATGGTTTCATGCCGAAGTTCTACACTAGGGCACCTGTAGGGTTAGATTCCCAGAAAATGCTGGTATTTGTTTTTAATGCAGATCCATCGTGCTGTGTCTACTGCATAAAGCTGTGTAAATTGCCGTAATAGCACTGAGATTATCCTTCTGAACCATTTTAATGGACTTAAGCCATATTGAAGCACTCAAAGAAATTGGACGCTCAGCTTGTCTGAGAATAAAGCCATTAAAAGGCCTCAGCCTAGACATTCAAGACAAAAGCCTTGGTCGTGGTTTCTTGGTACCGTGAACGGGCTGCGTGTGGTAGTTTCCTGGCTTCAAGCAAGAAACAGCTTTGGGGTGACTGTAACACGGGTCCTGCATCCCTTTGTCTGCCTTAAGCAGTCAAGTTGTTACAAGTATGTTGGAACTGATGGAAATTATTCACCTTCTTGGTCTGTCTGCAGCTTGCAAAAGCTGCATCCTTTCTGTGTGTCTGCACAGGTGCATCACAGGTTGAGCTGTAGGGAGTGGGTGAACTTAAATTTACCGCTGAGGAATGTGACACTTGTTTAGTCTTAACCATGATGGCATTTGGACGGCCTATTTCAGCACAAAGAACGTGAATATGAGTTTGTGGTTTAGCCCCAGGACTGGAAGTTAGTAAATGCAGGCACTCTTCCGGGCCCGCCGCTGATGCGTACTGGTTGTGTGACCTTGGGTAGCTCATCCCGTCCTCTGCTGTGTGACTTCATCTCTGCAAAGCAGCAGAGCACGTAACCACCCTCAGAGGTGTGTCCGAGCCTCTAAAACGTTCTGAAAGGTTTAGATAGAAAAGACAGCAAGTCCCTGGTTCTGTTGCAGCTGCACAAGGAAATTAAATTACCTTTGTTTGCTAACTGCTTGTTACACTTCAGTCACTGAGCCCCTTCAGGTTGAAAGTAGATGAAAGCAAGGCTTCCACTCTTGGTTGCTCTGCACCCAGTCATGCCAGGGTTTTATTTCTCTTGACACGACCTCCCAGTCCCTTGGTTTCACTGTGCTCTCTCTGAGAAGCTTTGCTTGCATGGGTTTGTTGCTACAGTGATCTGAAAATGGAGCTGAAGCTTGGAGGCCTCACCTCTGCTGGTGGTGCCCTGAAGCTGCCAACGACTGCAGTTCTGCTGCTGCGAGTCCCGGTGAAGGTGAGCTCGATATCCTCCACGGAATGCTCACTGCCCGTGTCAGGCCTTACAAAGCCGGGTTCCATGGTGAGCCCAAACAAGCAGGATGCCAGGGTAACCTCCTTGTTGTCTTTTTCCAGGACTGTGGCTATGCAGAAGCAAATCCTACAAGGCAATCCCAGCCTTACAGAGGAGGGTGCTGAGGAGCTGAAGGGGAGGAGATGCTTTTTGTCCTGGTCTGTTTTGACTGTGCTTGGGCACTTTATTAACGACACAAAGGTTTGGTCAGTTCCTAAGCCTACCAGCTTTGTATGTGGTCCCTGAATCACTCTTTTGATTTCACGTGGACAAGGTCTGCAGCGCTTCCTGTCCTAAAAGAGTCTCGGCTTTCTAGTTGTAGTTGGATGCATTTTGGCAGAACATGCAATGATCCCTGTCTGATTGTTTATTGTTCTAAGCTTGTAATGTACTTCTGAGATGAAAGGGCTATAGAAATGTAGAAGTATTATCAGTGCCTGGATTTTCCTCATCATTGTCAATGCAATGTGTGCTAGCAAGACTGCAGTTGACCAGCCATGTGAATCTTAACTATGGTTCGCGGGCAAGCCCTTTTTTTTTTTTTTTTTCTAAAACAGGAGTGAACGGAGCCAGACAGACCTATAATTCATTCCCAAGCAGATGAAAATAGTTTCCAGTATCAAGAGAATTCAGCTTTTTAACAGCACACACCCAAACTGGTAAATTGCAGCTCCATGTCATGGGAGAAAAGCCTTGACTTTGTCAGCTGGTCTGGAAAAGAAGGCCACGCGTTCTTCCAGATTATAAAGCAGCCCTGACTGGGTAGCCATTGGGCTGGAACACCCTGTCATCTCCACCACCCACTATTTGGGGTCTGGTTTTGAGGTAGCAGCGTAAACGTTCCTTCCCTCCCCAACAACCTAGCATTAGACTAATATAAAAAGGCACTGAATTCCCTGCAATAGCAGTCGGAGAAGCTGAGGTGCCCATCGGGGCGCTGAGCTGAGAGGCTCTACACCTCTGCAGAACCATAGTGGTTTTCTCCAGTCTGTCCCACAAGCAAATCCACAAAATGCTTTAGACAGCTCCTCACTACTAGTCCCATTTTTAAGAAGTGGGGAAATGAAGGCACAGAGCCATCTGGTGAAAGGAAAAGGTCAGTCTTAAAAATAAAACTGTTGCTCTTCTACAAGAGAACTTTTTTTAGGCCGAAGGGTTGCTGATGCCTGAATCTAGCGTCAAAGTCTCTTCTAATATTAGCAAAATAACCATTTCCCAGGAAGCTGACAGAGAGGTAACTGTATGCCCATCAAAATAGCTGGCTGTAAATAGTTTCTTCAGAAACGGACTGGGATCTATCAGTAACTGGTGGTTGAGGTAAGGCATCTGGAGCCCTTTGAGGGTTCTGGAAACGCCTTCCCAATCTTCTTTCGGCCACCTCTGGCTCCCATCCTTGCCTGGCCTCAAGACCTCAGCAAACTACATGCATTTGTGAGTTGTTTGAAATGTGCTGGTCTCATCCTCGTAAAGATGCCACTTGGGTGCAGGATCTCAAAACTCAAGGCGACAACAGCTGCATCCTCCGAAGAAGCTGTTTCGGACAGTCGCAGCAGTGCGACTTGGGGAGCGGTTGTAGGGGGCCATGGCAGGAACCTGCACGAAGGCGAGGTGTGGGTGCTGCTCCCTGTGCCCACTCTCTTGCTGTGCCCCCTGTGCATCCCGCGGCTCTGCTCGCCGCAGGCTCCGTGGGGCAGATTGCTGCTGCTACGAGCTGCTGCTGCAGCCGGGATCTGCTCTATTGGACTTGGTTTGTTTTGTACCTCCACTCCCCTAACTGCTTTGGCGTTTCGCTCAGGCTAAGAGGCCCGTGCACTGTGACAGCTGTAACATAAGCCATGTCCTGCTTCTTTTATCCAGACATGTGTTTCATATTGCTTCCCCCCCCCCATACATACACGCTTTTGCGGCTGGACCAGCCCCCAGCCAAACCCGTTAAGATTTTCTTTTGCGAGGAGAACTTGGCCTGCTTCTCCCCCTCCCTCCTTCCCCCTGCCCTTCTCCCCTTGCTCCCCCCCCCCTCCCTTTTTTTTTTTTTTTTTCCTAAACATTGTTTTTCCCGTACTTTGTGGAACCATCTTAGCTGTAACAAACAAGCTGCAGAGACCCTTCATTAGCAGGGTGGAAACTTCCCCTCCATCCTCTTTGAACCTGGGGCCGAACTGGAGGTGTGTGGGTCTTAACCACCACATCTCATGCAGGCAATTCCAATTCAGTCTTTGCAGGAGACGTATGTCAGAAGGAGCTGCCCTCCCTTCCACCTTAATGGGACTGGAGAGAAGTGGAAATACCTGATCCTTAGCATTCCTCCCCACAGGCATGTGTGGGAATGGGGAAGACATCTTTCTGGGAGAATTGGCTTTCTGCCCCTCTGCCTGTTTGTAAACAGCTGACTGCCCAGGCGCTGCCTGCAAGAGGCAGGGGGTCAGCTCAATGTTAGGAGCCGCAGGATCTTCCAGAGTAATCAGCTTCAGATAGCAGAAAAACGGGGTGTATTTGGTCAGCCTCCTTGCCAGCCCCCCCTTCCAATGCCCAGCAGCAAACAGAGGTGGTAGTGCACATCCTGGGACACCTCTCTGTGCAAAACCAAGGCTTACAGTGGCTAATCTCATGTATCTGGGGGATCCCTTGCCTTTTCTTATTCCCTTCTCACTGCCTTCAGACCCGATGGTCTTGTTATTGTGAACTGTACACTGTGTGTGTGTATGGCTGTGTTTGCTCTCAGGGCAGCGGTTTCTCATGCTGTTTGGAATAGTAAAGCAGCATCTGTGCCGGATACACTACTGCCTTTTTTTTTTTTTAATGCTTGTTAGAAGCTGTGTAAAATCTTTCCATTTATTTCTATTGGACACAGATGCTTTACTTGCACAGTATGCTAGTTTCCCGACCAGGGTTTGTTTTCTAAGCTCTCTGTTTGCTTCAGAATTTGGGAGATAAAACTCAGCTCCAGCTGGGAGGAGCTCTGGAGAAATGCTGTAGCTGGCACCCACCCGCGTTGGGTTTGACACGCGCTTGCCTGTGCTGGCAGCTACTCTCTAATGGCACATCCACTATTTGTACGGAGGAGCAGCCCAGCTCTCTTGCCCAAACTACGTACTAATACACGAAAACCTCACTGCGGAGAATGCCCCGTGCTGGACCTGCTTATCAGCTAAGGTCACATTCCATAACAGCAACAGAAAATCGAGCACACAGCCTTTCTAATCAACAAGAAAGTTGCTTGCTTTTGCTCTGACTGTAGAAGCAATGTGAGACTGCAGGCTGGATCCTTTTGTTAGCAGCACGGCAGCAGCACGGCTTTCTGGAATCCTGTTAAAAGCTTTTCTCTTGCCACCTTGCTCCCGAGTGTCCCCTTGCAGACCAATTCAGGCTAGCAAGCGCGACCCAAAGGCTGCTTTTACAGGTCGCCGTACAAAGAGCTACAAAGGCTGCAGCTGCTTGCTAACTAACCGAACGCTAAGGTGCTATGGTTGACCGACCAGCAGCGAGAGCTCAGCCTTACCCCAGCCGTGCCACGAGCTCTTCTCCTCCTCTTGTTTTTCCTCCTCTCTTCTTCAACTTTCACGTCATCTCTCCCCTCATCCTGGCTCGTGTCTCGCTCCTCGCTCGGCTCCTCTCTGCTCTGCCGCTGACAGCCAGCTGTTGTCTCTGCCTATTTTTTTGGTGCTGCTGTCGGGGTGATGCCAAGTTTCGTGTTACAGGGGTGCCAGCGCGGGAGGGCGGCCGGCCGGCAGCGCACCGCGGGGCAGCCGCCGCTGCAGCCTCCCACTTGTTGCTGGCTTCCGCTGCGCATCTCCTCCTAGCAAGGTCTTTTCTTTTTTTCTTTTTGTTTGATTCTCGCCTTGCAATAGTTTGGGTGTGTGTTAAAGCAATTAACTCTTCTTTATGCTGCCCGGTTTCCTTCCGACTCCCGGGGGAAGGAGCTTGCTCGGGTGTGCTTTGAAGGGGCAGAGCGAGAAATCGCAGCGACAGCGCGGCGCGGTCTGCTGCTGGCACGGGGGTGATGCTGGAGGTAAATTTGTTTCATGCCCCCGGACGAGTCATTTACCCTCTCGAAGCCTTGGTTTTTTGCTTCTCGTGTACTGGGGACAGCTGCCACCCGCTGTTGTGTCCCAGAGAGCTGCTGAAGTTCAGCTGCTCTGGAGCTATGCCGTCCTTCAGACAGGTGCAAATGATAATGCCTCATCAACCACATAATTTGCCCTTCTATTTGATAGAGCTCATTAAATGGCTTTTGTTCAGCAACTGACATCTACATAAATAATTAGTCTTTATGTAATTTTTCTCTTCTTCATACTGCTCTCATTTCATGGCTTTATTCCAAAACTTGCCATATTTTGGGGGAGCTCTTCCGATGAGACTGTGTACCCGTCTTTGGCTCCCATGAGGGAATGCTTTCTTCCTGGTGTATTTTAGCAGAGACAAAGCTTCTTTTCAGATACGTGACTTTGTGTCTTCTCTGACAGTTGATCTGTTTCTATTAATTGCAGGAATAGTGCTACCGTTTTACCCAGCGTACAGAAGTACCAACAGGAGGCATGGTGCAGGCGTCCAGGGGGGCACAGCTCCGTGCTTTCCTGAAATGTATTGCCACAGACAAAAACACGTTAATCAACTCACTCGTTATTTGCTCTTCATCCTATCCCATTACATAAAGTAGGTGTTTTTACCCAGACATTTTAAAGACCGGTGGAAAGCTCCTACGTACTCCTGTTGTGTGAGGCAAACAATACAGATGCGTATTTGAAAGGCGAAATAATTTTAGGATATGCATAAGAATGCAAAGTACCATTAAGTGATGTAAAGCAGCTCTCCATCTCCGGGGCATTAGTCAGGTGCTCATGTGACTTGGGAAGTTTCGCCACCACATGACAATGCATAACCAGCTGTGTTTCAAGACCTCTTGCATTCAGTTTAGCATTAATCCCGTGGTTCTCCCAGCACCCTTACTGGTAACTATTTGGGGTCTTTTGACTCCAGTTGTGGGACTGCAGTCTTAGTTCTGCAACTGAATTCCCGTTATGACCCAACTCATGAGTTCCGTTAGCCAAAGTGAGGTCGTGGCCCTGATGATTTGGGGTATTTCTGTATGAAGATAAAGGCAATTATAGCAAGCTGCACCAAAAAAAATGGCTTTACAAGCCTGCTAGACTAGCAGCTTGAACATTGCTCAATTCCAGTGACTTCAGAGCTGATCTCTGCTTCCCCAAAGCCCTCCTTTGTGGTGTCTGTCCTGTTTGCATTAAGGCACAGAGCTGCACGTGAACACCTCAGCATAAGCCTGGTGAGTAGGAGGGGGGAGAGGGCCTGGCCGTTACTGTATGCTTCAGTTAACTCTAATTCGGATCAGTGTGTGTGAGAGCGAGACGTGGACTAATGAGAATGCCTGCCTGTTTTCTTTTGGGGAAACAAAAAGCTCACTTGCAGCTCATTGACATTTTTATAGTCGCATTGCATTGGCAGGACAGGCCGCACCAGCAGTTCTTTTGGAAAAGCAGAACAAGGGGATCAAATGTGTTGCCCCCATCCCGGTCCCCCCACCCTTCCCCACCATGTGAAAGGAGCTCTTTCTTCGAGCCCAAGGCAAGAGTGAGTCAGTGCGGCTCTGCAGGGGGATATAAAGCCAGCTTTGTGGGAGCCCTTTCAGGCTTTCAGTGCCCGGGACCCTGCAGCACATCACCGCTGCTCCAGCCCTGCTTACCTGAGCAGCGCCAGGTCCTTTGCACTTCAGCACACGTGTTTCACCGCTCCGGCGGCAGCAGCCTGTAACCTGCTGCTTTACTTGTTCTGCTGCTTAAAATTCACCGGGTCGTGGGAATGAGTGAGCCGGCAGCCCCTGCAGACCCTCACAGGGTTTGTTTGTGATGCTCTGGTAGACACGCAGTTGTGTTCCCCCAGATGCGTGCACACAAGTTCACAAGAACTGTGTTTGTTAGTCAGATCTCTGGCAAGTTCAGGCATGCCTTAGAGGGTTTCTAAAAAGAGTAAATGAAGTGTTCCCTCTTGTACTTTTCCTCTCCGTGACCCACTTTTTGCACATGAAGTCAGTAAGCCAACTAGGGCACTCCTTGGTAGAGAAGCAAAATCTCCACTTTGATCTTCCTTGCAGTAAAACAATCCTCTTGTTGCTGCTTGACTGCAGGATTTATCTCTAAACACCTGATGAAGTGTTTCCGTGTATTGGGTATCGGGATTTTGAGGAGGATACAACTGGCTGCCTGTGCTGTGAAACCTGCCTTTGCAAAAGCTCTTCTAAATTCTTTCAGCTTTCTAAAAAAAAAAGTGGCTGCCTGGTTCTTCTTTCTCTAGCACAATCAACATCTTCCCTGGTTTAAGTTAGGGAGTGTTCTAGAAGAGAAATTGCTTCCTGCCTGTATCGCTAATGAGCGTTTATCTGTCACTGAACTTTTTTTTACATATCCCAAAGCACTGATGGCTGCCAGAAATCTTTGAAGATTCCTGGAAGAAGAATCTAGTCATCTTCACAGGGCTGGTTTGCTAAGGCTGGTGGAGCTGGTTGTGCAATACTGTTTGAGCAAACGGGCTGGTTGACTTGGTGTTGGGCTCGACCCGAACCCACCCCAGATCCAAAGTACTGTTGGCAAGTCAAGCACCTCAGCTGTATTTTCTGAATAGAAATTTTCTTTCTTCAGTCCAGACTTTATTTCTGACTTAATTTACATTCCTGTTTATTCAAACGCAGGTTTGTTCACCTTCAAACCACAGACAATAAAACGAGAAACTCTTCAATGTGAAATATTTGGGCATCTTCTGAACTGTAGGATGGAGGTGTCAAGAGGACCTCTTTGCGTATTTATTCTAGAGCCCTTCTGACTGGACATGGAATGTATTTGGGCAACGATTAATAACTGCGTATTTCATCCTTTGCACGTTTCGCAGATCTCAAAGGTCTGAAAACGTTTATCAGAAGGTTGATGCCACTGTTTGTTTTACACGCAGAGAAATGAAGGCACAGAGACTGTAAGCAAGATACCAGGAACAGAACCCCAGTTCTGCTCCAGGACTTAACCACTGCATTGCCTGCTGGAATAGGCATTCTCTGCAAAAAAGGACCCAAGTCTTTATCAAAAGACAACTTGAATTTGGAAGGTTGGAGTTCTCCAATGAAACTAATTGCCAGATCATTTTTCCTTTTGTCTCCTAGGTGTCGTCATGCTGCCATAGCAAAGTACTTCGGCGATGTCACTCCACCTTGTAATAAGTGCTGCGATTATTGCAAGAACCCAGGGGCAGTGAAAAGGCAGCTGGAGTCACTGGAGCGCTGCAGCAACAGCTGGAGCAAAACCTGCATTGGGCCCTCAAGTTCCTCCTGGGATAGCTACGACCCAGAGCTGTATGAAGGAGGAAGGAGAGGTTGCAGAGGTTTTAGCAGGTCTGTACTTGGTAGCTCAAACTCCACTCATAGGAGCTATCAGAGAGAAAAGAGCTTCTCACAGCTGCAGGCCCAGCCACTCCTATTTTCAGCACATGTTTCTATGTGGTGGTATTTTCCTGTAACTTCCTGGCAGCAGGAGCTGGAATTTCATTTTCCACACACTTTGGCAGCCTTGATCAAATTCATGTCCCAGAGAGCAAAAAGCTGTTTTGAATGACCTAAGAATTGCCCTGCAGAAGGTAATTGGTTCAAGAAACCAGGCTGAAGTTTTTGAAAGCACTAAATGGGCGCAGCCCTGTTCACAGTCACAAGGTTCAAAAATGTTTAAACTGAGACCAGCTTGACAGCAAAGTATGGTCCAGAACTTGTTCCTGGCTTAGTGCTGATGTCTTTGGGCCAGCAGGCTGGGGGACCAGTGACGGAACTTAGTCATCACAGAGGATATAACGGTGTGCCAGCGTCAAATTCTTCTGCTGATTGCTGATTTTAGTGTTTCCCCATGAAGCTGATAGCAAAAGGAAGATGTGCAGTCAGAAATATGATTTATCCTGTAAAACGTTTGGCAGTGTAGAGATGACAACTTCTCTTCTTCCTTGTTCTTTGGCTGTGCTGCAGCCACCAGGACGCGAGTTTCCCCACTTGCATTGCCCGTGGAAGTCTGCCAGGACACACAGTGCGGTCGGCTGGCGTGGCCATCTGCTTTACCTTAACTGGGGACTGGTAGCTTTGTTCTTCTGGCAATTCCAGTTGTGTCAGAGGAAACTGGTGTACTTGTGACATAAGCTTGTGTTTGATCTCAGGACCTGAGAAGACACTGCCGAGGAACAGATGTTGTGCCCTTTCTGCCATCTCAGCTCCAAGGGCAGTGATGACTGACAGATAGGGTACATGACCCAAAGCAGTGACTACTCAGCCCCGTGGGAGGAGCTGAGAGCTTCTGACATGAAGTCCTACATTCTCAGAGCACTAGTTACCTGCTACTGGTCCATGCTACTGCTTGCTAGTTCCTGAGATTAATAAATCCCATCGGCACTACCGTCCAGGTTAAGTAGTAGTGAATCTAAGAGCTTAGACTCATTCAGAAAGGCTCTGAAATGCATCTTCTCTAAATCCTGGGGTGACCTAAGCTTCCCAAAGCCTTTGCCCCAGGTAATGCTACATCTACAGAAATGTTTTTTCCTTTTGTTCTCCTGCCTTAACCAGGTATGATGAGGAAAGCAGCGGGAATGGGGATGAAGCCAGTGAAGAGATTCGGAAACGGGAGTGGAACAACTTCTACAGAAAGCAGATGAGTCTGCGCAAAGTGAGTCTGTGTACCTGTAAGAGATTCGCAGATCGTTTGCTGTTAGCCTGTATGCTGTGAGCTTGTCTTATAGATATGAAGGTTTTCCTGGCACTAATGAGAGCAAATTATTGCATCTTGCTGTTGTTTGTTCTGTTTTTTACTGATTACTTCTGCTTTTGTCATTTTCTCCGTATTCTGGGTCAGTCTCACAGCATGAAGGAATCCAGCTTACCTCTCTGCAGTGCTCATCAAGAGCTGTTTTCTTTATCAACTGTTGTCTTTATCAGCTCTGGTATTACTAGAAACAAATTTCCTCATTCAGCTTTTCTTGTATATTCCTATAGCAAAGCTGAACTTTTGGCATTGATTCTAATCCTTTGTGTCATTTTCCCCATTTTGCTGCCTTTTCAGTACCTTTGTAACTTCAGCATTAATTTCCCCTGGAGCAAGGGGATAAAAATATATCTTCTCTGTTTCTAGACCTGTGTGTGTGTTACAGGAATGGAAATGCTTGATTGATCGTTTTCTTTCTCTCTTTTTTTTTTTTTCTAGGGCCAAGAACCAGAAAAAGATGATTTTATTCCTCCAAGTAAATCTCTTCATTGATTGATAGTGGGTTTTCTTTGGGAAAGGGAAGTCTTGTATTTTGCAGCTGCATGTAATTTATGTAGCATCAACACCGGGGGTATCAATCCCTAGGCACAGGGGTTGGGCTTTTGGCTGTGAAAGCTTGGCTGGAGGAGATGGATCTGAGTTTAGATTTGGTTGGGGTGAAGATATGGAATGCATCTTTCTGAACTTTTCCAAACAAGTAAGAGAGAAGGAACATTGTCTAACCTGAATTTTTAGGCTGTTTCTGCAGTGTTTCTGCAGCAGTATTTGATTGGAATGGGAACTGTTGAAAAACTTTGCCATTTGTATCTGTGCTACATGGAGCCCTGTCTAGCAACACAGGTCTTACACCGTTGTAAATGAATACTGATGGTTCACGTTACTCTATTCAGCCTCTTAATTTTTGGTTGGTGCTGGGGGTGGGGGAGAGCAGAATTGTTTTTCCTAAGAGCTGGGATCCCTTGAAAAAGGGCTTCCTGGAATGGAGAGGTTTTGGAGAGCTGTTAGTCTTAAACTGGCAAAACAGACCTCATCCAGGGAAAGGAATCTCATTTTCCTTCTTGGAATTTGTAGCCATTGCAGTTGAAAGGGGCGCCTTTAGTGGTTCTTGGGGTGACTGCAGGGAAGAGCATAACAGGCAATACTGGGCTGGCACCGCCCCAGTGAGAGCTGAGATGTTCAATACTATGATGTTACGATGCCTTTTTCCAAACGTCTCTTCTGTGATAGGTGCAGACTGCCCCTTGAAAGATGCCTCCAGCAGAAGAATCTCTAAGCTCACAGTGAAGGTAAGAGAGGCTGTTGTTGAATACTGACTCGCAAATAACAAAGCTTCTGCTGTCCTTTCTTATTCCTTCTGGGTTAGAAGTCCAAGGGGCACAATGATTGCTGTAGAACATGTCTGAGTATCCCATGTTTCCTAGGGACGGGAACACTGCTTGAAGATACTGGAAGAAGCTTTGAGAGCCAACCAAAACGTTACAGCAGAAGGAAAAGGGTATGAGACGAGAGAGAAGGGGTAGTGTACTGAGTGCCTTAACACAGGCCTACTCTTTCCCAAGCAACGTTACCACTTTCAGGGAACGCATTTTAATTTGGTCCAAGGCTGTAGCTTCACTTAACAGCATCCTTCTTGTAGTCATGTTCATGATCAGACAGGAGGATTCCTGTGTCCGATTCTGCTAATTCAGCCTGATCCTAGGAGTTGCAATTCCCCCCAGCCCCACAAGATGGGGATAGTGTACTTCCAAACTGAGCAACTGAACAAGGGGGCTTTGAGTAAAATCTGTTTTCACCACATTTTCCATTCCCCAGCAAGTCACCACTACATCCTTAATCGGGAGTTATCACTTACTCTTGCATCAGAGGTAGAGGATTTTGTACTTTCTGGGAGATGCTTAAGCATTAGTGTTCCCTTTGCAGATATAGAAGTGTGTCTTGCCAGAAATCACCCCAGCCTGTGTTACAGGTCAGACCCTCATGCCTGTGCTGTGGAGCTGGAGTATGAAGCTTTCAGAACCAGTAAAATGGCTAACTCATACAAGGCATCTGTGCTAAAGAAGGTAGGGCCCAACATCTGCTGTTGCTTGCCCTTGCCTCTTAACATGGTGTGACCTCAGCTCACAGGGAAATAGAGTTTGTGTGGGATAGATGGAGAAATTCCACTGTGCCTTGGATGTCTTCCAAATCTTTCTTCTTGGCTCTGTTTCCAGGAGGAACCAGAGCCATGCTGGTTTCACACCCTCATGGCTGCATTCTACGAACTTACAGACTTTGGAAAGTTGCCTATCAGTGCAAGCTTATCCAGATATCCTCTAGGTCTAGCAACAGAGGGAATGGGAAGTTCTTCAGACTGTTGCTGACCATAGATCAGCCTAAGCTTAGGTTAGCTTAGGTTGCCATACATCTCCTTGAAGATGTTCCTGTTCTTGCGACAGGTGTATCTCCATATTTGTTTTGCCAGCTATGGCTTTCAGTGGGTACAGAGGCAGGAACACACAAAGATTTTTGGTCACCAGGAGTTTGCTTCTGTTCTCTTTTCAGGTAGCAGAGATCAACAAAGCATCAAAAGGCGGGGAGTTGTTCTCAGTCTTTGGGTCAGGAACTGGTAGCAACAGAAGCTTGGAAACAAAATCTGAGGCTCCAGCAGAGGAGGACTTCCTCCCTGCATCCCAGGTTTACTCGGTGAGTGCAGATGGGATGGACAAGGAGGGAATGATAGGGCTTGCCTACCTACTTTTTTATGATCGTTTCTAAAGTTCTTTTTGTTTTTCTCATCTCGCTCTAACCAAAGATGCTGTCTGTTTCCTTACTGTGGGGCTATGAGTTAGACTACTCTATTTGCATGATGTCTCAGTTGATGGTCATGATGCTGAGTCAGTTTTAGAGCCCTACCCAGCCTACAGCTGTACGAACAGTAGTGTATTGTGCACATAAACTTGGCTCCTTTCGGAGTTCTGCACACAGGGCCTCCTTGCTGCTCTCATACCCTAATTTTTTTCTTCTCCTTCTTTTCTTCTTAGTTCAAACCCAAGCGTGTGGGAGCTGGGTTTCCAAAGAGTTCCAGCTTATTCCAGACGGCTTCAGAACTGCTGACGATCCAGGAGGAAAGCAAGGCAAAGCTTGTCGAAAAAGAAGATTGTCCAAATGAGCAAGACAACAGCAACTTTAATCTGGAACTAGGCAAAAGAAACCGTGTGCTCCAGAAGAAAGAAAAAGCAAAAAAAGAAAAAGCGAAGTGTGAGAGCTCTGAGGTAGAACTGCTCCTTCCTGAAAAGAAGGGACAGCAACCCAGTGCAGACACAAAACCTGCCCTTTGTGATAGCCCTGCCAAGAAAGCCAAAGTTAGCAAAAAGCAGCAAATGCTGGCAGAAGCAGCCAAAAGAGAATCACAGGATATTTCTAAGTTCTTCTCCCTCTCCAAAGGTGGGTCTAAAGCCAAAAGTTGCAGCACAGCAGAGGAAGTCAGCTGTTCTGCAAGCACACTACCTCAGGTTTCTTCTCAAAGCGTATGTCAGGAGAAACCAGTACCTCAGGGAAACGAAGATGAATCTGGAGAGGATGTGACTGCACAGTCCCAGGCAGAGAATGAAGAGCCGGGGGAGACAGAAGGAACATTGACTGAGAAGGAGGAGGAAGGAACACTGACTGAGAAGGAAGAGGATTTTAAGACCCAGCAGGCTGCTGACTCTGAACTCCTTCAGGAAGAACTTGCTGTAAAATCCAGGTAATATCTCCACCTCTCTCCTCCCTTTGTTACCCTGTTAAGTAGCTGCAGGGCCCCATCAGGTTTGTCCTGGAAACTGGGAATCCATGTCAAATCTCTAGGCTGGTGAGGGAAATTCCTCCTTTACCATGGAGAGCCTCGTGGCCTCCGACAGGGACTATTGGAATGAATTAAATTGCCCTTCTCTCCACTCTTTCCTCTAGTGCTGCTGAAGATGTCACAGAAACTGAATTAACTGTTGTTGGGGAAGGTCAGAGTGGGAAGCGACCAGGATGGGATGAGGTAAGACTTTAATGGATGCCGATTTCCTCTATGTCTACTGTCCTTGTTCCAAGTTGCTCCGTGGAAGTGATGCTCCTGGTCTGAACTTCACCTGACAGTGTTATTTAGCTGAGGAGGACCCAGCTGCAATTGCAGTGGAGAGGAGAGCTGTAGATGAGTTCCCTCCTGATGTGCCCCTGCCACCCATGGGGCCAGTGCCAGCAACTCAGACTGCAGTGGAGAGCTTCCACTGAACTCTGCTGTTTCTTGTCTGCAACACTTGATCGTACCTTTTCCTGATAACTTGCCTGGAATGATTCTCTCCACCCCCTCTAGATCTGTAACTATTATTAGCGAGATGCCTTCTCCATTCATGGGAACGCCCACAGGTCAGTGACCCATGGGACCACTAAAAAGGGAGTCACGCGCGCAGCCTTCCTTGCCATTCAGTCTCTGGTTCTGCTGTTGGCATCCAAGCCTGCCTTGCAGCTGTCTCTGCTGAACTGTGCAGTTTTCTCCTCGCTCTTCCGAGTTGAACAGGAGTGTGGCACTTCTGAGGTGGTCCATTCTTCCTGAGGGGTGTGCGCTCAGCAAACATCCCAGGAAATCTTTTCGTATGAGCCTCTCCTGTATGAAAGCGGGCCTAGCAATTAGCTGCTCTAATGAGAGTATAGGGAAATAGGTGGTAGTCTGATAGGGTTTTTTTTCAAAGCCCCTTTTATGTGGGAAAACGTATTACGTCTGCAGAGCTTCATGTTCCCAAGAAGTTCCATAGATTCCTGCATGGTATCCACCATAGGAGGAGCCTGCAGGATGCTACACAGGTTCATGTTCTCAGAAGGCAGTGGCTGTTTGAAAGAGTAATGCTGCTGCAGGAATTAGTGACTTAGGTTTTCTTCTGTCCCACCTCCAGGATATGGAAAGCCCTGCAACAAAGCGGCTGCGGACAGCAGCAAAGTCTTCTATTCTGTCCCAGCCAGAAAGCAAAAGCGTTGGTCCAACAAAGAAGAAGGTGACTTTTGATCCAAACTTATCACAGTACGATAAAGAAGGAGCTAGCAAGATCATACAGCCAGCGACCAAAGGCATGTCCCTCAAAGAGACAGCAGACATCGTTGTAAAATATTTGACCCCATTCTACAAGGGCGGCAAATTTGCTACCAAGGTAGGCACAGCTCAAGACCCTCTCAAGCAGGAGGAGACCGCATCTCCCCGGTGATCTGGGGCCCTAAGGAGGGAACGATGGTATGGATACCACATTTAATTTCCAGGACGCATCCTGGTGTGTGCTGGTTTAGTGACCAGGTGCAGCAACTCCCCTCTTGCAAGCAAAGGTTTGTGTGTGATTGAGAGTAGTACCTTGTTGGTTCCACACTTGTGATTGTTCTTGTTTTCATACTAACGCTGGTAAGTTTTTAGGAACTTTTACCTGTGGAGTGGTAACAGACCAGGTTCGCTTTTGGTCTGGTTTACCTGGTGTGTTCTGCAAGGCAAGCACGTGCATGCACGTGCACCTCCAGCACTACGGGATGGGGTCAGTGCCTTTGCAGGCTTGTAGCACTCCTGTGGTATAAATCCGTGAATGGTTTGTGCTTCAGCCAGCCTCTACTAAGGGCAAGACAAATGCAGAATTAAGCCTGGTGGATTACTGATGTCTGCTTTCTGCTCTTTATCCTCCCTCACTCTGCAGGATCTGTTTAAGGGCTTTGCTCGGCACCTGTCTCACTTACTGGCTGAAGATCAGAACCCTGCCCGCAAGAGTGGTGAGTTGGCAGCTGTAGAGAGCACCAAGAATCTTGGTTTCTTGTGATGCTGAATGAATTGATGGCTCTAATGGGGGCAGATATCTTAACTATCGTCTCAAAGGTGGTGCTGCTTCTCTTGCAGTGAAGGAAGAAGCACAGAGACTCATTAAGGAGTTTTTCAAAACACGAGTCAGATGTGAGAGCGAGGCAGACTGGCAGGAGCTGCAGAGCTCGGAGAGATGATCCTTGGGTCTTGTTCGTCTCTTCCTTCTTCCAGTAGTGGGACCAGGGGATCTTGAACAACTTAGCCACGGAGGGGTTTATGAAGCTGCAGAAGTGAACTTTGTTTCCCCAGGGTGTTTTTGCTCTCTTCTCCCTGCAGTGCCACCTTAGTGACACACATTTCCACAAAACCAGTTTCTGTGAACTTATGGAGAGTTTCTCCACTAACCAGAGCACCGAGGTCCTCCAGTACCTCGTGCCAAGAGGTACGAAGTCTCCATCTGTTGTGTAGGTTAGGGGCTGCTGCCTCAGGTGTTTTGCAGTGCCTCCAACTTCTGCCCCTGCAGCGGTCTGGGAAGGCATCTTTCTGGGAATCTGCTTTGGGATGGCATCCTCTTGCTTCCTAGATGGCTATTCCTCCTGCTCCCCCCTCCCTTAGTTCTTATTTAAGTGTTACCAATAGAAGCCTTATGCTACAAACGAGTTCACATGCTTTTGCTCAGGGCTGCCAATGCTGAACTTGATGTTTAAGTACCTGGATGGAATGTTTTTCCTTGGAGGGCAGCAGAGAGTGTTTTGTTTTTACTCTGCAGGCAATGCCTACTTTCTGAAGGTAGAGAAACTCACATTCTTTTTTTCTCCCAAATTCTTTTTTTTTTTAATCTGTGTCTGGTTCTGCCTGCCCTTTAACTTAAGTGGTGATGCTGTCTCAGTATTAACCTTTCTAGTAGTGGCACCGAGGTTGCCAACACTTCTCCAGCATTGCTTGTAACCCCTAAAGCCATATCTGCTCCCTGTGCCTCACCCACAGCCTGCAGTACAGAGGGCAATGCTGCTGTTACTACTGGTTTATGTACTGCTGTGGCTCTCAAGTTGACACTGCAGTGCCTCTGCTGCTATATTTATATAAGGACCTGAACTGTAGGGTATCAGTGGGCTTGAAATAACCTGATTCCCTGGCACGAGTCCTTTCTGTTGGGTTTTAGTCGGGTTCTGTCTTTTTTCCATGCTTGTAGAGGCTGGTGGCCTCAGGCACTATTGCTGCTAGAGGAATCTGCAGCCTGAGAAGCCATGAAACGGGCTTTTGAATCACTGTACTCACCAGATGATTATTTTTATGTACTGAAGGGTATGTGCAGAACTGACAATAAAAGTGTTATTGCAGCTGTGGACTCTTCCTGGAAGTTTTTTCTTACCTATCATATAGACCGGTCTTAGATACATTAAGACTCCATCACTGTAAACATAGACATGAAAGCTTTCTCTTTTCATCTGAGCAGCCAAGCCTGGGATGGGATGGGATGAGTGGGAAGTTTGTCACAGCAGACACGTCCAACCCCAATAGCTGCAGGATATTTCTAGCTAAGCACCAGAAGAAGAACCTGGAAATGTTTACCTCAAAAGTCACTTATCTTCAGCTTTCTCTGCTCAAGGGGAGGACAAAAGGGCATTACAGGAAGCCTTTTATACAAAGAACTATTTATCCAGCTGTTGCCTTCTGTTTCACCTTCCCACTACCATTTTTGTTACATCAGCTATCTACAGGAACCCCTATGTAAGGTTACTATCTCCAGCGTTCAGTGCTTGTAGAGTTCAGCTGCTGCCTGGGTGAACTTTTCAGAAATTTTGTGCAAATTGTAAAATCAGAGGATGTCCAAAAGGGCATGGGGGGGTTGTAGCACGGTGCTGAATCAACCTGCAGAGCAGTTCTTCAGATGAGTTGTGTTTCTATGTAAGGCAGCAAACGCTCAGAAAGAGAAGGGAAATAAGGATGAGTTAATCTTCAGAGGTGTTCTCTGTTCCTTTCCTTCATATTGCTGTGCCACTTCACCTAGCCTTGCAGTAGTACTGGTGGAGAGAGAAGGTGCAGTACACACTCCAGCAAGGACCTCCCTGGCCCCAGCAAGCAACACTTGCAGGCAAGTTCCTGACAGGGAAGACAACGTGCCTTCTGCTGGTAGCAGCTCACCAGAAAGAAGCTGTGCATCATGGCTTGCATTAAGCAACTCTAGATCCCATTCTCAGCCAACAGTGACCACCTTTTCCTCCAGCTTTTCCAGTTAGCTACAGGTCACCCGTCCCAGGTTAGATGTAAAGCAGCGTCTGTCATCTCACAGCTTCAAAATAGCTATTATGCAATTATTTTATTAGTCTCCTGCAATAAACCTTTTAGTTTGGTAGGATAGCTGTAGCAATAAAAATAAATTAAGTGTTTTTATACAATTCAAGACACTCTCCTATACTGTCATACCAGTTCCCCTTGAATACGCTTTCTCCATGGGCATGGAACCACGATGCAAGTATGACAGCTTCATGGACATGATTGACTTCTTAAAGCAGAAGGAAAAATAAGTATACGCATACATCAGTAAGAAATTAATTAACCATAAACATTCTTACCATTGCAGCTCAATCTGTGCCCTACCGGATGTAGCAATTGTATATTAACACTGATCTGCTTTGCAATTAAGATGCTGTCTACAAGCTCCTGCTTCACAAACCCTGCTACAGGGCTTCTTGCGTATCGATAGAGAGAAGAATCTGGTCTATGGAAGATGGCAGCAGCCAGTGCAGTCATTTCATAACCCTGGCTTTGCTTTCTGATACACAAATCTCTAGCAAGCATCAGTCTTTGCTCATGAGCCTTATTTTTTTTAAATAAGAAAAAGCAGTCCCACAGTGCATAGCTTGAAGGCAGTTGCTTGCATCTGTTCAGCTGCTCCGTGCTGGATCAGGCTATGAAGAAGCAATGGAGTGGAAAGGGTGTCCTGTGGGTTGTTCAACCAGTGTAAGCGTCGCTTCAAGGAAGAGGACTTGGCGACTGAACAGCAGGTCACAAGGGGTGCAATTACAGCCCAGCCCATCAACAAGCACACCATCACTGTGGTGGCAGTCTTAGAAAGCAGCTGTGTGAGATCAAGGATGTTTCTGGGACAGACCTCTCCAGGGGACAGGCAGGGAGCACTGAACAAGCTCAAAGGAAACTGGTGCTGTTTTGCTCGGTCATTCTTCTCCTTAGGCTTTAGGGATGTAAATCTGCTTTATCCAGGATGACAACAACCGTGTGATACATTTCTTTAGCCTGTCAAAACACAAATCAGTACCAGTCATTCTCTACCCCAGAAACAGCTGCTTTTCATAATTAAATATTCCCATAATTAAGCATCTTCCCATAAATTACTTCCCATAATTAAATACCGAGCAGGCACTGGGATTTCAGACTGCACTTTGGGAACTGGTAAATGCAGTGTCCCCATTCACCCCGGGACAGAAGCGAAGAGCAGGCTCTTAGCAGAGGCTCAGCTGGGGAGGGCAATTTCTGAATTGCCAGGAGGAAGCTGTATGTCAGGGTCATCATCTCACCTGTGACAGTTCAAGCCACAGAGACCTGGGACTGGCAGCCGAGCCATAGTTCATTTCTAGGCCGGGAAGCCCACCATCAGAGGTGGGCCGCAGGGTTCGCATCTTCTGCAGCTCTTTCAGTGGGATGACGTGGGAGACTGCCTGCGTAAGGAAAAAAGCCACAGAGCATTATCTGGTGCAGTCCTGTAAGAGCAAAACAATTTGATTCTGGCCAAAGGGGATTCATCTCAAGAACTTCTTGAAAGCTGAGGCAAACACCAGGGCACAGGGCAGAGTAAATGGAAAGGCTGCAGTAATTGCTAGGCTCCACTGCCAGCACATCCCTACAACTCCTACAAGACTAGGCCAAATAGAAATGTGTTTTCTACACTTAGTTTTACTTTGGACCATGTGTGCATGATCACTGCTGGACTTGCAAAAGAGCTCACGCCATTACTAACTGTTCCACTGCTCATGCCACTGGCTTTGGGCTAGGGCTGCTGTTAGAGTGAATGGCTGCGATGCACATAAATACAGCCTCTTCTGCACAAGTCCTAAAAGTCAGAGCTAACACCTGAAAGACATCAGGGCTTTGGACACTGAGGAAGAATTATCTGGCATACCTGGGTGAAGTTATCCACCACAATGATCTCTTCATTATTCACACCAAAATAGCAGGGCGCAGGGATTGTGCTGTCACTGACTCTCTCTACAAAGTAGAAGTTGTAGCCAAAGAAGGGCAATTTCATCACGTGCTCTGTAAGAAAGCAAAAAGGTGGCATTCAGGCAGCAGCTTCCAGCCAGCACCTGTAAAAGGTGGTCAAAAGAGGTAGGTGCACTTTTCAGTGCAATTGACTTCTCCCACCACCCCTACACTCCTAGTGTTTAACTGTCAGCAGCCTGGATGGATTTATCATTCTTTTCAGAGCAGAAAACTGACGTGCAGACAGAGTATCAATTAAAGCACAACTCATTCAGGGCTCCGAAAATTTTCTGCAGACTTTTACCAAGAGGTGAGACTTCTACCATGATGACCATGCTTAGGAGTTGTGGCAATCTGCAGAGAAATGCTCTCGGGGAGTCATGTGTCGGTCATTCCAGGCTTCAACAATCCTTGCCAACCTCATCAACTGTCCCAAAAATGCATTCAGAGGCAGCTTCCTTCACAATCAGAACAGATTATTACCCAAGTAGATCTGGATGTCTCCTCACCTATGAACTGGATTTTTGCATCCATTGGCTGGAGTGGCTGCCTGGTTCTCAGCTGCATCCCAAGATGGTTCTGCAGAGTCTGGGGGTTGATTTGGGACTGCAAAGGCTGTGGTATGTACTCCTTCAGCTCCTCCCTGTGCCAAAAAAGCAGAGAGTAATTGACCCCCTGCCCAGCCAAAATCAAAAGATAAAGGGGGAAGTTAGAGAAATGAGGGGATGTGGCAACAATTTTCAGTAGAAGGGCTGGGGGCAAGGGTGGAGATAGAGAGAGAAGAGCACAACGGGTCACATCTAAATTGGCAAATGTGGGAAGAAACAGAGACAGCTGAGACCATCATATTTCCACAGAGAAGGCTGGACTAATACGCTAACAGAAACCCCTCCTTTCTGGAGACAGCAAGAGCTCTTCATGCAAGAACTGTAGCATGTAAGTAGAGCTACAGGGCATTTCTTTCACAGGCAGTCTCAGCTGAAAAACACACTGTCTTGTGTGTGCCGCCATAGCACTACACAGAGCAGGGTTTCCCACATCCAGCAGGGTTCTACCCTTGCCCCTGATGCTGTAAGGGATTTAATGATGATATTACCTCCATTACCTTCATCTCCGTTACATAGCTAGAGCTGAAAGCTCGTACACTTTGTTCTTGGTACCACAAACACATGGCAGCCTACAGCAATGTTTGTGGCACCCTCATGCCCTGAACTCAGCAAGGGTCACAAAAGGAAACATGGATAAGGGATGGTCTACATTAGGAGTGTGAATGGCAGGTAAACTTTCTTGGTTACAAGGAGGAGTCAGACACTCAATTACATTAATTAATGACTTATGCTCTCCAGAATTGTCCACTCCTTAATTATCCTGAGTAGTTTCAGGCCCCTGCCCCTAACCCATGTGGTGCCAACAGAGACCTGCCCTGAGACAAACATACCTGGAGGGAACAGAACTCTCCTGCTCTGTTTTGGCCCAGTGCTGGAACAGAATCAAAGTGCCCACCTGCATCTCCAATTCTTGATTATAGTTCAGCAGCATCTTCCCATTCAGGTAGTCCCACAGCATCTGAGAGCACAGGAAAGAAAGCTTTTTGTTAAAGCTGCCAGAAGGTGCAGGCAGGTCTAGGCAGCACCAGGCTGCAGAGACCCGCATCCTGCCTCACAGATTGCTCAGGTTGGTATCTCTAAAACAAAGGCTTGGTGGGCTCAGGATGAGCACGCAGAACTGCACAAACCACGTCTGGAGCAGTACAGCTCATAGGCTAGGGCCACACAAGCACCGCCTTGTTTGCCTCCATGGCATCACTTATATCACTTAGTCATTCCCAGAAACAGCATGCAAAGCCAGTCAGCCAAAGCCTTCAAACTTCTTCAGCCCCTTTGGGACATCCCCACTGGCCTCTCCTCTAATTCTGCCCCTCCTAGAGAGGTTCCTGGTGCTCACAGTGCCCTTGCTGCTTACCTGTCCATAATGGACATCAATATAAATTTTGTTCTCAAAGTGCAGAGGTGTCTTCCAGGTGAGTCTGCGTAAACCCACAGTCACCAACGCGTCCTCCAGCAAGTAATCATGAAGATATTCCTCTGTTCTCATCGGCCTCACCATTTTACCTATATCTACAGAGAGAGGGTTGTCACTCTTGGTGCTGAGACAGTGAGCTGAGCTCCACAACCTGGGAAAGCAGCCTTCCTGCACTCCTCTGTTCCACCCTGCCCGTAACAACTCCCAGCATCGAAGGGACGCAAACCCCACACAGATATACACCACTTTAAGGAACAAGCCACACATCCCCTCAGAAGGCACAATCCCTAACTTTAGCATAGAGGTTAACTCCCAAGGAAAAACCTCCCCAGAGCCAGAAAGGGCAGGGATCTATTTGAAAAAGTAGTTGTGATTCTCCCTGATGGAGAAACTGTTTTAAGAAGCAAGAGCTAATCTCTCTTTACTTGCCATTATTATTGCTGGCACTCCTGATGGCAAAAAGAGCAAATTCCTGCATCTCTTCCGGCTCGCCTGCCCCCATCTGCTCACAGATCTCCTGCATGAGCTCCTTGACCACCTGAAGCGAGGAAAGAAGCAGGTAAGTACCATGGCCAGGCAAGGCCAGTTCAGCCCCAGAACAGTTAGACATACTGGGCCTGCTGAAAGGCAGCAGTACAGCTCTGGCCACTGCAGAGAGAAGCGGGCTGGGTGAGGCATCCCAGCACTGCACGGGCTCCACAGAGATGGGCTACTATAGGGATTCTTAGGAGGGGCGTGGGAAACCATCACAGAACTGGGGGAAGCGGAGGACAGGTCCAAGGGTTGACGGCTAAGCAAATTCTGTGGGTGTTGCTCCACGTCCAGATCAATGGAGAAATGCGAAGCAGAAAACTCACAGTGAATGTCCTGACTCGGGCAACGTATTCCACTCCTCCAGGCATTGATATCTCTAGCCGGCGGGCACCACGTCCTTTCTGCAAAGGACATTCTTTAGGCAGCAAGGCACACAGGATCCCATCCGCCCTACAACCCTTTCTACATCTTCACGCCTCATCTCATCCTTCCACTACTTGCCCACAGTACCTGACTCTTCCCCGCCCACCTTCCTGTCTACTCCATGGCATTTCACTTCCCATTTCCCTTACGGACACATGCCCGATGTCCTTTCTGGGAACAGTAACTGCTCTTGCTTCCCACTTCTTCCATATGCAGCAACACTTCACATGGCACCTCCTGCCAAGCCTCTGCCCTCCCTCTCTTCCCAACATCCCAACTCCTCTGCCCGTCAGTACCAGCAATGCCTCCAACTCCACCGGGAAAGGAAGGTGGCGACGACCCCCATACATGAAATTTTTCCTCAGGTTGCTCTGACAGATCTTGGCTATATCTGTAGGAAAAGAAAAAATGCTGAACCAAGCAGATGAGACTAGGCATTGTCTCCTACAGTTCTGGCTCTTCCTGGCTGTGTTGTTTAACCCAGTGCCAACATAAGGAGAGGAAAGAGACTTCACCATCCCCTACTCTGCCAGGACATGTCCAAATCATGCCAGCCCCAGACAGTGCTCAGGGCAACAGGGGTACAAATGAATGCCCAGACAGAATTAGAACCCTCTTTTCTGAGAGGATTCAAAACCAAATACTTCACAGCTGATGACTCCTGAAGACCACAGCCTGACTTTCCCCCAAGATCTAGCTACCAAAATGGGCTTAAGTCACAGGGCTAAGCTTAGTGTCAGGGAGAGAGACAATTCCACTTTGCTTGAGTGAAGATGCAATGGAAAATGACCTCTGAAAACAGAAAGATACAAAGCAGACTTTAGCCTACAAGTTCAGCTCCCTCAGCATCCCGCTCATTTCTCTGGCCTGACAAGATACGGGAGATTTCCTAATTGGACCATGTCCCCACCTAGGTCCTGTCTCCTTTCCTTGGCCACTGGGCCTTTGTAAAAAGCAGGCAGACATTTATTCTACAGGACACACAAACAGCCATACCATGGTGAGTGCTAGATGGATCACTGCTGGCTTGCTGCAGAAACTTGGTGGTGTAGGGCATCAGGACTTTGGAAGGGACGAAGTATCCAGTGAGCAGGTTTAGGAGGAGCCAACCACGCAGCACACTCTCCCTGTGGGACAGAAAGAGCTGTGGGCACCTTGAAACAAGACAATCCCTGCTCCATCCAGCTCAAAGTGAACCTCTGCCCTTCTGACCACCTACAGGAGGTGCCAGTGCAGTGGAGGCCCTTGGTCAGAGTTTCCTTATGTTGAGGAAGGGTTGATTCAGCTATTCCAGTAACAAAGAAAGGGAATAATCAAGGCCACTCTGATGCCACCGTTGCCATATCACAGGGTAGCATGGGGTCAAGCCAGTCCTGACTGCTGTGCCAGTTCCCCAGGGCTGTGAAAAGGCAATCAGGGCTCGGAGCAGCACCGCTGCCGGGAGCTACCAGGAATGCTTACCAGTGCCCTGACACAGCAGCAGCCAGAGACACAAGGACAAATATCCATTGAGACAAAAAAGCCAAACCCAGTGACTGGCTAAAATTCCTGATTGCTCAACAGATGCCCAGCAACTGAGCAGCTAGGGGCAGTACACCATGCAGGGGCAGCCTCTCCTCCAGCCCTGCTGTGCACACAGCGAGGCAGACAGCTCCCCTCCAGCCAGGCACGCACAGGAGCTGACACTGCTGGTACTTACTCTTTATGGTTGAGAGTGACCTGTTTGATGACCTGGCAGTAAACTTCATCGTGCAAATTCTCCTTCTCCTTGCACAGCTGCATTCAGAGAGGAGAAGACAGCATCAGAGAGGTGAAGAGAGCATCAGAGGCGCTCCAGGTCATCTCTGTGCCCTCTCTCTTCCAGTTCCCGAGCTTTGCCAGAAAATCGCAGACTCCCAATGTGACTTAAAGCTTGGGCACCACAGCCTCTGGTCTGTAGTGCTATATAGGCCCCAAGAAGCAGGCAGGTTGTGCTCTCATCCAGAAAGTGAAGCCCAGACATTACACGCACAGACATTTACATGCACAGACACACAACCCCCTGCCCATATTTTTTAATCATCCTCTCTGTTTCAGCTCCACAGGGCATTGTATTATGGCTCCCCCCACTCTCCCCCTTTCCTACAAGGCCTTGGCCCCTTATTCCCACTGGCACTTGCCCAGAGGAAAGTCACAAACCTGAAGGATTTCAAGGATACACTGGATGTCATTCTGGTTCCTGAGTTTTGGTTGATCTCCCATGAACCGCATCAGAGCTGCAAAGCAAAGGATGGTGTTTAGGTCTAAGCAGAGGTGATCCTGCCATGGGGCAGGCAGTAGACTAGATGTTGTCCTGAAGGCCTTTCTGCTCCACAGGCTTTAGTAGGGTTGCACTGGACAAGTGTTCTGGGTGTGGCATCAACCCAGGCAGTGTGTGTTCTTGGACACTTTGCAAAAGGCAAAGTGCATTTTGCTGGATGCTTTCAGCAAGGACAAAGGTGACTGTTAACAGCGGAAGTGTATTCGGAGCTCTTTCCTCTGTTTTCCCTCTCTGGTGCCCACGTGTGGCCAACCAAGAGTATCCCAATCAATCGTGCCCCATTTGATCCCAAGCAATACTTACTTAGGAAGTTTTTCGTAGCAAGTTCATTCAGTTCAATATCAGAGTACTGGAGCAAAGACGCCTGGATTGGGACCTGCAGGGCCCAAACACAAGGGTAAGCTGAGGAGGCAGATCAGCACAGAGCTTCACAAAAGACAATAGCTCCTAATATCTAGAAGGCAGCGTTGAAGAGTAGGGGTCACCTATATTTCTGCATTGACTGGAGCCAAAAATCTGCCCTCTGCTCTTTGCCATGTGGGGACAAAGCTAGAGGTGATGCTGGAGCTGGGATTCTGGCCGTAACCACAAGGAAGAATTGGGCTCACCTTGGTGTGGTGGACCAGGTCAGCTATACTCTTCTTATCAGCAGGCATCCCCTTTGATCCCATCCTAGCCAGAGAAGCAGGAACATAAGCGAATCCAAGAAATATCCCTCAGAAATGGCTTGGTGTGGATCAGGCTACACAGGTCCTGTGTCTGCCTGCTCAGGAAGGACCACAGCCTACTCACATGGACTGAGCCTCTCGGAAGTAGGCTGCAGCAAAATCCATCATGGTATAATGGTCACCAGCAGGGACTGACATGATGCTGCTGTTTTCTGATATCACGCTGGGAGCAGAACCCTGCAGGGACAGACACCAAACTCACCCTGAAAGGTCAGCTGAGGAACTACAGAGTGCATTCTCCTTGTCTGCAAGACCTGGAAATGTCTCATCTGTGCATGGTGCCTCTGCTCCCATTATGATAGTAATGAGTGCCTCTATCTCCAAGGATTAAGCAGTCATCTTCTTCCCCCTAACTCTGGAGGTCAGACACTACACCAGGGCCACGGACCTATCCTGGCAGGTCCCACAGAACACAGCCATATCCCCTAACAGCTCCCCAAAGACAACTCACCTCCCTGCTAGCGTTCCTGCCCTCCGAAGCTTTCATGCTCTTCCGCAGCCCTCCAGCTCTATCCATGCTGGTGCTGAGGTAATCAGGGGCTGCAGCCAATTGTACCAGGTTGGTGGGGAAAATACCAGAGCGGCCACCAGTGGAGCCAAACTGCCAGCCTGAAGAAATAGGGGAGAGGAGGAGTCAGGAACCACGGAAGCTAGAGAGAGAAACAGGAAGCGAGGCATCTACTGGCAAAGGAGAGCATCAGTCCCTGACCAGGCTTTCCTGCATCCTAAGTTAACATACCCTATAACTGTGGCAGAACAAACAATGTGGGTCACAGTCAGAGAACTGGAGAGCTGAAGGCTGGCAAGGCCAGCCCTTAACAGTCTGATTTCCTCTGGTTTACTCAACAGCAGCACGTAGGGCTTCTGGGCACCATGGGTCCAGTGGGCCCTTAAACACAGTCCCACCTTTCCTGTTGATCTCAATAAACTCCCTCACCTGGCTCCAGGCCTTGCATGGGCAGTAGCTGGATGAGATCACCCTTCTTGAAGCTAAGGAGGCTCTTATCATCCGTGACATAGCTGCGCAGAGCAATGACATAGTTGGTATCCTGGGAAAAAAGCAACGGGGAGGTCAAATCTTGTCCCCAAAACATGAAAGACTCAGACCATGTCACCCCATGGGCCCTGTCAAGTCCCTGTAGGAAAATACTTCCATTCCGTGCTGCAGTATAGCCACTTCCTCACCTGCCTCAGCTCCTGGAGGTAGGTTTCCACCATGGCCTTGATGCATGGAGCTTTCTGAGAGCGCAGAAAGAGCTGTTCTGTCTTCAGAGAGAACTCCAGGGCATTTCTGCCCTTCAGCTCCACTGACAGCACATCTGCAAAGCTGAGAAAACAGACAGCATGCTCAGACTGCTTCTGCCAGAGCTAGGGGATGCAGAGCACAGGGATGGGAGTTCATTCCAAGGACTGAGAATGGAGACAGGCCTCAGCGCGCTTCGCTGGGTGGCCTTTCACCAACACTGTTGCAACAGGAACAGCACCATAGGCTGCTGCTCCTGGCTTTCACCATACCACTCTGAGGACCTCTTTTCTGAAGACATGCATAGAGTTGATTAATGCCTAGCACTCGCTTATTCTAAGCAAAACACAGGTTAAGGAAGGAAAGGGCAAGCTTATCAGAAGGAGGGTGAGTGAGTCACAACAGGCCTAGGACAATCCTAGAGCACACAGTACAGCCAGGGATTTTTTCAGCTCACCCCTGCAGTGTACCTTCTACCCACTGATGCTCTGAAAGCAACCTCCAAGTGACAAATGACATCCCGCAACTACCACTCATGTTTTTCTGCTGACCTGTAGCTGCAAAGGATCTTCAGGTGCTCAGGAGTATAGCCAGCTGCTTTCACTACTTTCAGCAGCCGCAGGCCTCGGTGAGAAACACCCAGGATCTGGACATCGCTTCCATCTTCACCCTGCAAGAGAAGTGAAGCAGAATGCACCAAAGGCTCCTTCCCAAAAGGGAGAGGATGCAGGAGGGGAAGATGCTACCACAGGCACCACAAAGGAGGCCCTGGGCTGACAGAGTTGTCAAACCCAGCAACATTTGCACAATAGTTTGGGAAACAGAGACTTCAGTAAAGGAGACAGAGGAGGAGGATTCTGAGGATGCAGAAAGGCAAATGGGAGAACTACGAGGACAGGAACACCACTGGCAGCAGCCAAGCAGGTAGCTTGGACAGAGAAATGATTAGGAAGGACATCAGAATGATGCAAATATGTAAGCAAGGAGAAAGAGGAGAAAAGTACAGAAAGCACAGAAGACTGAGTGATGTGTGGCCAGGTAAGGGAGAGAAAGCCAGGGCAAAAAGATCCCAGGTGAACCAGAGCTACAGAGCTACAGTAAACGTAGGGTATGTTGAGAAGATTAAGACTCACGTGAACTGGGAAAAGGCGGGAGAAATAGTTAGCCCAGTTATCCCGAGCAGCCACTACAATCCTCTTCTTTATCCCATCCTCCTGAATGGAATGGACATCGTTGCCAACCCGAAATTCCACTGGCATGGAGACAAAGCAGATACTTTCTCAGCAAGACAAACATGGCAAAGTCTCCCTCTGCCCAGGGAGATTTATTGCCACCATTCCCACTCAGTGATTACAGAGCAGCCATTAGCATGCAGAGGCGAAAGGATACCACAATGGGAAGAACCAAAATAATTCATACATGTCAGTGTACTAGTAGGTTTTTCTCCTCCTCTCCATTAAGCTTCTGTCAAAGAAGACAGCTGGATTTTCAGACAACTCAAAAGCCAATACTTGAGCTTCAGTTTCCTCTCCCCACAAGGCATGTATCACAATTAAATTTTTCTGGCTCAGAGAAATTTCAGAACCCTGTTCTGGCCATTTGGAGGAGACAACCATGGCACTACACACAGCAAACATAAACATGCTTTCTTGCTGCAAGTGACAATTCTCCTCTGCCTTAAAGTCCTGCCTGAAAGGGCTTGGAGGTTTGTTTCTTGTTTGAAACTAGATGCTGGGATGGGCACAAGGAGGAAGAGAGGAGGGGGCTGTTAATTACTCAGCAGGTCTTTCATCTTGCGCTTCTCCTCTCTGGAGATCCGAAGGCAGGAATCAGAGAAGGTGTCACGCATGATCTGCAAAAGAAAGAACCAGAGAGGCTTCCATGGAAAGGCTGAGTGTGGTGAGTTCCAGAGAAGAAAGAGCAGGGGCTTGACAAGAGGGACCTGGAAAAGGGACTAAGACCTCTAGGGACACAGAAGTGAGGGCAGCTTATGTAATTTAATTATGGAGTTCTTTGTCTCTATAGCAGTTCCTGAGTCCCATACATCAGCACATACCTGTTCACACAGCAAGTTCAGACAATAAGGGTGACTGAAGTTTTCTTTGGGGTAAAACACCTGCAAGAGGAGGATAAATACAAAACTGAGGTTACGTATGTTTACAGATGTTGCACAAGTTGTTGCATCCCTTCCCAGGGATGTTGTAAAATCTATGTCCTACTGCCAGAGAGGAGTGAATCAACCTCCAAGTCTAGGCAGGGACGAGAGACGGCAAATGGGAACAAAAGGACCAAATGTGAACAGGGGTGAAAGATCAAAAGTAAAGTGGTGAGACCATGGGATGAGCTTTGGACAGTTTGGTGCACTTGATTTTAAACACTTTTGTACTGTTTACACAGAAAGCACCACATAACAATGTATCTACTTTATTTGTAGATCTCTTGCTGCTTTACAGGGGAAGGGAAGGTAGGAAAACTGAGATACATGAGTCAGCAAGGCAGAGTAGGACCTGGATTCCTTGACTATCAGATGGACACGTAACTCCCTACTCCTGCGTCATATGATGTCCTCTCTGACCTGCCTTTGTGTTCTTACATCACATTGGTTGCATGTGACAAAAAGCAAATTTAACCAAACGTTTGACCACTTCCCTCCCCCTACAGCCAGCCCTCAGCTAATCATCTGTACCTCTTTGCGTAGAAAGATTTTCCAGGCAGGGTTGGCATAGGAAAAGCTGACACTGGCAGTTAGCTTATACAGCTGGGTCTTGATGCCATCATCTTCTATTGAAGTAGAGCCTGGGTGAGAAGAAAAAGCAGTGAAGATGGGCTCTGCTGACTCCAGGGTCACCTGTCAGAGACTTACCACGAGAAAGGGTACGGTAACGTGTGCCTGACTGAAGATTATTATAAGGAACCCTCTTGAAGCACAGTGATCAGCTAACATGAATGCATGCACAAAAGTCATCATGCAATAGCGTGTATATTAGCCACAAAGTTCAGTGTTTATAATAAAAACACTCCAGAAACAGGGAGCACACAGTGTCCCAGGCAAACTACTGCCCCTGTTCTTAAGCTCAAAGACACAGTTTCACTCTATGTCATTATAAAAAGGCTATTAAAAGGATTCAAAAGGACATAAAAGCTCTATCCTGAGCTTGCGGACTGCAAGTTTCTAGCACAATGCATCCGGTACTTGCACTGGATTTTCTCTCTGCAGGAGATCTATTAAAGATAGGCTCAGTTGGTAGGCAACCATTCAAAGGTATTGCTCTAGGAGGTAGGAATGTCTTCATTTACACAGTCACAACTTTAGAAACTTCAGTTAATAGACAATCAAGAAATGCAAAATATCCCACAGTTCAGCTGCTTCTATAAACCCTATTCAAAATAACGTAGGGAATTTTCAGGCTAATCCAGTTACCAAGATTTGCTTTCACAGGACTTCCTGAAGATCCATCTTTTAAAACAAAGAGGGAGGGAACACAAGGAAATTCTTTTATAAGAGGGAAGCTACTGTGGGATGGAGTCCTACAGTAATGTGCTTGGGCTGACTGGTTTTGCACATAAAATGTGATGCTGATGAGTGTTTTAGATAGCTTGAAACACATTGGTACAGTCGTCCAAAACAGTTGCCAAAGTATTACATGAATTACTGCTCCGGGCTTCCACTGAAACTCAGAGGCAAAATCTAGGGCTGAATAACACTTCCAAACTACTGCTGGCAAGAATTAGCTATGCCATTTTGCAAGTGGGCAGTATCCAAACAGCTTCCTTACGCATCCAGCATCTCAGCTCTCCTGTTCTTCCACTAAGAACATTCCCTCATTCCTCAGCCTATCTTTAAGAACCCTCCAGAGGCTCAAGAATGTAAAACACCTGCCTTCCCATTCCTCCCTCGTCTAAAGTCCATCCATTGGATTGCAGCTTTAACAGTGTAGCTATGCTTCAAGTAGGCAATAAAACATGTTGTGGACTGGACCTTGACAGAGCTGTAGCCCAAAGGTCCTTTCTTTATTTAGCTCCATTTTTCAGAGGGACCCAGCCCTTCCTTCGTCATTTGCACCTGGCGTCCTGCGCTGGAAAGAGAGAGCTGGGAAGTACCATACTGAGTGCAGGGCCAGACTCAAACTGCAATGCCAGTCTGTCTGATTTCACACGGACTGCTTGGTCTTTGGCCAGCTGGCAAATGACAGATCATGTGCTGTGACTGTCCCAGGTTGCTAGGCTGAATCTGTCCCATTATCTTCTATCAAATCCCACTTGTGAGAAGTCAGCACTCACCCTTCACTGTGGATTCCTCCGAGCCTTGGTTCCCAGGCAGAAGAGATGCAGGCAAAGGTGGGGGAGCAGGGGGAGCAACAGGGGCCTGGGAATCTGGTGGGGTACTTGACGGCTGGCTGAAGATGGACAGGAGAGGCAACTGTTTCTCCTTGATAGAGCTAGAAGCTGAGCCTGGCTTGGGCTTGGTAGGTGGAGGTGCCCCTTTGGGACTCTTCTCTTGTGGTAGGGGTGGAGGCTACAAGACAGCAAAACCATTTGATACAGTCATTCTCTGCATCACTGCACACTGACTGACACTGCTGTTAGAATTAATACCCAGGGCAGCAGCCCAGCGCAGGGAGCAACATCTGTTTGAGCAGAAATACCAGAACCTTTAAATCAGCACACGCTCTACAAACAAATGAAGATCAAGCAAACCCAGGTCCAGAGAAACAAGCATTTGAGATTAGAGCTTACAGTCAGGGAAAAGGAGAAAAATGCATTAATAGGCCAAGACATCAAGATCTTGGGGCCAAATGTGAGGAACACAAATAGTTGTCTCTCAGTTGCTTGCTTCCAAATCAGTCCTAAACATTCCACAGCAGGACTTGCTGCACCAGAGCCCATTCTCCAGGACCTCAAGGGACTTTACAGACTACAACCCAGGAGGTGCAACACCGTGGTATGATTTCACGGCTATCTATTAACACACCAAGAAATCACCTGGCTGCTAGTGCACTATCAGATGGCTCCCAGCTTGCTGGGGACAGGCCCTCTCTGCTGAGGTGACCAGAGAGAAAAGCACTCACTGATTTGGGAGAATTGAGATTCATCATCCCTAGCTTGGCCAGTGCCTCATTTTTGGGGTCATTCTTCTTCAAAAATGGCTTGGACACTCTCCTGCAAGACAAAGGGGAACAGAGTTGTTAGGGCTGCAGCAGGGCTGTGGCCACAATGGAGCCACGTAGCAGTGCTGGGATACAGTCCTCTTCATCTCTTTCCTGCCACTTGGGTGGCTCCCACCCTCTCACCTGATGGGCTCGATGGGCTGGGGCTCAGGGGCTGGCCTGCTCTGGTACATTTTGATGATGTTGCGGATCTCTCGGCTTGGTTCAGGTCGTGACCCAGGGCCCGAAGGTTTCACTACTGGTGGCTCCTTCTTTGCTCTTGGCGTCTGCTTTTTTGGCTTTGGCTCAGGAGGTGGCAAAGGGGGTGCAGGAGCTATTGGGAGTAACAGCTTTAAACACCAAGCCAACAAAAGCACAGGAGAAATGCTTTTATCTCATTTGAATCTCCCTCCCTTTCACTCCTTGGCTGATCAGTTATGGCCTTCCCCCACCCTGCTTTAGGATCCCACTTCCCAAAGTCTAGGCCCTTCTCTCTCCTCTGCTGTAAAGACTCCCAGGAAAACCAGATCCTCTCCTCCTCTGGCTACATCCTGAGCTGATGCTCACTCCTGGAGAGTTCTTGCTTGTCAGCCTGCCTGGGTCTCCCCTGCATGTCATCTTACCTGCCTCTGTTTTAGGGCTGGGCTTCTCTTCTGTATTCTTCTTCTTCTCCTCCTCCTCTTCCTTCTCCTCGTGCTTTGGCTGAGGATTAGCTGGAGGGGTCCAGACTTTGGAAGGCGGCCTGACTTTCTTCACTAGGATCTTTTGCTCTCCTGCGTAGGAAGAGGGACCTGAGCTAGTTAAACTTAGCCAAAAATTAGCATTAATGGTATGGTTCTCACTCTTCCATCAGTCAGAATAAGCTTGTGCTTTCTAGAGGGCAAAGGAGAGCATGGCAGTCAGAAGCCCAAAGATTTCTAGAAAGCTGGCAACACAACACCCCATGACCTTAACTGTAGCCAGCTGAGCAGGCACGTACACTATATGCTACACACAGCACCATAACTCCTGAAGGGCTTAGCTGGGCTCCATGTAGAGAGACAAGAACCCAGCTGTTACCCCAAGGAGGCTGCAGAACAAGGTGTCATGATAAATCAGACTCCCAGAGTGGTCAACACTCACCCATCTTCTGAAAATATGCTCGCTTCTGCTGGAAAGTTTCACGAGGATTGTCATCATCTTCACTGTCAGAGAACTGGTCTTCCGTGTAGTCATCAATCTGCAGGCAGTTCACAATATGGTCAGTTAGGACTAGCCAGCAAATACCTCTATTGTGCCTTTGAATTCAGAGACGATTTTCTGTGGACAGGTTTGGACTCTGATCCAGAACTTCTCCCAGTCTCAGTGCTCTAAGAGATCAGTCTCTGACCAAAGGAATCATCAACCCAGCCCAGACAAAGAGGAGCACGCTACAGCTCCAAGACAGCTTGCTGAAACATAAAGAACCCAGAGCCATGAAGTTTCCTACGCACCATGAAATTCAGATCAGCTGGGAATAAATTGGCAACACTGCAGCCAAACCTCCACAGACCGTAATGTCACCATTTTTGACTCTGTGTCTTAAAGACTGAGCAAGTGAAGCTTGAAAGGCCTGTGTCATAGGTAAATGCAGCTCTCAGCTCTCCTCTCTGCCAAACCATTGCCGGACTTGAAGGGAAGCACAACAAATGCAAAGCATGACATTCAAACCCAGTTCACAACCACTGTTTCTCATACCACTTCTTCCTGAGCTGGTGGTTCTGGAGCCTTTGGTGGTGGTGGTGGTGTAGCACTCTGGCTGCTGGGAGGCGTCTTGGGTTTGGGGAGAGTGGCTGGGGCCTGGGCTCGTGGTGGACTTGAGGCTCTTGGCCTCGAGCTCTCATGAGATTGTTGCCGCCGCTGCTGTTGCTGCTGCTGTTGCTGGGAAAGGGTCATGGCTTGAAGGGTCATCTGCTGGGCCTAGAAGAAGGAATTATTCACTCACCTTATGGTGCCTCAGTGTCCCCATGTAGACAAACAGGCAAAAATGGTTATTTCCGGTTTTACAGTCCTATTTAACCCTGACTTTATATACCTAACCCCAGCACATAAGCACAGAGCATTACAGAGCAGGCCTAAGGCAGAAGGGGAGCAAGCTCTTCACAGCACATACCCCCGTGCATTCTCCTTCCACCGTTCTGAAGCCTCTCCCACCCAGTCCCTTCCTTCTACTCACCATGAGCATGGCTTGTTGGTTGATAAAGGCTTGCTGCTGTGCTGCTAACTGATTGGGATCTACAGCTGGCATCACAGGCTGGGGCATAACCATGGCTGTAGAAGACACATGCGACATCCTCAGGCAATCATTCCCCACACTGCCTGAGCAGCAGCCCAGAGCTGAGAGCTCAGTGTGCATTCAGCCTGACGTTCTGATGCACAGGCTCCGTTAGGATGCCCACCCTTTCATCCCCTTTCCCTGTGCAGTTGCTGAAACTCTGTGTTATTACCTGGCATAGGTGCAATCGCACCTGCCCCTGGCATCATGGGCATGGCAGCTGGCATCCCCATCATCGAAGGCATGGGCTGGTAAGCTGGTGTTTGCATCATTCCAGAGAAGCCTAGAGGCAAAAGGCCACATGTACGGGACTTTCAGAGAATCACAGATCAGGT
This sequence comes from Heteronetta atricapilla, assembly GCA_011075105.1. NCBI lineage: Eukaryota > Metazoa > Chordata > Aves > Anseriformes > Anatidae > Heteronetta > Heteronetta atricapilla. The sequence continues at coordinate 5,553,476 of CM021748.1, forward strand.
AGCCCTAATCAATCCCACAGAACACGTAACATAGGCTGGGTACTTCTGGTTCTCTTGGCATGCACCAACCATGCGGACATGCAAGTGGTTTCTCTTTACACACAGCAGGATACACTGCAAAAGTCAGGTGGACAAAGGAAACCAAAGAGTGTGGCCTGCTAGACTTTACAACAGCAGGATGCAGACCCTGCTTCTGCAGTCTTGCTTAGGACACCACATTCTTCCTGACTACTTTATGCCTGTGCATGATTACAGAAAAGGGTTTTTCTTGAAGGACATGCAAGGATCTCTGGGACTGCCAAACCCATGTGGGTCTCTCTGTAGCAAGTAGCTGCCAAGTATGCAGAGCTCCTGAAACCACCCCAAAGCCTCAGCTATCACTGAGATAGTGTTGCATTACGGGGGACTTATCAAACATTTGCCTGTTTAAGAGCCCTGCCAAGGGCTTTCACTGAGACAGTTTCACAAACTTGAAGGTATTTAATAAGGTGACACATGTGGCAGATTCAGAATTGCCAGTGATAAATACACTTACTGCAATAGCACTAGTATACAATAATAGTGCTAGTACAATGCTATCCCAAGTATTCCTCGCCAAAGGCTGAAGGCACAGAGCTTACCAAGAAAGCATCCCTGTATTGGTGGAGACAGAGAACAGCCCTCTGACTGCCTCCTCCCAGGTTTCCAATTCCTTCTTACCCTTCTCTCCACCTTCTGCTCTTCTTTTTTCCTCATTTTTTTTTTTCTTAACACTAACTTTTAATACTAACTCCTAATACTCTTTTATATGCTAACCTTATCTGTTCCTCCCCAGGGTGACGTTTAGCATGATTCTGGTGAAGTCAAGTACTATAATCCAGGTTGGTGCTTATCAGTGACACTAACAAGTCTGACTGTTCTCCACGGATAGCCTGGGATCCCCACCCTGCTGAAAATACCCAAGTCTCGGGCTCCATACAGATAAAGAAAAGCAAGGAAACCAAACACACAAACCAGAACTTCTACAGAATTCAGATTTACTAACCCATAGAATAGCTAGAGATGATGGGAAAGTCTGAAAAGAAGCAATTAAAAAAAATGAAAATCAAAACCCTTCATTTGAAAAATGCAACAACAATTTTGGGAAAGCACAAGGTGAATAGAAAGTGAATACACAACTTATGAGTGCCATACACTAGGGAAGAGACGGCCTGGGTCAGAAGCAAGCTACCTACTGCCTTGAGCCCTAGACCAACCTGGGGGAGAACTTAAAAGCAGAACAAAGGTGATAACTTTACCTAGCACCTTCCCCAAAGCATCTGTCTCCCAGCACCTGGGAACAAGTGCAATTTTGGATGATCTAGCCTAAAGTCAAATGCTCTTTTTGAACCAGCTGAGCCCAGGCAGTAATTAGCATTTGAGGGACTCCCTGACTTTTGCTCACTGAAGCTTACGTACTACTGCAGATGTTTTCAGCTGTCCACATCCCCTTACAGACCTGTAGAAGGAAAGATTCCTCTCTGCGTGGGTCCAATCTTCCCACCTCCCTTCATGCGTCCAGTCAGACTCTCCCTGTTCTCCAAATCCTGTGTCAAGAAAAAACAGCCTTATCTGAGCTCAGGCAGATGGACTTCACGGTGGGATAGCCATCCACAGGCATATCTGAGCAAAAGCAGAGTGAACAAACAAAGGCATGCTTGAAGGAGTCACAGGGAGAGAAGAGCTGCAAAGAAAAAGTCAGGGGGAACATAGAAGGACTTACTGGTACTCTGGGGCCTTGATGCAGTACAGTGCTGAAGAGATCATCCACATAGAGATCCAAGCCTACATGGTCCCCCCGGCCATCTCTGAATCTTGAATCTACAAGTGGAGACGAGTCAGGTTATAAGGCAGGTAAGGAACATTCCCGTCTCCAGACCCTATTAGACAGTCATATTTTGGAGTGGAACCCTCCTTTGTTCTACATCAAGAAGAGTCTCCCATCTGCTCTGAGTCCCTGGGTGGGGCACATCTTCCCAGTGCTGTCCACAGTCCCAAGCAAGAGCTCACCTCGAGGGGCATTGCTGAACTCTGGAGGCAGGCTTGGTGGTGGAAAGGTAGGGGCCTGGATACCTGGAGCAGGGGGAATCCTGTTGAAGGGAAAAAATAAGATAAGGACAGCACAACATGCTGAGAGAGAGATAGGCCACTGGATGACATGGCCAGAAGCATTGGGGCGGGAGGATGAGGTGACTCACGAATCCATGGCAGAGTTTACGAAGAAGTTTCTGTCCCTTTCAGGTGTGATAGGGTATCCACCTGAGGACTGAGAGGGGCCGCTGGGGTTGCTGACATCTTCCATCTCTCCAATGAGGTCCAGCACAAAGTCACAGCCCAGCAAGTCCTGCCACGTGTTGCCAGTAAACATGGAGATAGACCAGCCTCGAGACTTTTTATCACAGCCCCTGGTAACAAGGAAAAAAAAAGAGAAAAAAGATGTCAGGATACACAAGAGGAAAGAGAGGAAGGAAAACATCGCATTAAGTTTCGTCTTGCCTTGTCTATCCTGGCAGCTTAAGTCCTTAAGCTTTAGGGTGTGAATCAATGATTAAGTGTCCAGGGTCAGGAAAATATATGAATCAGTATTTGTCTTTTTTTCTTTTAATCTATTCTCTGAAGCTGCTCTGACAGATCACACCACTGATTTGTCTGTTCCTAAAGAGGCCCACAGTTCATGTGCACAGACAGAAGGGATAGGGAAAGACCATGAGCCAGAGTGGGTAAGGCGTGGCTATTCCACATCTGACCATATAAAATTCCAGTTTGCAGCACCAATTGATCTGAACCCCAAAACCAGTGATAGCCTCTTGCACATTCCCAGATCTCTTATCCTCTGGTAATACCTTGCACTTAGGAGCCAGCCTGCAAACTGCTCCCCGGTCATCCAGGACTCCACCTCAGCCGAGAACTTCTCCTCTAGCACATAAAAGAAATAGTCAGTACACAAAGCCTCCCAGCAAGACCCAGAACAACACCACAGCTCTGCATGGCACAGGCAGAGCCCAGATGGAAAGCCTCATGCACTTCTGAGGTGGCCCACAAGGACTGAAAGCAGATGGAGGGCTCTTCACGAACATGTTCACATTCATAACTGTTTGATGGCACATCTCAAAGCACTTTCAGACTGACAGCTGAAAGTCCTTGCAGTGTCCTGGTTCACTTGGGCCACCACCCCACTGACTAAAATACCAGAGCACGGATGATCTGCATCTGATTCACACAGATTCCATGCACTCAAGGGGCAGCATAAGCCAATATTTGAGAAGGAAGAAAGGCTCAGAAAGTCACTGTGACAAAGGTAGTAGTATGATTTGCATGGGCTATGCAGTAATGGGTAACAGGAAAACTAAACCCAGAGAGATGCAGAACCAGGACAGCCCATTGTTGCAATGGGCCCAAACCCAGATTAATCTTATCCTTCAGCCTGAATAGCAGGTCTGCGCTCATCAGAATCAGACTTCTGGAGTTTGGGCTCTGGATTCAAATGCTTCTATCCCCACTGTTGCACCAGCCAGAAGCAGTCAGTCTTCTGATCACTCTCCACTAAGCTGAGGGAAGCATTTTCTGAATGCTGATTTTGCACTGGAAAAGTCCTTAGGGACTAGAAGCACAAGTTACCGTTAAAGGTATGAACATCCAGCACCATCTTCCCTTTCCTCTGGTTCGCAGTCCACTCCAGCTGAGTGGGAGGGTAGGCTCGGGAGAACACAGAGTCTGTGTGCTGTGCTGCTGTCAAGATCTTACGCTGGCAAACAGCATTGAAGCCATCCATGCCATGGTCTGACACAAATCTAGGAAAAGACAACTGCCTTTAGCACGTTGCTCATCTTTCTTAACCTTAATGAAAGTGTAGCTAGCTCTTTTCTCCTCCTTACTTGAGCAGTGGCTTCTCCAGTGCTGGTGAAGGGGCAAAGGAGCTCAGTAAAGACGCCATCAGGAACCAGGCTCGCTGGCTGTGCTCCACATCTGGGTTCTTCCATGTCTGGGTGACCACTTGACTGAAGATTTCATTGCGCAGAGCCACGTTATCCAAACCTTTCCTAGCAATGTAGTTGCCCAGAAGTACTTCCTGCCAGCCATCGAGATTCTGGTCGCCAATGAACCGTAAAATCTAGAAGCATTCAGGGAGAAAAAGAGAGATTTAACTGAAACCCTCTGGCCTGAATTGTGTTGCGAAGTGACAACCTGAACTGTAAACACCAGGGTGTTTGTGAGCCTAAGAGCAGCCACCTCTCAGATCCGCACCTTTTCTCACGCTTTGTGCACCACCTAAGTTCTGAGGAATTTGGGAGGCAGTGCTCAGGGACAGGACCCTGACTAAGAGTCTTCTTCAGTTTGTTCTTTAGGCTGTTCTTCTGACTCAGAATTTGTTCTTGGGCAAAATATTTCTCCTTTGAGCACCAGAGTTCAAATTTGCTAGCCACGTACTACAGGTTATTTGTTACAGTGCCTGAGACCACAGCTGCCTAAGTGTAAAACTGTCAAATAAATTGATGCTCAGCTGATAATGATGAAAAGCTCAAGCAGCTAGACATGAGGAAACACTAACCGCTGAATGTTAAGCAGACTTTGGTGTGGTTATTAGTAAAACACTTAAGCAATGATTCAGCTTCTTAGCTATGCATATCACCATCTTACAAGCTTTTCTTTATTTTCATCCTTTACAGTGTAGTATGTTGCTAGATTTTTTTTTTCTAAAATTTGCTATGGACAGCTTTGGAGAGGATATTTTTCCCTCAGAGAACACCTTAAAATGGTTAATGGTAGTATACATGACAGACACTCAACTAAGAAAAACAGGAGATGGAGATTGTTTAGTTCTCATGGAATTCTTTGTAGTAAATCCCTCCACATTACAGTCATTGCCGAAGAAATAACTAATTTTTTTTTGATTAGCAATGGAGAGAAAAAAAATGGAAAAATAATAACCATCTGCTCAAACACAACCTATCCACAAGGTATTGAAGCTTATATTCTTTCACAACTGAGATCATTTGGACAAAACAAAGCACTGGTTTTAGGTATTGCATTTCCTAACGGGCTTATTTTAATAACATGTAATTCTCAAAAACATTAACACATTTACTTAGAAATCATCTGCAGTTTCATCCTATTTTCATAGACTAAACATCACATTTTTAAGAAATGTGGTTTGCATCCACAGGGAAGAGGTGGTAACTCTATTCTCCTTATGCAAATACTACAGAATTAAGGTGTGGTTCCAGGTGTAGTTTTCTTGATGGCAAAGTTCCTGCCTTGTTCCAGCCTTTATACAGTAATTCACTGTCCCCCTGTTGCATACTGACTTAACTGTATGTCTGAGATACCACCTCATGTGATGTCTGTCAGGCTGCTCCAGTACCTCAAAGGAGCAGGAATTTATTCTGCTCTCTTCACACACCACGTATTGTAAGCATCTTGTTGCATAAAGGCATCAAAGTGTTGTCTTATGTGCACCTGTTCTTCTAGAAGGCCCTGGTCAAGGAAGACATCTCTTACCAGTTTGTTGATCTCAAGTGCACTCTCCTGGTATTCAGCTTCCAAACGGGTTAAAGGGTGCTGCAGGGGATGGCCAGGGGCAGGGAAGTCTGTCTTCTAAAAAGAAAAAGGACAGAAACACGCGGTTTGTGCCTAGTGTCACTAGAATAGCGCATCTCCCCAGGAGGGAAGCACTGAAGAGAAATAAAGAGAGTTCCCACCTGGAAGTGTGACTTAATGAAGGAGGAGAAAGGATAGCTGTTAATGGAGGATGGGAGGGAGAGGTCATCTTTGGTCTTAACTTCTGGTGGTAATGCCTCGGTTATCTGGTTGGCCTGTGCTCTATAGTGACCTGCAAGAGAAAGAGGTCTTAGAATCACATAACGACTTTGGTTGGAAAGAACCTTAAAGATCATCTAGTTACAACCCCCCAGCCATGGGCAGGTTTCCCAGGGCCTCATCCAACCTGGCCTTGTGTTATAGCAGTCAGAAAGGCAGCCAGAATACATCTGGCGTGCAGTGCACAGTCTGTTCCAATTTACAAGACTCTTCTGCTTGATTATACCTTTTATAGGATTACACAGGTGGCCAAGACATATCTGTCATTTTGTTAGCTGCTATACCAACATAACAAGGAGGTAAATCTTACCTCAACCCATCTGCAAATTAAACATACGCATTGTACAAAGAGTTACAGAGGAAACAGAAACGCATATTACATTGCTCTAGATGAAGTAAACAGCTTGGGAAGTTATTAGTGATATTTGGGAGGGAAAAAAAAAAGCAAAAAAAAATTCTATCCCAAGCAAAGCATTCCCTTTAAGTTGTTACATTGTTTAAACCCACTTCTATTTTAAAGAAAATTGACTTTTGAAGAAGTGATTTTCAATTATAAAAATAAATGCTCCTTTGAAAGTGCCAAAATTCTAGTTCTGACTTCTTAACCCTTAATTTCTTTAAGGATTTTTGAGAAGAAGCCAGATGGGTTTGAGATCGCACACCCCAGATATCCAGCTCTGCAAGAAACCTGGGTTCATTAAACATTTTCGCTGTCACACAGCTTTGATGAAAAAGCTTTGTAACATCTTTGTCACCAGTTACATCAGCAAAGTTCAACAACAGAGCTGAAAAGATAACAAAGATACTGAATTTTAATCTGGTATGCTGCCCACTGGCCCAAGTCACTTTTCCACTCTGCCGCCTTGGGAAACAACACACACAATACCTTTTGTCTTTATCATATTTACACTGCAATGATAATAAATCAAATACAACCCAGGTGACAGACAGCAGGTAGAAAAGGCACATACATAACACACTGCTGGGAAACAAGGAAATAAACAATGAAATAAAACAGCGCAGGAAAAGAGAGGATTTCTCACCTTCAGCTACCTGCAGCAGGGCAGCAAGCTCTGCAGGGATCTCCAGAAGTCCAACATCCTGTGGGGAGAGTGAGCAAGTCGACCACTGGGGTACCAGAAGTGAAACGCCAGATAAACCCTAAGCTATTCTGCTCAGACTGGGTAAAGCTGCCTCCGAACAGCTGGTTGGAACAAGGACTGACCTCCTGAACAGCAACAGTCATTTCAGCATATACAATGTTCAGAAACATGACAAAATAAGGAAGTAGCACATTAACACAGGTACATGACATGGGTCAGCATAGGAATTAGTCACCTTTCCCTCCTAACTAAAGTCACTGCCACAGGGGGAAGAGACAGGAAATTTGGCGTTCTTTGATTCATTTCTCATTACTAACAAGTTTGTCATATTGCACAGAAGAGATTGTGTTTTAAGGTTTCCACCTGCTCCTTTCTCCTTTTTTTTTTTTTTTTGTTACTATTTTTCAGTATCCAAGAGTTCTACAGCACAAGAAAGAAGATAGCTGATTTTGATCTCTGATACACATTGCTATTTTGGAGATTTCTAAGGACATTCAGATCTGTACTGGGATAATTCAGATGAGTATCTTACACAATAAGGCCTGTTTTGTTGTTGTTTAACATCTGCACAGTAAAGCCTCTGCTCACCAGCATCCTATTCTGCCATCTCTCTTCACATAATCCCTCAGCAAAGACAGTCACAGCTTTTCTATCAGTTTGATGTTGCTCCTGATAAGACACTTGACTTAAAAACTAGCTTTTCAGTGGTGTGTTCAGGTAGCAGGCTGAGAAACCTCACACTCCTGGATCCTCATCTGAAGAAGCAGGTGATATTTTAAGAGTACCCAGTGCTATATATTCCTATTGTTGTTACTAACAATTCCATGCAAAACTGCAGATGATGCTGACACCAGTTTCCTTGCTGTGCGCATCATAGTAAATGCATGCTCAGTCTAACCATACGAGTAATGACATCAGTTAGCAGTGTTCCTTTATAGCAGTTGATACAGGTTAAACACCCTGTACACTATGCAGTTATATTGCTATAAAGCATTTAATAACTACCTTCCTCTACATCTTCCATAAATACATCCATGCAGAACTGCCTCATTCCTACCCATCACAACAGAACAGGATTAACAAAAATTCTCTTCCTCACAGTTCCAAAGATTCAATCCAATGCTGCGAACAAACCCAGTACTCTGCCTCACGACCACTTTAGGGGTGCTTGATTATGGCCAGAGATTGGAAAATGCTGACCTAATGAGATAGTTACACAGTTAAAGGCTCTTTATAGCAGGCTTAACTGCACCCCTGCTGCAAGGTTTCCAGCATACGTGTAGACTTTGTATACTCTCCAGATGTTTTACTGCTCCCAGGCAAACCTTTCAGAGCAGCTGTCTGCATTATCAAGCCAGTCTAGAACCAAAAGCACTAATAAAAATCACTGCATCAATTTCAAACTGAATCCCAACCCAGGGGCAACCCTAACATGGCATTGTTTCAAACTCAACAGTCAAAAAATAACAAAAAGGGTAGAAGTAAACAAGGAGGCCTGGAGTGAAACTCCTGGATTTCCAAGAACCTTTGGTATTAATAAATAGAAAAAGAAATCCCAAATGGGAACCAGGCTTTGAGGAAAAGTCTTAAAATGCCTAGTGGAAAATGTAGCACCAGATCACAAGCACGTTCTTGTTCTTGACCTGATTTCAGCAGCATCAAGTTTCTATCACCTCCAACCTATGTGTTCCTGCAAACTGCTGAGCTCTCCCAGCTCCCAGAACTCAGTTGAAGTGAAATGGGCCTTACCATAAATGTAAACAAGATCTGAGAACAGAATTAAATAATAATTCATTAGCCCACTCACTTCCCTTCCTTAGTGATTTGTGGGATTAGAAAAACACCAAGGACCTCAGTCTGGCACATCAGAAAGAAAGGTTCCTAGAGGATGTTGAATCATTTGGATGTCCCAGTTCTGCACGTTTTTATGCAGAATCTACAACCCTCAAGAATGTTTCCAGAGCTTAATCCTGTTGTTCCACCATGGTGTATGTATTCTAAGGTACTCTGGGCTGAGGAAGCAGAGAGGAAGGGGAATACCCTGAGAGGCTGGCTTGTTTTATCTCAGACTCACTCAAACTGTTTGACAACTTACCATTCCTTGGCTGAGACCGTTCTCCCTGTCACCACTGGGCAGGGATCTCCTCCTTTGCTTTCCTTCCTCTAATTCTTGCTGCTAGAATATGGAAGAAATATGGGAGAAAAGACATATATGAGATCACTTCAGCCACTTCTGGGGACAGACTCTGCAGTTGGACAGGAGCTGGTGTCCTGCTCCAGCAGATACAATGACAGAAAGGCTGCAGAGCCTTCCTTGGACTCAACAGGGTATATGAGAAGGGGATGCCCAGGCAAAGCTTTTAGGTTTGCTGAAGCACCACTTGCTCTACACAATACAATCCAACAGCAAGAGCCTTCACCACCTGCCCAGCATTCCCCCCACACATTTCCTCTCTTGTCTGGCATTTGGTACATCCAAGGACAAAAGCACACACAAGTTGTCAGAAACATTTGCCTGTCTCCTCCAGCATTAAATATTACAGTAACGCAGCCTGAAAATGGATAGAGGAAGCTGTTTGTGGAGAGGGATCCCTTTAGAGAGGTGGGAAGGATACCAAGAGCAAAAATCCCTTGCATCTCTGCCCTTTCCCATCTCATGCTATTGCCTCCCAGCCTCGACACTCACCTGCTTGCTACCCCAAGGTGAAAAAGGAGGGTCTCAGTCTCTCCCTCTCTCTCTCTCGCTTGCGTGTTGCAGAATAATGTTGGGAGGGACTAGATGGGAGGTTATGAGGGCTGGGCCGCGAAAGACAGTAGGCATGCTAAAGTACAAAGGGCAGGGCTGGGGAGTGGGGGGGGGGGAAGGAGGAACTTTGCAGCAGGTGAACTTTGAGACCTTTTATTGTTGTTAACACATGTACAGATACCTCATCAGGCAAACACTGGAGGAACAGAAAAAGATTCAAAATAACTGTGCTGTTGTGGTTACTGACGGCAAGAAAAGCTGGATCCTGTCCAGGTAAGAAAGGGCAGGAAAAGGAACACACACAGTTCTGGGCATGGCATGGTAGAAGGCACCTCTGCGGTCTTCCAGCAACATTGGCCTTAACCTTCCACCCCATCCTTTGCTGATCATGCCACCAGCTGCACTGGGCCCCTCCTTCCCTACCTTGGGAAGCTGCCAACTACACAGATGTTAGTCACTAACCCAAAGATGATTGGCCTGATTTTAATTTTATTTTTTAGCAGCTTGTGCAAAATACATTCAACACATCGGACAGTATCAAGGCTCTCTTCTGTACACAATTTTCCATCTTCTTAAACCACTGCCATCTTATTCTCACCACAACTATGAGCCCAGCTGATTTCCAAAAGGTCAAGGACTTCAACGTGAGGTAGCTTTAAGAGGTGGACTGAAGAAATACTGCATTTTAGTCACCATCCGGGGGAAACACCAGAACTGAGCTAGGCAACTAAAAAGCAAGAATGACTCCTTATAGTTTGAGCTGAACAGCAACTCTGGAGGCCACAGATGGAATAAACTCATGTCTTGTGTGTGGCAGCCTAGAGAAGCTCACGCACAGGCATACAGATCTCCTGCATTTATACTACCCTTATCTAGGGAACAAAGCTCCAGTCCCTGTGGTTACTTCTTTTGACTATATTCATGTCAGCCAGAGAGTGAAAGAGCTTTATCAATTCATTGCATCATTTCCTAGAAGCTGTCTCTAAAGCCAGCCATGCCCTGGCCTCACCCCAACACTAGTGCTCTGCCTAGGGCAGAGATAGCTCCTGCAGGATACCTGGTCCTGAGAAGTGTTGTTACCTGGCAGTGCTTCCTCCTTTGAATGAAATGTCTAGAGATTAAAACCATGGTATTAAACTGCACCAAAGTCTTCTTCAGCCTCCTGTACCGCTTCCTAGAGGGACATGAAAAGAGGAAAAATGCTAATGAAAATGAAACCACCAAAATTTAGGCAGACTGTGGACTCAGTTCAAAGCTATGGACCAAATATAACAACCTAATCAGTCAGTCTGGATTTGGTCTTAGTGTATTAAGCCTGGTTCTCTCTTAAATGTTTTCCCTATATCTTTTGTTCTAGCTATCGCAGTATCAGCACTACCACAAGCAGGCTACTGTACCAGTGTTGATAACAGCTGTATTTCTACTGGAACCCCTGCTCAGTGCTGGGAAATCGCTCCTCCACCTACAGCATGTAAGCCTACTGTTCTCATCAGGAACTGCCTCTGCAGCCCTGCTGATCACCACACAGCTCCAGACATTCCACTAACAGTTGACCCAACAGAATTCCCCACTGCAGAGCAGGTTGGGAGCCAACATGATGAGAGGGCTGTCCAGGCACATCCTTATCTTGCCATCTGAGGCAAGGGCAAAGGGCTGTACCTTGCCTGGTCCTTGTCTCCTGACCTTGCCTGATAACCTCGGAAGTGAGCCTGAATGATAGTGACTTTCTCCTGAAGGACACGGAAGCGCCTGCGGTGGAGGAGGCATCGGAAATTCCTTTGGAGGGTAACAACGGCCCAGCTCTGCCTTAGGTTCCATTGTCTCTCCAGCAGCTGCATGGCCTTCTCCTTCAGAAAGACCTGAGGCAAAGGGAAGAGTCACTGACCCACAACAAAAGCAGCCAGTTTCTCTAAGAGGCGATCAATAATAAAAGTTTCTCTAAGAGGCGATCAATAATAAAAGGCAGTCCTGGTGTCCACCAAGGAATGCTGGGAGGACAAAGGAGCTGGTCATACTACTGAAAAATCCCGGAGCTTGCCTCCTGGTTTTTAGCTGAAATGCTAAAATTTTCTCCTTCGTACCTGAGACAAGACAAAGCAAAAGGGAGGTGGAGGCATGCAATGTTCCCCTTCTGTGGGCAGGAGAGGCGAGCTGCTCAGTGTCTGCTGACAGCCCACAAATAAATGGCTGGGCCAGTGGAATTAAGATGGGATTCTCTACAGGCACCACCTTTGTTACTCCAATCTGATAAAGATCTGAGGGGCTCCCCACCACACGAGACAGCACTGCCACACAGACTTCTCTCTTCTCCAAGCAGCTGTGCCCTCGCCCAGCCAGGAGGCCATACCTGGAAGAAGAGACATTGATATGAGGAAAGCCAGGGCTGTAACTGGAATCCTCAGAGGAGGATAAATCACAATGTGCTGACAAGTTCATCCAGGCTTTGAGTAGCCTGGGAATCCCAAGCCAATATATCATTGTACCTGGCTAGGAAGTTCTGGAATGGTAGACGGACTGGGTATCCCTCCTTTTTAATGTGGATGGCCTCCAGTATCCCAGAATGCCGCAGCTGACAAGTGACATACTCCACATCAAAGAGATTTGACAACTGTGAACATAAGAGAAGAAAAATGGAAAATGTGAGATCAAAGAAAGAAAAAACAGAGGGCAGAGAGTTGAGAAAAGGGGCTCCTTCTATTGTGCTGTCCTTGGTTAGATCTCGCCATGGGTATGAGACACAAAACCCAACACACCCTTTGGTGTCCAGCTGACAATGCATGTGCTTCTTATCCCCCAACATGTGGTCAGCTCACATGGCCACAGGCAAGAGGACAAAACAGAGAAAGGGGACAAAAAGTTTCAAGCTATCAAATGAAGAAAAGGAGTCCAAACCCAGACACAAAAGGGAAGCTGACAGACAATACTGGATTTAAGGAATTGAGGGACACCGTAAGGAGCTCAGGATGCTGCCCTACCTTTTTAGGATTAGGAGTGATGCACCGAATGAAGAAGGTATGACTCCTGCAAAACAGAAGAAAGGAAGAACCTTTCATCATCCTCCCCTCTGTGCTGACTTGGGAAGACTTCACACATTTCTGGGTGCAGCAATCAGCCCAGCACAGGAATGAGCACTTCTCACCTTCTCAGCTTGGCTGTGAGGTCCTGCAAAGACTCCTGGAATTTGGACACCAGTGTAGAGGCCCGAGGCCTAAGCCCTTTGCCCCTGGCCCCCAGATCCCTTTGCTGACTGTAGGTAGCTTTAGCCTTCTGGAAAATGTGAGACACCACCTGGAAAGTCAAAGAAATTTACCAGAGTTCACTCAGCTATGCGGAAAGAACAAATCTCTTCTATCTGAAACTGGGGAGTTAGTCTCCCTTGCCCCCTGCAGGGCCAGAAACTACATTTGTATCTCTCTGGCAGTCTATAAGTTTTATATTTTTTTTTAAAAAAAGCATCAATTGCAGCCAAAGAAGATTTTCTCATTTCCCAAGTGTCCTTCAGTAGAACAAAATTTCTCACATTTCCTCCAGTTTCTCCCGACACCTGACCAAGGTCTTTCTGCTTCTCACACAAAAGCAGAAGGGCTTGTTAGGTGCCAGCAACAGAGACCTTCATCCTCAACCACTACAATACCTTGAGGCGGCTCTGGGAGAAGATATCCAGCACCTCCTGACGCAGCTGGTCACGGTTTTTATTAAGAAACTTGTGGACCTGCAGAGGCAAAGCCTGATTTAATGCACAGTTCAGACCACCAAAATAGGCAAACACCCTTTCATGCACACACCTCAACTTGGGGAAGAGAACTGGAGGGGGAGAACTTGCTGCTCCTAGTGCTACCAAACGCAGAGGGGACAATGACTGCTGCTTTTTGGAAGCAGTTCCTTTTCCCATTCACGTTGTCCAACAGGCTTTGACCCCCTCACTTACTTACTTTCAGCAGCAACAATTTTCCTGGCTTTTTCTGGGCTCTGGCACAAGTAGGCTATTGTGTAGTCATGGGCACTACCTATTTTGTTTTGGCCTAGAGGCTGTTTAGTTGCCTCTACTAGCAAGAATCTCCTCATTTCTGATACAGGGCTGCTCTAGAGGGATGTGCAGTGACAAATAGAAGGTTTTATCCCCAGCACTCATAGCTGGTCCATCAGGACACCCACAGAAAGCTTCCGAGCTGGCCTACTGCTCCAAATCCTCCACTGTCTCACCCGATAGGTGACGGGGCCTGCATAGTGTTTCACGGTGAAGACTGGCAAAGGCAGCTTGGGCTTGCTGTACCAAGGGCTGTTTCCATGATGGTAATGACACTTCTGGAGGAAAGTGTGGTCAGTGGCCTGTAAAGGAGATGAGTAACATGTTTCCAAGTGCTGCAACATATTCGGTAGCTGAAAAGCCACTGTGAAATGGAAGGTAAAAGCATGCAATAATTTGTGTACAGTCTCTGTTCAATCTGTGTAACTGCCTTGCCATAACCATCCTGTGAGAGCTCACCTGAGTAAGTGAAGTTTGGTCATCCAGGATACACAAGATGCCATGGGGTTTTGCAGCAATGACATCTAGGCATGACTCATTGTACATCTTGGAGACAGGAATCCATACTAACTGCTCTTGGCTATATTCCTCCTACACATTAAAGGCCAACCAGACAAATCCAGCCATGAAAACAAGAACAAAGTAGGGAGTTAACGGAGGGATTTGGTTTATTCTTCAGGAGGCTAGTGTTTCACTGCTGTTAGAAACTTGCCTAGAAATATCGGGGTTTGACTTATGAAGCTTCTTTTAAAGCCACTAATTATTTTCCTCATTTAAGAGAGGAAAGCTGCTCTGCTAAACAGAGTGATAAAGTGAACTGTGAAAGGCAACAAATCTGATAACTACACTTTCACCTCCAGGTGGAAGTGGAATAGTAAATAAAATGCTATAATGAATCTACCAGAAGGAGCTTTAAAAGTATCACTGGAGTCTGAAGTCATTGATCCAGAACAACTTGCTTATAAAATCTGTAAGAGGGAGCAAGGCTCTAAGAAACTCTTTCAATTTACTACAGAATTAGTAACAGCTATTACATAAACAGTTCTTTGGATTAGGATCCTGTGGGTACTGCTTAAGAGCGACATGTTTATTCAGCTTCCTTTTTTCCTGCTAAAGGACAGTCTCCAGTCAAGGCTGGCTCAGCTCATTCCATATGTGCTGCCCTTCATCTGCAGACGTGAACATCACTTACCTCTTCCTGGGCAATGACAGTCTGGCTGAAAAAATGTTGGAGACGCTCATTGGCAAAATTGATGCAGAATTGCTCTAAGCTGTTCACACCTAGATCCTGCAAAGACAAAAAGGCATTATCACTTCCAACTGACAGCCCTCCCAGGATGCTCCGTCTTCTGCAAACAATACACAGCACCAGATGGTGCTGATCTGAGCCCCTGGTTCAAGCAGCTTGTTCTGATCAATAAGTGATAATGAACCTTCTAAACTCAAATCATATCATGTCTGGTTTGCAAGCTCTCAGCCTGAACTATTGACTAGGATGAGCAGCAAGAGGTAAGACAAGCTGTGAAGGAAAACAAAGAAGAGATCTACTCTTAGATGCACAACCGCATGCACCATTGGTGTCAGAATCCATCAGTACACACACAGATTTCAACAGGAATCTTATATTTAAGTCTCACATGCCTTGATGAATGCATGTCACTCTAAGCCCCTGCTCTGCATGTTATTTATTTACCCCAAGCCTGGGAAGCTCCTGGAAGCTCAATGGATCAGGAACATTTGTTCTTTAGAAAGGCAGAACTAAAGCTAGTTATGTGAATTATCTATGTGGCACCTTATTGCCCAGTTCATGGAAAAGTATCAAACATGCAAGGCTGACGTGGTGGGAGCACTAGAAACCATTCTCACCATTTGAAGCCAGGCTGTTAACTGCCTGTGAGAGTTAGGACTCCACTTACAAACCAATGCTACTCGCAATCTACCCAATCCTATTTAATTTAGGATTGTGCCTATGCCACATAAGTCATGAAAGAAATAGGATGGGGGGGGGATCACATTTCCTCCCATCTCTGTCAGTGACTGAAGAGAATCAGCACACTCACTTGCAACCCAGAAAATATCAAAAGAATAAGAAAAGCAACCTCAAAACCATGATTGTCCACAATGCCTACAGCACAGTCCGATTCCCAGGGAGCCAACCACTCATTGATTCTCAGCAGCAGCCACTCAAAGAGCAGGTAATACAGAGTCTTGGCAATGGAGTCCCTGAACAGGAGAGGGAAAACTAGTTAGAGCAAAACCAGCACCCTTGGATGCATTTTACCAGCAAACAAACAGTAGCAGAAGTCACCTGGCTTCAATGGCTCCCTCTACAGACAGAGGTGTGAAGATCCGATCATAACACGTCACCTGGACACAAAAAAAGAGCTGGAATTCCTGTTATTATCTCACAATAATACATTTATTTTTGAAATCTACAAGGAAGTTGGCTCAGTTAACAAACAGGCTTTTTCTATTTGATCTAAAAATTTACTCAGATCTCAAAGGAAAAATTAAAGAGTAAAAGCAAATGCTGCGATGTTTCAGGATAGGAGTCAGCTGGCCAAGGTGTTAGGCCTGAAGCCACCTCAGGCTAGAATAGAAACCTCCTGTATGGGAGTTCTGTCTTTACAGTCTCTCCACCCTGACTGAGCTGCCCTGAGGGGTTCATCCAACCTCCTGTACTGATGAAGCATGTTAGCCATTTTGCAGCATTTTATTCCTGCTGTTACCTTCCTGTTTTGGACCATCTAAGGCCCTTCTGCTCACAGAGCACTGGCTAAGGCATGCCATGCTTCAGGATGAATGAGAAATGGCCAGAAGGTACTCACAGTGACACGGTGAGTCACAGCACTTTGTAGGAAATCTGCGGAGACACGCAACAAATTGGCCACGATCTGAATCTCAGTATCACTGGCGATAACTGCATGTTCAAAGAATTCTTTCTAAGTAATGGAGAAGAGCAATAGATTCAGCTACGGACTGGGTACTAGGACCAAGTAGTATTAATATTCTTAAAAGCATCTCAGCTGCACAGATGCAGGTCACTGCTTGAACAGGACACTGGCACCTGGGTTCATTTTGGATCCTCAAACAGCTACTCCAGCTCTAACAACCTTTGGTTGTCCTTATCTAGGTCAGTCTGGAGCTTAACGTCTAAGGAACTGAATAGTCTCCGAAGTCATTCTCAGTCAATAATAATTTCCCTGGCCCCATCACATGGGATAACTGCAATGTTCAGCAAAAAGAGCTCACTCCCAAGCTGACAAGGGTTACTGTACCTCATAGGAAGTAAAGCAGATATTTCCAAGCTGCAGAATGGCAGCCAGCACCGTCCAGGTGGAGGTCAGCTGATCATCCGAGAGGCTGATTCCCTCCAGAGCTTGCACCAAGACCAGAAAGTCCTCACTGTCCTCCTTCCCCGCGATGTCACACGCTCTGCCCTGAGAGAACAGGGACAGATAATTGTGGTCAGCCCCTTTTCACACAGGCTGGAGCTGAGCTACCAACAGCAATCTTCAAATCAGTGGTTCAGTGTTTTAAGGGCTGGAGGAATCTGAAACAAGAAGACCACAGACACTGCTAGTGGGAGGCCAGCATTCATGACAGACCAGTCTCTCCTCTCTGGACTTTGGAGAGCAAAATCTCTCTTGGCCACAGATGCTGAGTTTTAATTATGGTTCCAATATAGGCACCCCAGCTAACCCTTACCCACTGCTGGAATGCAGCTTGACAGGAGAGGGGATACCAGAATCCCCTCCAATTAAGTCACATCAACAGTTGCTACCCCAAACACTACCAGAATCTGAGGTATCAAAGCAAATGGGTTTCTGTGCACACAGAGAGCAGTCCTGGGTTAGTTTCACCTCTGCACGATCTGATCTTTTTCCTTTTTCCTCTCTGTAGCAGACCAAGAGGCTCCCATTAGCTCAAAGAGCTTAGTTTGCAATACAGATCCTTAGCCACTAGGAATATCAGCCCTCTAACTCCCCGTGAGAATATAGGAGCATCTTTCTGCAGAAGTTTCTGCTTGTTGGTTTTTTTTTTTTCTCAAGTGGTAGAGAGAGATCTACTACCAGCCTCCAAGAAGGCCTTGCCTCCATGCAGATAACTTTTCTAGCTCCTAGCATAGATCTAACAGGTATCTGTTGGGTAAGATAGGCCCTTAATTGCCCTGCCTCCTCAAGTCATTAATGGTACTTGTACTTTCCTTGCCTGAAGGAAAGATGGTATCAATCATTCCTCAAGGACTCCTCACAAGAACACAGCTGCAACAGAGTTGCCCACCTTGGAAAGCCGACCTACACAGCTGAAATTAGAAAGATTTCTTGCTGTTGTTGTGAACTCTGGGTATGGAAAGCATTCTCAAAAAAAAGGCAATCATGCTCCAAGGTGACTTAACATAAGTATGGCAAACAATTTTCCAATTGAAATGGATTGCCATCAGCAGTGCATCGCAGCAGCTGTAAATTTTCCACCCATTCAGTCACGGAAGCAGGTGTGTTTTGTAAAAGGTAAAACAGAAATTCCCCTGTTTTTTTCCATTCCTTAATGAATTGTAAATGCAAGGAAAGTCAATGAAAAAAGGATTTCTTCACCACGAGGTGGAGCCATGGACCCACATGATGACTCTTAAAAGTCTGGTAAGAGAAGGGACACGAAAAGTGAGAAAAAGATCAAATAAGACACCAAGACATTCCTTCTTAGGTCAGATGAGAGAAGGAACAGAACAGAGCTTAGCATAGTCCTGCGAGGGACACATGAGGAGAGAAGCAAAGTTATGAGATGCCTCACAAAGAGCCATGCTAATCAAACAGAAATGATGTCTCTGCCATTTCATTCAGTTGCTGCAGAGCAACTCACACCACTCACCTGATTCAGGTAAAAGTAAGACTCTGCTTCTTGCAAGTAAAACTCCTCTTTCTGCTCCGCAGGCAGCCCAGCCAATAGCTCATAAAAAACATGGTAGTTCCTCTCACCGTGGGCCTGATGGGGAACACATTGCATAGAGTTGACTCCAAGTCCAATTCAAAAACCCTACAGGATAGATGCTGCCACAAACCAAACAGTTGAAGAGCTGGACACTGAACTCTTTCTGAGGGGTCAGTAAGATGAGGCTAGAAATTATTCAAGAACTACTGTATTCAAAAAGTTTCCAGGGTTTCTCACTGACACATTGAGAGCATTCCATCTGAGAGCAGTCCCTTCCATGCAGCTCCAACACCTGACCTTCTCCACACTCCAGACGTTAAGAAAAATCAGGTGAGAAAAGATTTAACTCTCAGTAATCCCTAATAAGTGACTTATTTCAACCTGTTTGAGATAGAGCAAGCTCCTATTTTATTCATATAAAATAAGTAATTACCTTTTGCCATACAGAGGGAACTTATTTCTTGCTAACAGAAGAAATGGCAAGTAATTCTCATACTTATTCCCATCCTGGTTATTTAACATTAAATTTCATATTAAATATGAAAAAGGGAGAGAGGAATTCATCGATCCTCACCTGAAATACCACACGAGACTTCTCCAGCAGGTACTGGGAGATGGATGTTCCCACCACGGCCCCGCTAAACATAAGAAGACAACAGAGCCTATCAGAAGCTAGTCAGACATTTCAGATAGATCTGCTTGTCTGAGGGGTTGGCTAAGGAGTTGTTACTGAGAAACAAGGATATGACCTGACCAACTTGGTCTGAATTTTGAAGCTTTCCAGCACTGGTGTATTATATCATACTATTACAGAGAAAGCAGCTATGAAACATCAAGATTCAAGTTTGATTTCTGAAGAGCCTCTCGAGTACAAAGGAGCTTGGACTTGAATGATGCTCACACATTACATCCTGAAAATACAAGGCAAGCACCTTTCCTTCAGTCTTGTCTGATTACTGTTGCATTATCACTGTCACACCTAACCTTATGCATTCATTCTATATGTCCAGCTGACAGCCTCGGAGGATAGGGATCACCATTTTGTTTTGTATTTGAATGGCACCTTTTACAAAGTTAACTTGGACCAAAAGCAGCATGTCCAAGTACTACCACAATGCTGGGCCACGCAGCCAGCAGCCTGGAGTGAAGGAGCCTGCAAGGATCTATAGGGCTGTAAGCCTTACAGGTGTCCCGTGCAGATTAGGTAGGTGTGTAATGAAGGGAAGAAATTAGTGGCCATCTGAATATATACAATTGATTTGAGAAGAGTCACTATGGCTTCTGTAAAGAGAGATCCTGTCCCACAAACCTCCTGGAGTATTTTCAGGGGGATGACAAGCATGCAGATTGGGAAGATCTGAGGAATACAGTCTATGTAAACTTCCAGAAGGTTTTATCAAGTCGAGGAACTTCTAAGGAAAGTAGACAATTATGGCAGAAGAAGAAAGGTCTTGACACGGGTAGGAATAAATGGCTAATCCTCTTAAAAGTAGGAGGTAACCACTGGAGTTCCACAAATTGTCTGTCTTCCGGCCCTTGAGTGTAATTGAAGGTTTGATAAGTGACCTAAAAGGGAGCTGAACAGCAGTATGACAAAGCTTCCTGACATTATGAAGTTATTCAAGGTAGTGAGGTTGAAGGCCAATAAATGCAGACAGACCTTACAATACTGAATGAGTGAGCAATAAAATATCACATCAAATTCACTGCAGATAAATGTAAAGTGATGCACACAAACTGAAGTAATCCCAGCTTCACATATGAACTGCGTTAACCATTGCTGCTTAGAACTGAGACTTTGGGATTATGATAGTTCCATGAAAATGTCAACTCAGTGTTTTGCAACAGCCAAAAAAAAAAAGAAACAAAACAAATGAAAAGAACCAAAAGTTAGAAAGGCAAGTTAAAAACCAAAAAAGGTGTTTTTCACAGAACTGGTTAGAAGTGTAGAACGCTTGCCAAAGACTGTCATAGATTCATGAAGTTTTACATGAGCTCAAGAGGGAGATGGAAAACTACAAAGTCTCAGAAAAATCTCCTGAGCTGCTGCAAATTATTAGGGGTTAACAGAGAGTTAGAGAGAAATGTGGTACGAATGCTTGTTGCCAGTGCTGGAGGCACAATATTGTATCACATAGCTCCTTGATACAAAGCAGTTCAGACAGTCTGATGTTCTTAATTTATCATCCATCCTGAGAGGTGAAGATCTATTCTTTTGTGGAGGAAACTAAAAGCAAAATAGGGGGTGTAAACTCACCCTCCTGCTATCCTGATGATAACAAGGCTGTAGTGGGGGGAGAGCTATTGCATGAGCCCTAAGCTCTGCTAGACCTTTTCTCACCCAAGTGCCCCTGGACAGTTAGGAAGGACAGCATTCCCTGATGTTCCTTTGACTCACTGTCGCAGGTAGATGTTCAGAAGCTTCCCAAAACGACTTGAGTTGTCATTGAGGATGGTTTTGGCATTCCCAAAACTCTCCAGGATGGGTAGGACATTGCAAGGCTTAAAGAAAAGAGAACGTTGAAGTAGTGATCATGGGTTTTTAGACCCCAAAGTAACTGTTAATCTGAAAATCCAAGAAAGAAGGGACTTCCTTAAATTGATTCTTGCTTGACTAAAGAGTATCTTTTTGAACTTATCTTGGTATAAGTACCTTCAGCCACTGCTGAGTTGCTCTATGAACTTTTTACCTTCACTGCTATGATCAGGGCTCTCAGTTATTAAAATACATCAGCTGTGGCTCCTATCTTCATGGCAGGTTCACCTTGAACCACAAGCCATCCAAAGTCCAGCTCAGTGAAACAGGAATGAAGAAACAAAATGGACAGTATGGCCTCTTTGTGCTGTCTTTGGCTTCTACCTCTTAACAAGCCATCAGAGCATAAAGCAAATCTCAGGTTCCTCTTACCTGCCTGACCCTGTGGCCTTCTGATCTCTGGTACAGCATAGTCAGGTATCGCATAATTGCTTTGGCAGCTTCTGTTTTACCCGAGCCACTGTGTCCACTGGAGGAATAAGAGATAAGAAAGCTGGCATCAGAACAGAATTATCTAATTTAGACACTATCAGAGATCCTGTTACAGTAAATCACTGGAACTGTACTGACTTACAACACATGATGATCTATCACATTGTTTGAAACGCTGACACAAAATAAGTGCAAGTAAGAATCCACTATAGAATGTCAAATGTCTTCTTTTCTACTCCCCCCAAAGGCCATGAAGCTAAATTAAAATTGCATTTCCACAGAGTGAAATAAAATTCCATCTCATTTATGCTTTCTACTCACAACCTTCACACAATAGCCAGAATGATAAACTCATGGTCAGTGAAATGCAAAGATGAAAGTCTTTCTTAAATAAAGAAATGAACAAGCGTTTGAAAAGCACCCACATTTCTTACCTGATGACAACACATTGCTCTTGTTCTGATGACTGGGACAGTGTGTAGGCCATTTCTGCTATGGCAAAGATGTGTCTAGTTGTACAGAAAGAAAACCCCAGTTAACCAACCTCACATTTCTACCGCACAAGCACAGCACTAAAAGACTACTCATCACTGATCTACAGAGAGATGGGCCAACATACTGATCTAAGAAACGTGAAGAACCAGGGAAGTCAGAGCTTTGTTCTTGCTGACATCAGGTTAAAAGCCATTGCAAAGTTCAGGTTCCTCCAGGACCTCCATGACCTAACCTAAGTAATGCTCTGTGCCATGGTGCTTCACATAAGTGATGCCAGTAATATTATCTATTATCTACACTTGAGGAACCTGAATACATTGTTAGCTCTGGTACAGCTGCTAAACGCCTTCTGAAGCCCAAAAGGAACAGAGTCTGGGGAGTTGGTCAACAAAGAGAAACATACGGAGCATTTTCAGAGAGTGTCCTTCGGTGGTACTGGGTAGCCACTTCTTCGGAGTAGATGCTGAGGTCTTTGAAAGGATTCACGGAAACCAAGACTTGCCCAATGTAAGTCTAGGCCAAAAATCAGAAAGAGGAACAAATTTGGTGGCTCATTGGAATTTTCTGAATGAGGAACACAACTGACTGGGAACACAAATACTAAAACAAGCTTTAAAGGGATACTTCTGATTACACTGCCAGCTCATGCAGGGAAAAACACATTTTTTTCAATGGTCCTTTTCAAAGCTCTGTCATTAACATACTGGGGGCACTCCCTCTGGTTGCCTTCACTGGTCACTTTTTATTTTCCAAGCTCCACACGGAATTATAGGCACAGGTTTGAACATCTGAGTCAGTAAGTGAGAAAGGGAACAATTGTTCCGCTAGCTCTGGGCTGCAACACCAAAGTGTTTGCAGAAAATCCAATGTCTCTTCTCAAGATCCGCAAACGTTACTCAGAACTGGTTTGCTAGGACAGAGGAATTCCACTAGGAGCAACTGAAGCTAAAATTGAACCCAAGCACGCACATGGGTTGGCAACAAATACCAAAATTCAAGAGAAATTCTGGGACGTTGTTCTAGACATGATTCTATGACTTTGATTTTACTGCAAATATTCCATGCTACCTCTTTTTTGAGCAAAAGCAGTGTGAGTATCTTTCTTATCATCATTCCTAGTAATGAGCAAGCTCTTGAGCTACTTGGTGCAAGATCAAAGCTTCATGGAGAGAGAGAAATGATTTTTCTTACAGCTCACTGTTCAGAATGAATAAGCACTGAAGAGAAACACACACACACACACAAAACCACTACTACCCATACATAAATACGATTGCGATGGAACCTTTTCTTCAGACACAGCAGAACTGAACTCTCACAGACTTCCCTACAAACAGAGGAAAGAATCTGTCAGCATAAGCTCCAAACGTGTGTACTGATATTAACTTTTCTCACCTCCCAGGGATTTTGTGGGAGGCTGGAATCTGAAACTATTCATTGCCTTCACCTGGTTCCAACATGCCTGGGAGTAAGCACATCAGAGAGAACAGAGCAGCCAAAGTTCAGTGTCCAACCTGTCCATATCCATGTGATCACAACTCCTCGCACACAGCCTCTAGAACTGTTTCTCTAAGCAGAATTGCAAGGGTAGAAGGCGTCAGGACATGCAAGAGAAGCAGTGTTAGGTGCTCCTCTTTCAACAACAGCATGATTAACAACCCGTGATTAAAAACCATTAAAGATGTAAGACCTGAGTTTAACACAGCTGAAAGAAACAGGAGTTACTAAAGCCACAGATGCCATCGTCAGTAGGCACACAACATAAAAATGTCCTTCTCCTCCTGCAAGTCTTCCCAACTTACCACCCACTTCATGCAACAAGAAGCGCATTTTCTCATGTTGTAGCCAAGGATCTATAATGTGCTTTTTGTTGCTGAGCCAGCAAGAGCTTTAAGGATAACAAACAAGCCTCTGTGACCTTCAATTAGTTGCAGAATACCACTGACAACACGTACTGCAGTCTGGTTAGATCTTCTATCTCCTCAACTTCTACTCCGTGGTCTTCACCCATGTACACCTGAAATGCATGGATACGTTATTACAAATCAGAAGTTCAGCTTCATCCCAATATTGGAGACAACACCTGTACCTGTTTCTGCACGAAGTCCATCTCCAGCATACTGTCAGTGATGTCTTCTGCCTCCCACTGATCCTTGCAGACCTTCACCACATGGCTGTTGGCCAGATGTGGATCCTTGTAGATGGCCCACTTGCTGAGATTCTCAACGGTGATTTGTGGGAGCAGCAATTCAGAGTTCAGCCATGCCACAGGATCACATCCCTGAGCCTGCTGCTGGGACCAGTGAACACAAGGTATGGCTTTGGAACTTGCATTCTGGAGGCCACCTAAATTCTCTTTGACATCCACCTCCCTGGAATATTCTGCTGTACATATTGGATCCTCTTCTTGAGGTGGAAGAAAGCCTGGACAACAATAATTTCCAGATGCTTTTGAAGAAAGGGAAAGGCAAGGCTGCATAGTTTGCCCAGTGGACAAATGGGATGTGGCAGCACTCTCAGCTATTTTTATCTGCTGGGGCAAGGAGCTCAGAAGGCTGGTCACTCTGTGCTGGGTTGCAGTAGATGTCACCTGTCTTGTACTTGTTGGTGCAAATATTTCACTATTGCAGGAATATTGTTTGCTGTTTCTCTGAAGGCTTTGATCCTTCAAAGATCTGGGAAGGTCACACTTGAATCGGCAGCCCTGTTGCACAGGCATCACAGGTTTTCCATCTGATAGAGCTCTCATTTTCTCTAGGGAATGACCATTTCCAGAGCCTGCAGGTAAGGAGGTCTTTGACTTAACCATGCTGTGCATTCTGGGGAGAACTATAGCAAACTTGGCATCAGGAATATTGTTCTTGTCCTCATCCAAGCTAAGTGAGTATGGAAAGGAACCAGTTCCATGAAGAGGGGAATCACCAGAAGGCAAATCAGTACGTCCCAGTTCCTCTGCTGATTTAGGGCCCTCTCTTCCATCTGCTAATGGAGGAGATGATCCGTTGTCACTCATCTCACCCCTCCCCAGCTGTCCAGCTACATCAGGGCAAGTTTTGTCAGACTGACCAACCCACCCAGCAGTACTTACAATCCTGATAGCCATTCTACTTCTCAGCCAGAAAGGCTTACTGCTCCTCTTCCTCTTCCCAAATTTCTTCAAGAGCCATCCTGAAATACCAATTGCACGTGCCACGCTCAAAAGGCGAGCTTTCAGGCTTGCTTTCTTGGAAGGTTTTTGACCAAGCCGGGTGGTGACTTTTCTAAAAGTAGAATGGGTGGTGTGCAAGTACTTGGATCCTTTCCCATCACGCACATTTGCTTTTGCAGAAGGTGCCTCTGCAACCATTTCTTCTGCTTTCTCTTTTTTTGCCTCAAAAGTCTGGCGTGAACACAGTTTAATTTTTCCAGTAACCTTTCCAACTTTCTTCTTGCCAAGGTGCTGCTTATCAGATGATTTTTTTGTAATAGAGGAGCAGTTTGACACACTTGAAAGACTTAATCTTTTCTCTCCTAAACTCTGAGCTTTGTTGGGTTTCTTCTGTGTACCGAAGGTCTGTAGAGTTGTAGGTTTTGAACAGACGCTTTCAATGTTCTTCAATTCAGAGCTGCTTTCCAAAGCCATCTGGACAGGATTTGGTTTACAGCTTGTTAATAGTTTGGTCTCAGCATTTTTATGTTTGCTTTTCAGATTGAGAAGGATTTGGGATTGAGAAGAGTATTTCTTTGTAAGCATCATCGCTGCTACCTCCTGCTTGCTGCAATCTGAAGAACCATCCCTCTGTATATGTCCTACTGCTTTACCTTGTTCTGCAGTCTCACACTTCAGGCATTTCTCTTTCAATGTCATTTGCTGCTTGAAAAGCAAAGGGCTGTCTTTCAGTGTGTTGCCTTCATCATTCACCTTTTTTTCCTGTTCAGTTCCCTGAAGTACTTTGCTAATGGGGAGTTTTGCTTTCACAGCACTAGGCAGTGGTTTTCTTCTTGCCCTTTCTTTTCCTTTTTCAGCGTTCACTTCAGTGTTGTTCTCCCCACTGTCACTAGAATTATCACATTCATCTTTGGACATATCCTGAACCTTGTCGTTTTCTAACATATTTTCTTTGCTTCCTGTGGTATTACAATTTTCTCTGTTTTTAGGACTTACGAGTTGAGATCCTGAAATGCTCACATCATCATCTTCCTCACTGCTCTCAGCTAAAGTAGATCTTGGATGTCTTGGCATGTCATCTTGCTTCCTCATTTTCTCCTCCGCTTCTAATCCTGCAAAGCAAGTGCCTTCCTCCTCAGATTCTTTCCTTCCATCTGTGGTCACCTGCTCTCTTTCAGCCTTACTAGATGCTTCATTGCTTTCACCAAGTAGTTCCTGGTAGCCTTTTCCTTCAGCCACAGGAGTATCTTCCAGCATAGCTTCTTTCTCACTGGTGCTATCTTCTGAAGTGTTACTCTTCTCTTCGCTGCTTGCAGTGCTGTCCACTGAAGTCTCTTTTTTATAGGCACAATGACTTTCACTGCTGGAGTCAGAACCAGAGTTACTGGAGGTTTCCAGGAACTTCTCTTCTGCACTTTCAGTGACCGTAACCTGGGTACATTTTCCAACTTGCTTTTTCCCCATTCTCTTACATTTTTCCCTTGCTATTCTGCCATGGAACTGAGAACCTGATTTCTGCTCAGAAGCCTTCTTAATGCCATGATCCTCATTGTGCTTCTTCCTATGCCTGGCATTGTGTGCCTTCTGTGGCAAGTCATGTTTCTGAAAGGAGCCTTCAACACTTTGTACTGCAGAGGACTCTACAGACTCTGAGTCGCTGACTTTTTCAATAACACCAGGATGTTTTCCACACTTCCTTTTAAAACTACGTTTCTTGCTGCTTGTGGCAATCTTTTCCTCCTTATTACTGCTGTCCTCACTTACTTGTACTGATGTCATCTCCTGTGGTTTGCAGGCCTTTGCTTTTTTCCGCTCTAACTTGGACACTAATTGTTTTCTCCCCAAATCAGATTCTTTTTTATCATTTCTCTCATAGACTTTCTCCCCCCAGAATAGCTCTTTGTGGCCATTTTCTTTGCTTTCCTTGGCCGGCCCTTGGGTTTTTAAAGGGTCTTGCTCAAGGTTGTCATCTTTTTCAATGAATGACTCTTTGTTCTTCAACTGACTTTTGCTCTTACCTTCCTGCCGCCTCCCATAATGGATCTTTGAATCTCCTGGGGAGCTTGCCTTTTTCTCATGATTCAACGCTTTCTCTTTTCCAGCCTTTTTATGCCGAGTTTTGGATCGGTAAGGAGGCATTTCTCCAGTGTTAGGGAGTATGTGCAGATTTATCTTAATTCACCTGTAAAATGAAATGTTTATTCTGCTGTGAAACAAGCTACAAAGAGAGACCAGATCCTCCTAAATCATAATTATTTCATTTCTCTAAAACTGAACAAATGTTTGCATCTGAAAAGTCCTGAACTAACTAACTATTTGGCACCAGGTTAGTCTCTGATTTTGTTATGAATCACCCATATTTTCTTCCCTTATTAGGACTCTTGCCAGAGGTTAGTGGTACAAACAGCTGTACCACTAACCACGTACCCATGATTTTCCACAGGTGACGAAGGTTCAGCCACACGGTAGTTTAAGGAAGAAGGATTCTTTTATTTCAGCTTTTGCTTCTCCAATGACCTTATTTGTGCTGAAGATGAGAGGAACACATCCAATGATCTATGCTAAATGAATGAACAATAGCTTGTAAACTCAGTTTCTAAGGTATTCAGAATCTCAGTTGGACCAATATGAACACTGGCTTGAAGGCTGAAAATACACCATACTGAGTAGATGCTGTATCACTGAGTACAACTGAAAAGACTGCAACTAATTATTTAAAAAACAAAATGCCAAATCTATGTCAAACTGTACAAGCTGAGTTGATACTGCATTACTAGCATCTACAAGCTGAGCTAACACTTAAGTACTAGAAATGATGCAAAAATATAAGCCTCATTTTAATGTGTTCGTTTGTTGCTCTTCCCCCTTTCATTTGAACACTTGTCTCTTAACAAGCAAGTAAGTGCTTGGTAAATTTAAATATATATGGTAATGATAAATAAATAGTATTCCAATAGTATTAAACAGTATTCATTTTTCCACAGGATAACCTTTTAAATCTTCTGCAGTGGAAAAGAAGGATATAGGACGTTGTTGAATAGATCATGCTCAAGATTTGACCTGTCATGAACCTATGGCTGAGCCCAAATAAGAACATTTTTATGAGGAAACCAACTGTCATAGCAAATACTGTTTATCCCTGAACAGCTTTGCTGAAATCTAGCTGGACAAAAGGCTAAATAAATATGTGAATTAACAAGAAATGGGAAAGAAAAAGAAGAATTAAAGTGGTAGAAAAACAAATATAAGAGAATAGACAATAACAATAAAAATCTGAACAGGTAAAGTGATAATTGCTGCAGGAAGAGGCAGCTGAAAATAAGTAGGTTAACTTTGTAGTGCAAGTCCACACTTCAATATCCACTGGCATAAGATTGCTTTTATTTAGGATAGGGTCTGCAGGAAAAGGATTTTCAAATCAGTATAATTGATTCTACATCAAGATTTTTGTTGATATATAACTGTATTGAAAAAACACCTAGATAAACCCTGGCAAACAAGTATATGCCAAACAAAACTCCTAATACAGACCCAGTTCATGTCTGCAGAGTTGCAAGACTCCATCTTTTCTTTTTCGTCGTGTTCCATGAACAAGCATTCAATGTCTTCCAGGACCTGGCTAAACTGAGTTAGAAGTCAGAAGCAAGTAATACTCCATTTTGTAACAGCATCTCCACACAGCTCCTCTTAAGTGCACTGCTATTAGCTGGCAGTCTAGGAAATGTTCAGTATTCCAAGTGTTAATCAGCATTACTTATCTCTTTATCTTTCCTCTAATCACACAGGCAGGAAATAAAGGATGTAAAAATGCCCAAAGGATTACTCCCGATCTTTCAGTCTGTTGGAAAATATCACTTTTATCCTTTCCAGTTATACAGCTCCTTTATGAGTCAACCCCTTGCTGCTTCAGACAGACCAAATACCGCTTGGGCTCTGGACTCCAGTTCATTTGTCTGAATGAGGTGCTAGTGGCAGAACCTACTTCTGATTGTCACTAATCAGAATTAATTGTCACTAAACACTTTAAGGCACACCCAGAAAACAGTAAGAGCGTAATTAAAAGGAAATGATGGGCCAGGGATATGAAAACTGGAAGGTAAATGTAACACCTTTACAGAAAGAAAAAGTAAAAAGCCTCCTGTAAGGGATATTTGTAACTAACTTTGAGATGACATTAGTCAATAACGTGCAAGGAAGAAAGCAGCACACAGGCAAACTCCATTGTATATTTTGTTCTCTCCCCTCTTTCTACGAGAAACTCTTCTCTCCCTTTTCTCCTATTTTTTTTTTCCAGCCAATTCCAAACGCAAAAGAGAAGTTTCCACCCATTGTATCTTCATGATTTCTCTCAGTAGGTAATAGAGCACCAAGCAGACACGATTTTGTTAGCAATTCCTGCCTTCATCACAACTCTGAAAAGTTAATGTAGTTATCAAAAAACAAATATAGGAAGCCTTCAGTCAGACGTGGGACTATTGTGGGATGCTGGCTACATATTTACTTGCCTCACAGCTCCGAACCTTGCATCTCACTGCATGGATGCAGTGTACAAACTTTGACAGTAGTGCCCAAAAGCAGTGGGGATGGCAAAGGCACACAAGAGATAGGCAATTTCTGACTGGGAGGATTAGCTATACTTGCTGTCTTCCCATCATGAAAAGTAAACCTTTGCCACTTACTACACACATGCTGCAAGCCCAAGGGAGCTCTTTTATTGCAAGTGCATCCTACCCATATTGTGCTATTCTGCATGGCAGAACGATCCTCCACAACTGGAAAATCAGTGTTTCCTCCTTTCCCAGTTGCAACTCCTATTTTGAGCAAAAAGCTGCTGCTCAGAAAGCGTTGTTACATGCAGGTAAGGGTTCCTCAACATCAGGGCAAAGCGGGTCATGCAGACAGCACTGCAGCATCCTCTCTCACCTGGCTGAAGAGACAGCAGTCAGTGTCATTAATATTCCCTCTAAACTTGCTTTTTTACTTTGGTCTAGAGTTGATACTACTCATAACTTCTCAGACACGTATGTTGCATAGTGCAGACTTCATCTCCTAACATCAAATCCTCTTCTTTTATCCCTCTCTTTAAAGAGTAGTCTAATGCACAGGTCTCTAGTCACCTGATTTCTGCGCCCATGCTTAATACAGTGATGCTAGTTTGTCTGCACTGCCTAATGCAACAGGGGGGAAAAAAAGTCTATTTTTATGTGTTACCGCTAGATAGTCATGTGTCTGGAATGTTAAAGCCTTCCACAAAACAAAAATGCTGCAATACTTGGATGACAACAAAGATCAAGCACTCTGCCCAAATGTGTAGGGAGCTTAAACAACAGACTTCAGCTGGATTCACTTTAAAGACAGGACCCCAGATGCTGAATCTGGGTTAGAGCGTGAAGGTTCACAGTTCTGAGCCAGGATTTTAGAGCTGTTTTGTAACACCACTGTTATTACTGGGAATGGTAAGATAAATATTGCTTACATAAACAATTCCTTTGACATCAGCTCTGCTTTCATTAACTGCCCTGGACCATCTGCCTCCTGGACACACTGAAGCAGGTAAAAGATCCTGCTCATCAGTTTTTCATTTCACCTCACTACAGCAACTCCATCTAAATCACTACAGGAAAAAGAAAAATTCTATTTTATTCTTCCTTTTTAGAGAAATAAAAACATTTTACATCATAGAAAGGAGAATCTTAATGCCATTAAGAAATACAGCATGAACCTACAGACAGAAAGAAGAGCAGGTATTTCATGCTATAATTTTAAGAATGGTAGAGAAACGAGTCTCATCTTCCCTAAACACAGCACTTCAGGGTGGTTTCTCCAAACTCATAGAGAGGAAAAATACAGGGAAATGGTTGGGACTTCGTCTTAGCAGCTTTTATTTTCATTCAACTGTACAAATTGCTCAAGCCCCTTCCTTATTACTATGCACAGTAAATTTCTCAACATACCTACACGCTCTGTCCTGATTCCAGCAAGCTGCTCAGCACCACATAGCACAGGACATATTCACGTACGTGATACCACGCTCGTTCTCTTGTGCCTTGCTTCCATGCAGCCTGCAGTCTGTTCCTGCGTCCTTGCAAGCCTGCCCAGCTGTGGAGTCTCACATCAGTTCTGGGTGGGCTGTGCCCAAACAACAAATGATTGTTGCCTATGGAAGGAAAGTGGCATCAATAATTCAAGCTTTTTCATGGCACCTTTGAACTTTTCAACCAGCAGTGTCACCAGCTGGTTAGCAGAGTTTGGGTAAGAAGGGGAGGGATTTCACCCAGGCAGGAACCAGGCTCAGACGGGGTGTGACAAGGGAACATCTCCAGAGACTGAAAAGAAAAGCTCAATTCCAATACCAGAAAACATCTGCTATCGTCCAAGAGGCTACCACACAAGGCACAGTGAATAGAGTCTAAATAAGAGCTTGGGCTGGTGAAAATTAAATCATTGGCCTTTTCTGCATCCCTGGAGTTTTATTTCAGGGAGCCAAGCCTGGACAGCACAAGTAGTCTTTGTCCTCTTCACCTTGCCAGCACCAAGCTGTCTGCTGACAATGGAAAGTAGCTTTCAGCCCAGACCTGAAAAGACAGCAAAACTGGCACTGTGTTCTCATTATGCCCAACTCTCAGTCCAACTCAAGCAGAGACTAAATTCTATTTAGTCTAGAGACTAAAAATCTATTCAATTTTATTTTCCAAAGAGAGCCATTCCCCCCTTTAAACACAGCTTTTGCAAACAGGGCAAGGTTGCTACCAGCAGGAGTGGGCAGCAGGTGACTAGTCCATGCAAAATTGCTTCTAATTCAGTAATGGTTTTCTCCTTCCTAGTTTTTCCTTCCTCAAAATTGCAGAAAACAAAGCAGGCACAAATACCAGTCTCTGGGTATGGTCTCTGTCACCTGGTTACAGACTGACAGCGTGGTGAGTGCAGGATTTAACTCCCATGAGGGTGGCCCTGGCTTTTTAAGGCAAAGTCCCCTTTTACCCCATACTCCTCCCAGAACTGCTTTCCAGAGGAGGTGTAGATTAAACAAGATAAACACAGGTGAGGCCAGCAACCAGAACAAGTGACCCTAACAAAAATGTGATTAGTGCTGTTAAGATAAGATTTTGGATGCTTAACAGCATTAGTTTGGGTGGGACCTGTTTTCCTAATTTCTTTCAAGAAACCCCTGGCTTTTACAAACTATGCTTTGAGGGCTCCTCCACTAAGAAACAAAGATAGAAACCGGGCACTAAGCTGGAGAATTTAGGAAACATGCTTTACCTAAGCTTTCTGCCATGGGATGGTCCTCTTCTTCTCCTTAGCTCGTAAGATGAAGGCTGTAGAACCGCAGGTTAGTCACCTATTTCATCACCTTTCATTCATTGTTAGCAGCTAATGCTGTCCCTCTCTTCAGAGAAGAGAGATTCCTTTTTCAAAGACCAGAATGACTGATGTAATCTGAGCCGTGAATTCCTTATCCAATCTTGGGAAAGAAAGAAAAAAAAAAAAGCCCCAGGGGCTCTTAGCTCTAACCTTCTAATACTTGTGTGTGTGTGTCAGAGTAGGGGGAACTTCTCTGGAAAAAATCCAAGCCTTCCCAGTTCCTGTGAACTCTAACAAACCGTGGCTCTAACAAACTGTGTCATTATCAGCTGGAACCTCTTCAAGGCTCTGCATACTCAAGGCAGACCCAGAGCCCTCTGTGTTTCATTCATTTCTTTGATTCGTCAGAAGTCTCAGACATTATGACTGGGTTTTGCCTGAGGATGGCTGAGAAGAAAGTACTGATCAAGTCAGCTTTCTTATCAGAGTATCATCTGCTTTGAGTTACACTGAGATGAGAGAGGCTAAATTGTTTCTGTGCAAATATTCCCTCTCCACCTTCACTTAGTCTCAGGCCTATCTGCCTCAGCACCTCTAACCTGAATTCTCTACGCAGACTAAACACTGTGTTTGGCTGTTAAGGCGCTCCCAGCAAGATGCTGGCAGTTTGTCCCCGTCTTTTAAGGGAGGGAGAGGTAAGCAACAGGAAAATGAGACATTTCCAGATCTCATCCTCAGATTGCTGAGCAGACCGGACAGTGGAGTTTGTGGCCTGAGACTTACGTTCAATGCCCACCACAGCCACGGATTTACCAGTTTTGCCCAAGTTATTCCCTCAATGACAAGACAGATTCACTTCAGACAGGAGTAGGAGTACTGATAAACCTACCCTAATGCAGTGCCTTCAGCATTTGGTACATGCAATGACAACTAAGTCATCTTTGGAACTAAAATCTTGCTTGCATCTTCCTGGTTTCAGTTCCCTTCTTCCCCTCTGTCCATTTCTGCCTGGACACGCAGGCTTGGCAAGACAATGATGGGCTGGAGAAGGAGCTGGGAGTACACTGCCTTTGCCTGCTGTGTGCTGCCCTGGGATACCAGTACCAAGGGGCATTTCCAGCTGGCCAACTCCTCCGACTTAAAAGCCCTTTTACCTTGGAGAAACAGCTTTAACCAGGGAATCCAGCAGCAGATGGAAGAAAGGAACAGAAGGCTTTAAAGGAGGCTTCATTCCTTAAGAGAATACAAGGCTCTCCCATTTTCCTAATGGTTCCTTTATGTAGAGAAAACATTAGGTCCTTTCATCTAGCATTTGGCCACTGCTATTTTTAAAATGTTATTAAAGAGAGAAAACATATGAGACCCAATTTTCAGTGCAAATTCTTCTTAAATCAAAAACAGAAAATAAAAGCATTCATGCCATTGCAGAAAAGAGCTAAGAAAGTCACCAAATTAAACAAAAAAAGGCTAAATCACATGAATACATGACTAGAAACCAGTCATGACGGATCAGAAAAAAAATATATTTTGCATAGGTTCATAGCAACCTTGTTCATCTAGTGGTAGTCTGAGAAAGGGGGATGGCCAGTGCTGTGCCTAACAGCTTTTAAGATGAAGCTTAATAGATGTACATGTGGGGTCTTGGTATCATTTCATTCTGTAGCAAGTAGAGGTGACAATCCAGACAGGACCCTACAAGCCCTGTGTCCTCTAATGGTGGGTTGAAATATTCCTAACTTCCATTGCATGAATATAGAATATCTATGCTGTTTCTTCCACATTAGATCCTTCCTCATATTGAGGGAAAGCATCCTCACTTCAGCCTGTACCTCAGGCTGAAGGAGAATTCCTGTTCTCTCTTTGCTTCAAAGTCATAAGGCCTCTGACCCCTTCCTCCAGCTATTTGAAGATGAGCCAGGAGGTCTCCAAGGTCCTCTTCCCTGGCAGTAACCTGAGGAAGCCAAATAAAGTATTCATGACTGCAAGAAGAAACCATAACAATTAAGTTACACACGTTTGAAAACAGCCTCCTTGAATATTTCAGGAGTGCTTTGTTGCCCTATTGTCTGCCATTCCGTGAGGCTGGATGACCCCCTTGCACTGGAAGCCAACATCCCATGGCCTCTGCCCAAAGGTCAGCCAAAACGACAGACTGACACCCTGTACAGATGGTATTACACCCTACTGAAGGGATGGACTTTATATGGGTCTGAGCCAAAAGACTCAGCCAAGACCCAGCTCAAGCTTCCTCCTTCTAATCCCTTCATCTAACTCTGTTTTTATTGCCTAAAAGAGCAAAGTTTTTATTGCCTAAAAGAGCACGGTCAGGTGAATCTCTACTAATTTTTATCTTGCTGGTTTCATAAGCAGAACAGGTAACAGACTAACTGGTAAAGTAACACCTGCACTGGGAACCATGGCATGATAAGATACAAGCAAAAAATCCAGCCTGGCATTCTACTAAATCTTTGCTACTGTTGTATCTTGTGCTAGCTAGAGTGTATCTAAAGAGAATGCAAGCACTTCAGCTGCCACATACCTTCATTTTACTTGGCACACTAAAGTGCCTGGGTGGCCTCAAATAAAGCACCATCCTCGTTCCCCTTTCCCTTTTCTGTATGGCTGGGAACCATGGATTTGATACAGAATTCATCTGAGTTGGTGAAATCCCCAGGATTTGACCTGGTTTTCAATCCAATTATAGACAAATTTGAGAAAGTTTCCCCACTGTGTGGGCTACAGCTGTGGCTGCCCCAAGGGCCTGTTCTCCTATGAGAAAGGACTTCTCTGCAGAAGGCAGCATAGCCCCTGAAGTATAAATCAAAAGATCAAAGTAAAAAAGTTAAGATTGTCCAGACTGAAGCGATTACACCCAGGTATTTGAGAATCCCCAGCAGAACCTAATGAACTTGCAGAGATAAAGGTAGAAGGAATCAAGCAGATAGAGGTGAGGTTTCACATTACAGCTAAACTGACTTTATTTATGACTGTCATCTGAAAGGGGCTGCTCCTTCCTTCTAGTCTCACCTGCATTCCTCAGTTGTTTCCCTTGCACCAGTTCTGGTGGTCATGTAGGTACAACAGTCTGTCTAATAACGGAGGAAAAAGACTTGGCAGACGTCTTTTTCCACTGTAAATATTTTATTTCCTTAACCTGTAAATAGATTCCTGTTGATTTTACAACAGGTAATGTCTCTCCACATGCACAGGACATCTTCATACGTAATAAATATATCTTAACAGATACCATTTTAAAAATGAAACTTGAGTCATTTCCATACATTATACATTCTAATGGAAAGTTCCTTTTCTCTTCGTAAGCAATCCTGAGACAAGCACATCAGTGAGCAAGCTAACCTGCTGAACAGCAGCATACGTTTAGCCTTACAAAATAAAAGATTGCAGCTACTATCTGCTGCTTCTTGTCAAAGAAAATCTACCAGTGTTAATGGCACCTGCCTCCAATGTTATCAACTAACGAAGCACACAGAGGTCTGATGCATTCCTATATGGCTGTGATGCGAACTACTGAGACATGAGCATTTTTCTTATGCACTAAAAATATTTACCAGATGAAGACCCTACCCTCAAGCAGGGTTTTCTAATGGTTGAACAAACAAAACAAACAAACCTCTACGTAACAGTTGAATGGGCACAAAGAACAGTAGGTAGGAATCTGCTTGTGCAGCATCATTAAACAGTGCTGAAAGGGACTAGGAGCCATTTACATTCAACCCAAGCTTGGAGTCTTTGAAAACGCAATGCACTTCAGAGAGATGACATGATACCATTTCCCTTTGAAATTCTTATGTCCCACTTGTCCTGAAAAAGGCTGGGTTTAGCTAGGGTAAAACCTGAATGTTGCTCAACTGAGAATCCAGCCACTGTGACTTCCAGTTGTTTTTAGTAAAGGTTCCTTTTTATGCTTTCTGAGCCTTTAGGACTGAGGCATCGCTACCTGCAGGGGTTCATGTGGAGTTCCCAGCAAGTCTATGAAGCTAGTCTGTTACAGGTTATTTCTATAGTAGGTGGTTAACACAAGGTGCTTCATTTTTTTTTCTTCAGACAATGTGCCTCATGAGCCTAACTTGACATAACTGAATTTCCTTGAAATGGATTTTTTTAAAGTCTTCGTCACTGTTCATTAGCATTCAAAATGTCTTCCCGTAATGAGAGTACAGGAAAATATCACCAGGTCTGAACAGATAGCCAACTGGCGACTATCATACCTCCTTTAGTTACAAACCTGCATTTCATCTGCTCGTCTGTGTTAGTTAGAATCAGAACAGCAGGACGTATATGTCTGTAAAACAAACAGACCCTTTAAGAATACTTCCACCAAATTCAAGTGTGACTAAAAGAACAGACACTTCCACATCCAATAATCCTCGGATTTTGAAATAAAGCTCCCTCAGCAATAGCTTAAACTGCTTTCAACTCAGTATACTACCTAAGATACCCAGTTCTCCCAAAGCAACACTAAACCTTTACTTGAACTCCTGTATTCCCTGTACTCTTCCTCGGACTCTTACCTCTATCAAGACTTGAGCCGTAACATTTGACTTTGAGATGGCATTCAGCAGCTCAGAGATGTCCTTGTGTAGAAGATACGTTTAAGAGCTCAGCCTGTTTTTCAAGAGCTTGGCACAGTAATCTGATAAAGCTAAGTTCCCTTTGAGGAGAGTGTGAGCAGAATCCAAGCATCTCTTTTTGAAGTCACTGCCCTAAGCACAAGCAGAGAACAGGAGACTGACTTCAAACAAGTGAACAACAATCAAAGACTCTTTAGGAATAAGCACACAAGACGCAGACTCATTTGCCACAGAAGCTTATAGGAGGAAGTGAGAGCTGAATCTTCTGAGGATGAAGCACAGGCTGGGCTCTCCTAGAGAAGAAATGGGTCTCTCCTACCTAGGGAAACTCTCCCCAGCTACTGCCATCACGTGCTCAGGACTATTCATCTTGAAGACTAACCCTCACCAAAAAGGCATCTTTAAACATAACTTAGCTCTGGACACAAAAGCTATGACAAAAAGTGCTGCAGAGCAGTACTCTTTACTTATTTAGCTGAGGAAAAGGTATGTAGTGTGGTAATTTAAGTACCTTCTTGGCTAATTTCCTCTCACCTGAAACAGGCCATAAGCACAAAAAGCTTTTGTTGTGCTTTGGCCAGCGCTCTTCCTGCCACCCCCACCATTCAGTCAACATTTAGAAAAATATCTTGAGATACATGAGGAAAATAAGGAGTTTCATTCTTGTTTCATTACAAGAAAACTAGGCCCTCTGGAGTCCCTGGCAGACCTTTCAGGGCTGCTGGTAGAAGAGACCGCTCACTTGAATTTCACCCACCTCCCACAGGTGCTGCTTCACGGCTTTCAGTCGTATTTTAGGTGGTGAAACAGAAGTTGCTCCAGAAGCAGCAAGAGAAACAACATCACTTGACCCTCTGTTGGACACCGAGGCCCAGCTCGAAGGTAAAGCAACAAGGAGGCACAGTATTTTGTGCATTTCTACCAAGCTCAGCAAGCATTCAGCAGGGGCAACCACTCACCCAAGACACTTTTAAGCCTCACTTTCTAGGGGACAGCAGTGCATTCTAGGGCGCTTCTGGCCTTCCGCAGCCGTTACTCGTTTATCACGAGAGAAACGTTTTAACTGCCTACCTCTAGCCGGCGGCTCTGGGGCCTCCATGCACATGGGCACGGCCGCCTCACAGCCGCCGCCATGGTGGTGCCGAGCAGCAGCGCCCTCTGCCGCCCCCCGCCGGGCAGAAGGGTTGGAAAATGCCGGGTCCCGCTCTGAGGAGATCGAGGAAACCTTTGGGTCGCCAGGGAAGGCGACGGGGAATGGGGTGGGTAGCACCCAAGCCGAAATTTTCGCTCCCGCAAAGCGGGAGGAGACGGAAGGGTCCCTGCAAGCAGCTGTGAGAAGGGAGGCTCGGCCCTTCAGCTCTAGGAACCCATCGTGACAGAAAAACATCAAAAATAATGAAGACTCACCTCTCAGGAGTCTGCAGAGCATCCAGCTTAAAGTGAAGAAATGTAACCCTGTGCTGAGTGCCTCAGCTTTTTACCGAGACTTAAGCCTACACAGCATTGCAGCTACACTCGGTCAGTCAGCGGAAGGCGACCACACACACTGAGAAAAGCATTTAATTCAGTAACTTACTTCCCAGGCTCTGGGGAAGACTAAGTACAGGGTAAACTAGTTAGGGGTGGGAAAACAATCTTCTCTACCCACAATCATTTAGTATTATTGTGGAATTTGCAGCTGCCACCCGAGAGAGCCAGGCCTTTGCAGCCTGCCCATCTCCACAGGCGCAGCACAAAGGAAAGGCCTTCCCTTCGCCAGAAACCACTACCCAAGGCGCTTGTAAAAGCACTGTGCTTGAGAGGGACCATTTCTACACCCAAACAATAGCTGGGACATAAATTAATCAACAGTCGGATGATCTCAAGGGCTATCCTCCTGCTACAGCATAAGAATTTGTTGGTCCTCTTGTATGTGCAAAGCTTGTCAAACTCTCCACAGCCATCATGACTAAGGAGGTTGATGAACTATGTGGAAATAATCCCGTCACGTAGACTTGCAGTTGTCAGTTTTCTGTGACCAAGAACTTGTGACAGCTATTGAAGGATCCATAGTCCTCCCACTGAGGTTTACCTCCGTGAATCAGCTACAGTTGCAACACAATGTCGGCCTTTTCTTGAGAGAGATCACCAAGTCAAATGTGCCCTTAGGAAGGGCTGTTGGACTTCCAAGAAGAACATTTCCACGCTAAACAGTGTCTCATTCTTCACCCTTGCCAATTCAACACCAGATCACAGTCCTTCTCTTAACAACATCCCAATCCATGAGGGGATGTAGCTAAGAGTATCCCCTGCAAGCTGAATTTAGGCAACCAAGGGGGCACGCATTTATTCTAGCTGCAATAGATACAAACCATACATTTTAAGAAAGGGACCGATTAAGCTGTAAAAAATTTCATTCTCTCACTAACCAGACCTGCCTTAGGCCTTATGACTACAATGAGAAGAACATAATAGTGGAAGGAAAAGTACTTTTTATGGAATTGTTAGACAAATTCAGCAAAGATTCAGTTGCTATATATCTGAAGAAGTCTGTTTTACTATTGAAAATGAGCCCCTTGCCAAGATTTTCTAGAACCAGCAAATTTGGGCACTAAATATGCAACCCTATGAAAGAGCTCACATTACAAGGAAGCATATGACCTGAAACACAGGCTGCTATAAAACAACATCCCATATCAGGTACAAATATCTGTATTCAGATGTGGAAATTTTGGACTGTTCTTTAGTTGTGGATACAAGACTTTCCCCTCTGCAGAGAAACAGGTCTGCAAGGGCTAGGGGACATGCTGCCAGCACAGCTATAAGAAGGAATTTTTTTTCAAGCACTGGCAGCCACTGTTAACAGCAGCTCAGTTCCTGCAGTGAAGGGGCACTACACGATGCCAGATCCCAAAGACTGCATAGAGCACAGGAGGGCGAGAACACTGCCAAAGCCTGACTGGCAGTAAAGTTAATCAGGGCCAATGAGACCTTTGAGTGCTTCCAAGCATTAAACATTAGCTCTTGGAGACAGCAAACTGCTAACAGGGATCCCAGACAAGCAGTTCAAGTGAAACTTAGAGGTAGGCACAAAACTCAAAGAGTTTGGCAGCAGCTGAAACCTCTGATCAGAAATGAGCTATTATTACTACTGTCAGCTGACAGGCACAGTAATGGTGACAGCAAGACTCAGAAGGCAATTCCTGAAGGGGAGAGATGCAGAGGGATTT
Organism: Heteronetta atricapilla; assembly: GCA_011075105.1. Lineage (NCBI taxonomy): Eukaryota > Metazoa > Chordata > Aves > Anseriformes > Anatidae > Heteronetta > Heteronetta atricapilla. The sequence continues at coordinate 5,593,833 of CM021748.1, forward strand.
TTTTTTCCCCTAATACATTCATAGTCTGCTTACAGACATTCATTAAAGAGTGCATCCTTCATGAAAAACCCATCCTATCATTGGTTTTACTTGGTTGGGGTTTTGTGACAGCACAAAATAATCCAGCCTAATTCTGAGTATCACATGAGTCTTTCCACCCTGTCCTCAGCTCAGAATACAATTGAAAACACAGCATATGAATTCCAGTCTTCCTCCTGCTTTGCTCCTTTTCTTTCTTCTGCATTTAGGCATGGCAGTTCTAATAAAGGATTCTTAATGCCATGCTTGCAACAATAAGCCAAGCTGCTTACTCCAGTGAATCCTTCAGCTGTAGCTTTTAAATAAGTATTGCTAGTAAGAATGTCCCATACTTCAGCACACAACCTAACCTACTCCTCTGCTTAACTTAGCTGCAATCCCATTAATAGACTGGCTAGTACTTACAATAAAATAATGAGAAGCTCAGATATGCAAAGTTTGTTTTATTTTTTAAACCAAATTCACTAAGGGGTATGAATTGTGACTTGTCCAATAGGGAACTTACTGAATTTTTCAAGCAATGTGGGCAAGAAAGGGGAGACATTATAAACTGCTTTGACCTTTCTGAGCAGGGCTGCCATGTCACTTTCCCCAAGCCTGCCAACAAATGAAATACTCAGAAGAGGCATTAGAATCAGTCCATCTGTGAGGAGCAGAAAGGAGCAGCTGGGTGCAACCGGGGCAATGCACATAATCACACCAGCTCAGACACTGCTGATTAAATCATAACTTCCTATAAATTTGCAGCATCAACATCTGGCACAAGAAGTGGAAAACAGCAGGCCACCTTTCTGTTAGCCTCAATCCTGCAGCAACAGAGACAAAGAAATAATGAAGCTAGTAGAAATAAGGAAATGGAATCTAGTTTGTCAGACCCCAGCGAGTCAGACGGTAGGCTCTCTAAAACCTTATTACAGATAAATTGGGTCTCAAAGGAGATACCAGTACTCCTAGAAGGAAGAGCATCTGAAACCTCACCTGAACAATAGAAACTCTACAACAACCATGTTCTCCTGCAGGATACAAAGTGCCAACTTAGCACTCTAGAAAATAAATGATCACTCTGCCTTGCTCAAGAAGATAAAAACAGAGCCTAAAGAGGGCTTCCAGAGACAGGTTTCCAAAGCATGCCAAGGACAACAGCTCAGCACACAGTCTGGGAGGATTTAGCCTTCTTTCTCACTGACTTACATAGCACTACAAGCAAGTTACAGGAAATAAATACCCTGTTCTCTTTCTTAGCTGGAAAAGAGGAAAGTAGCATTAGGTCAGGGACAAAAGAACAAACTAGTGTTTCTATACCAAAATTTTTAAGTTTAATAAAGCGGTCTATGTGGAGTTTTACCAGCTTCAATTCATAATCCCATGGCTGCCTAGCACAGAAATGTTGCCAGATCAACTTTTCCTCCCTTCTGTGCCATTATCATCCAAGTTACTTCAGGACAAGCTAGCAGATGACTTGCCAGGGACTATTATCTGAACCAGTGCTCTTTTCTGGCAACATGATGTAGGAATTGCAGGACTGTGATATATCCAACTTGTTTGCCATGCGCATCTTCTCCAAGCAACCACCTTGCTTAATGAGGACACAATCTACAGGAGCATTCACTGCCTCTGCAGCTCAGAGAACAGCTCCACCTTCTTCAAGAGGTAAGTGGTCATGAGCCTGTTGCCTGTATCAAAGAATTTGCTGATAGAAAGAATAGATATGAGAGCAGACAAGGATCACAAAAGGGAATTCAGAGTTTTATTTCAAAAAAGCAACGTAGTGTTGAAACAAAATCAAATTCAATTAGTTTTCCTCTGATTTGAATGTCTACAAAAATAGATTCTACTCAAATCCATAAAGCCAGTTAACAGTACCATAACAAATAAAATCCAAAGTTACTCATTCAGATACCACATACAGCAGTCACAGGAAACTAGCATATATTATTTAATGTATTGTTTTTTAAAGTAAATTTCTAAAATGTTTCTGTTAAAACTGAAATACCCATATGATTTTTAAAAATTGTACAAAAAATAATTTTAAACCAGTTGGAGGTAACAGTGTGCATTTATTAAAATCCTGCACCAAGGCAGTAACATTTATAATTTAAAACCCAGCCCAGTAGAAAAGAGAAATGTGCAAACATTTAAAAGTTAGATGTACTCAGAGGCTTGTGGTGCATCAGACCTGGCAATCCACTTCTGTCCTAACGCAAGGCGGGCTCCAAGAGGAGATGTCTAATGAGGCACTAAAAGGGGAGGCAGAGGCAAGCATGCATATGCATGCAAGTTGCAGCTCAGTAGCCTGTGATGCCAGGAGCAATGATGCCCTCTCCCCAGGGACGGTTTGCCCAATCAGTAGTGTTATGGCACGCAATCCAATGCCAGGAAAGTCCTTGATGGATTCTGGTCAATCTGCTGTGGGGTATAAGAAAGCAAAAGCCATTTTTGAAAACAGAATTTGACACCTAATTTGGCCTACTGACGTATGTCAATCCACCAGCTACAAGAACTCTCACTGGGCCCAAAAGCTCTAACAAAGCATATTTTCCACATACACACCTACACTAGGTGTGGGCTTATTTTGAAGGACTATTTCCTACATCATAACCTTCCATTCCCTCTACTCCCATATTCTGCCCATGGGTTTTCAGAATTAATACAGACTCGCATATTGCTGTGGTCACTATTCAGACATTTTTTCAAGCGCAGAGAATGGGAAAAGGGTAAAAAGCAGCAGCACAGAATTCTGTGTCCTGCTCTGCTTAGTGAAGGCACCCATATATTTGAGAGTCCTTAGGAAGTCCCAACAGCTTATTGCTGTGAGCAATGACTACCTTTCAGGATTGTTTTATGGTAAGATTAAGAGTCACAAAGGAGCCTTCAAAGGATTCTTCTCTCTTCCTTTACAACTGGTGTAGCAGATTTACTTGTGTGGCACATAAGGTGCTGAACAGTGGTACTACGTCATACAGCCAGCGGATTTCCAGCCTGAAAATTCAGGCCGGAGTTCTGCACTATCACAAACCTTTTTAAATAAGCTGATTTTTATAAGAAATTTAATTCTACTTTCCTTTGGCTATTTCACTTGGCCTGAAATGTCTTTAGCCTCACCTACCTCCTCCATTACTTAGTCCATGTCCTAATGGACTTCTTGCCAAATTTCTTTCTGCATAGCTCCTGCAATGACACAAGGGATGATTCATTATCACAATGCAGTATCGTGCCATCCACTCCCAGCTGCTGATAGAAGACCAGGATTAGGTAGTGTCCAGAGGAAGTGTGCAGAGCAGAGCATGTCAGGCAGTCACTTATCCTTACACACCAGCAGTTACCAATCCCACCAAGCTTCCTGCATCCGTTGCAAATAGTAGTCCTTTGTCTCCACTTCCGTAGCCCCTGTCACCTGAACATCAGTTCTCTAGGGAGATAAGATAAAGCCCCGCACCCATGGTGGTAGTTTAGCTTTACTGTATAGACAGAATGGGAGCAGAGATACTGAACACGTCCAAGTGACAGTGTCAAGACAGGATTAAAACTACAGAAGTCCCATCCTCGGCCAACTAAGCCCGTGTGGCCTGCCCTTAGATCAGTACGGGTTGACACAAATAGAAACCTGTATGCGAATACTCAGAGTCCTGTTCCTTTGGGATGTGGGAATGTGATCTCTCCTGCTTTTCGGAGAGAAAGAGACAAAGCATTATTCATTAAAAAAAGGAAAGGGACAACACGTGAAAGAGAACCTGCATCTCTCATTATTCTCACTTCGATAGTCTGTGGGACACATACATGACCAGATTCCAGCACAAGGAACACTACCATCGTGGTGGACATCCCCCTGCTTTCACTAAAAGGCCCTCCCTTGCCATCCCCACCCATCAGGAACAGCCGTCAGTTGATACTCACACTCTGCCCCCCTCCAGAGTGCTCTGGATCTCCTTCAGGACCTCTGGAAAACAGAGTTAAACAAAAGCGGTGAGCCAAGCCAGTGGAGATCTGCTTTCAAGACAGCAGACGAACACATTCCACCTCCCGGCAGTGGAACAGCCTCTAAAACCTGCCTCCCACCACAGAGGTCGGACCTTACAATATCATTCCCTCTTCAATAGTACGAGATTTTTACTAAACAGGCTGGCATAAAGGACTGAAAGCAGTCATTTGCCAGAGGAAACATTGCCAGTCCCAGCGTACCAGAGAACCAAAAGGAACAGTCTGTTCCAGCTGTCATTTTACACAAGTCCTACTGGAAAGTAAACTTTTCTTATCACTGTGGTGAATGCAGCTATGTGGAACAACCCCAGCCTTAGGGCATGACTATCGGTCCAACCCCTCACTTCTACTGATTCATGAAAAACCCAGTATTTCTACCAGTCTGGTGTAATTGCAGATCCCTTGGAATTGAGTGCTGGAACATGCAAAATTCCCAGAAACTTTTTTCCCCACCCAGAAAGGTGCTCTGTCAGCAGCAAGACTTCACTCACTTTCATCATTGAGTAAGGCGTGTTCCATTAGCCTCCCAGATTTTCTTTCTAAAAAAAAATAAAAGTAGAAAAACACTTATCTAACAGTATTTCCACTTCTCATGAAACATGCGTTTCTGGAAACCCAAAACAGAATTGGATACTTTTCAAAAGTACCTTTTGACTTTACCGAACACTTCACAACTAATCCTTAAAGCCTCTCACAGATGGAGTTGTTTTTACCAGTAAGACAAGTTCAGCTAGCAAAAGGTATAATCTGTAATTTCAGACTTCACCTTCCCACAGCCTCTTCCAGCAAAAGCTGTACTCTATCCTCCCAGGCAATTTTGCCACAAGCGACCTACCTTAGAGCTAGCAACTGCTGTGTCGCAGCGCTCCCCACATGTCCCTCTTTGCTTTCCCCTTTCTAATGCAGAAAATACCAACTGTAGCAATAGGAGAGATGTCGAAGGGTTTACTTGTCACCAGGCTATATTAAGGGCAATCATTTGTGCTTACCATCTTCTCCATAGTCACTTGAACTCCTTCCTGATCCCCTAGAAAACAAAAAGTGGCAGAAAAACAAACACTGAGGCAGAGGATGCAAAGAACTCATCAATACCCCTGGCATCAAGAAGCTCCCCTGCATGCCAACTAAACAGCCTGCTGAGCAAGTACGTAGTAAGGGCTTCAGCACAGGTTGGTGATAAAATAGTCTGAGGGCACCAGAGAATTTCTCTGATCTTTTTGGGGAAAAAAAGTCCTACAGGACCTCCATGAGCATCAAATCTACTGTTATTTGCTGAGCTTCTGAGTGGGGAAACATTGTATCTTCCCCTTCGAGATAAAAGAGTTCAGCCTCTTCAGCAACACAGCCCCCAAAGTATGCAAGAGTCAGGTGTCAGAGATCACTGGGAAACAAGTAAAGCAAGCCAGGGCGTACACTTTACGACTCTAGCTTGGGGACACCAATTCCAGTGCTTGAGTGCTGTGTACTGCAAGTAGGAAAACCATCAGGGAGAAGGTTACGCTTCCTCATGCCTATCCATCTAGGAATGTTGTAATCAAAAGACTTCTAACAGCTTGGAAAGGGAGACAGACTACAAGAACTCACACCAGAGCCTTGTTTATATCAACTACAGGACTGGAGCAGATCTCGATACTCAGATGTAGTCAGCATGCACGAGTTTTACAGATTTTACCTGGATTTTCTTGCAGCATTCTCCATGCCAGACCTGGTGTGCACGTGATTGCTGCTTGAAACTTCTGGCATGTCCACAACACACCGGGGCTCCACTAACCATTTGGTAGAAAGAGAAAACCTCTCAAACTCTGATGGCGAGATCAGATAGAAACCTGCAGAAGATTGTGAATTTATAAGCAATTCTGAAGTCCAGGAAAACAAAGGTGAGCCAAAAAATAACAGAACAAAAAAAAAAACAACCACCATGGACCTAAGTGTATTCTCTATTTGGCAGAAAGGGTTTGCATAATCACTGAGGAAGATAATAACCCAGTTTCCCAAGCAGTGGCTAGCCTGGAGACTGGGTAATTTATTGTGCTGAAAGATTGCTTTGCTGCTCTTCAGAAGCATCAGCACAGGACACAGAAAGACGTAAACACTGAACTGCAAAGCAGAGATCAACTTTCAGCAGCCACAGGATGCCAGCTTTGCAGTTTGAGTGTTGAGCCACAGGCATGTACAGGAGGTACAGTGCAGCCTGCAATGCCCGCTGCTTAGAGAGCTATTCTCTTATCTCCAAAGAGCAGGAGGATGGCCAGATGGAAACTAATTTTGGGGCACATCCAACCTATTAGCTGAAAAACAATGTATTCGTTAACAATAATGGAATAAACTCACTTCTGATCAGTACCTGTTGGCAACTGGTATTGGCCAGAAACCAAGAACAAACTTATGTAATATTCACATATATATACAGCCAGTTCTAAACATTAAGCCCTACAATCACTATTCCACTGTTTCTAACACACAACAGGAGGTGGTAATTTGGGAGAAGCATTTCTTACCTTGGCCGTATTTGGTGAAGACGCAGGATGCAATGCCGCTCACATCCTCTTTACGGATGCAAGGGTAGCGGATCTGTAACTTGAGGAAGGGCAGCGAGATGATCTGGATGTCTCCCAGGTTAGTCAGGACAGCCAGGTCATTTTCACTGTAATCGTCAGTCTTGCAGCTGCCAAAGTTAGCAACCGTCACTTTTCGTACCCTACAGCCTTCCAGTGCCGTCAGCTTGAGCTTCAGTTTGGAGCTAACCTTGGGTAGCGTGAAGACCTGTCAACAGAAACACAACGCTGACATCTCCTTCCTGCACAGTGGCAGCCACTGCACCCCAGGACATCTGCTGCTCCCCCGCCTCTAACAGCGTTTTCATTCACAGCAAACAGACTCCAGTGTAATCTGAGTCAACCTGGCTTCCTGGGATAAAAAGTAATCAGCCACAGTCAGGGCTAGGATCTGTCTCTGTTCTGACATCAAGCAGTTTTACCCTTCAGGCTGCAAACTGCACTTCTCTCCTGGTTCTCTCAAAATCCTTCCATATTTGGCTATAAATTATTACAGAAAAAAATGGGTTTACACTAACTGCGCATTCTTCTGTGTTAAAAAGCCAGGGTGAGCCTACAGCAAGCTACTTAAAGCCTTCTCTTTTGCGCTGACTGGTTAGCATGCCAAACAAGAAACTTTTCAGTTGCTTCATAGAAATACCTACCAATTGCTGCTTCTGTACAGCATTACACTAAATTAACCGCAGCAAAAGCTATTTCCCAAAAAACAGAGGCAGCCTTGTCTAAAGAGTACAGAAATAAAGTGTGTACGTTCAGCATGCAAAGTATGCTGAGTACCCAATTTGTCAGCACGCACTTGATTTCTGGACTGCACTGAACAGAAATGCTGTCCTGGGAGCATTATGTAGGTACAGAAGAATAAGCACTCCTACGAGTCTCGCTCTCTCCACTGAACACTGCTCAGCACTTCAGCAGACTTTTATGTGCAGTCCATATGTCCCTCCCGGGTGATACTCACCTTAAATTGCTCTTCAGACACCACCAGTAGCTGATGGCTGCCTTGCATATCAGGGCTCTTAGAAAGATCATGTGCTACTTCCAGAGGTTCTGGCAGAGGTGTGCTGCGCCCATCCAAGACAAGTATACCCACAACAGGAGCTCTGTGCATCAGCTGAATTTCTTTGGCTAGTGAAGAAAGATGAGGACAAAAAGTAAACAAGAAAAAAAAGAAACCAAAGAGAATTCTAGTCAGAGATGCTAAGTTAAAACCTCACACATCCTCTCAGAGCTGGGGACCTACATCATTTCTATAGAAATTTTCTACAGGAACACTGCCTAAAAAGATTTAGGACTTAAAGGATAAGTGAACACAAATGATTCATGTCAAACAGTAACTATTATTACATAAAGATAACGGATTCAGCTGTCAGAATATCTACCTATACAATAATCTACTGATGTGCAGTGTGGCTTGATGGCAAACTTCAGCAACAGCTGATGCAAGTTTAAATTTGTGAAGCCAGGGGGAATTGAAGCTAAGGTACATCGAAGAGCAATGGAGTTCACTTACTCTTCAGTTCAGTTACTGAAGCGAGCACTGCTTATTGCAGACGCTGCTACGTTTAGCTCCATTCTCTCACACTGCAGTAACTAAGCTACTTTGCTTTTCTGTGGTTAAAGACATGCAACTCGTGGTTATACAAGTGGTATCTCAGATCCATTAGGACACTTTTCTTGAAGCATACTTACCCTGCTCTGCCCTGACAGGTTCATCCATCCTCCTTTCTGCTGGTGGAACACGTAAACAGAAGGCATAGACCGTACCTCCATTGGTGCCTGCCCACAAGGACGGGCAGTGCCGGGAGCCTGGAGCAACGAGAGGGCTCATGAGCTACACATCCAGGACAACCTTGGATAATTGCTTTCCTTAAACACACTAACTATATACATCCTCCCTTTCCTTAAAGCCTAAAAAGCTTTATAACAAAGCAGACTGGCCAGGGAAACTACAGCTTCTTAGCACTTCTTTTTCCAACGTGTCTCTGTCAGCAGCCCTGAACAGAGGACGTGGCATGGAGTAAAGGGAACAGAGTGGTGTTTCCATCATTCACCTCAATTGCTGCATCTGGTTTTCATGTTTTTGTATCATGTATGAGCAGAGGAAACAAGCACAGAATTAGTTTGGGCTCTGATGCACAGCTGCTGTCATCCTCACTAACATCAAAAGCTGGGGTCAAGGATGAACTTCAGAGCAATGAGACAAGGAAAAAGCTCGTACTCAAAAGTCAGATGGCATTCCATCACATTTGAAAACAATACATACAGGCTGCACCCAAAGATGAACTACTACTTGCCTTGGATTAGCCAGCAGACAGAATGACTAGGTAACAATTGTGCCTGACAGCATATGTTCTTGTTCTATATTAGTTTTTCGGCACAATGCAAAGTAGGGCACAGAAGGTGCCGAAATTTCCTGGCAGTAGAACCTAACGCATCGCTTGGCAGAAGGAAGAACAATGTTCAGAAGAAAGGACAGATGCTCTTTCTACTCACTGTCTCTCAAGAAGGTGTCAGCAAAATATAAGGTGCGCACAAAGCCAGTGAAAGAGTCTTCTGCAGACCGGGCTTCAATCTTCCTCTGGACGGGAGCCAGTTCCATTTCCTGCAGTGCGTCTTGGTCGAATTTGGCATTTGCTTCTTGCACCTTCAAAGATGAGGAGACATTTTGGCAGTCAGACAAATAGATAGGGAGGAGAGTGAAATAGTAAGAATGGCAGCAATCGAAAGGGAAATCAATGTCATACCAGTGAGCAGATATATTCTGAATAACAGGTTCAACTACACATAGTTCATTTTCTCTAAAACCCTACCTTTATCTAATAGCTAGCAGCATTTTAACTTGCGTTATTGTTCTCATACCAACAGATAGCAAGACTGCAAACCATCTCCTGCTCTAGGCAGTTAATCAGGAGTCTATAAGCTCCAAGTTGCAAACAGACAAGACCCCAAAAGGTGCCCCCCCTCACCTCTGAGGCATTTCCACCACCTCCTCGTCGCTTTCGACTAGACACTCGGCTTCTTCTGATCCGCCTGAACGACTGTCGGAGGGACTTCTTCAAGGATTTCACCCGAGACAGTGGCCCTTCTAAGGCCAATTGGTCACTGGGATGCAGTGTACATCTGAAAAAATGGAGACAGTAGGCACACTGTCACTTTCTACTGGGTGGCAATCACTCCCAAGAGTCCAACAGGACGTACACACCTGGCAGAACAAGAACATATTTATATTCTTGAAGATCTTACACAGACCAACGAGGCAGGGCTTCTTGCTATACTGACTACTCTCGAGAAACCTCTTCTCATGACATGCTCAGTTAGCAGTTCCATGCCAACTTTAAAGGGGAATTACCACAGACCTCCTGGAAAGAAGATACTTACTTGACAAAGACCAGTCGTTTCTGCTGGTGGTCAAAAAGCCCAAAACCATGACTAGTACCAAAAGCCACGAGCTTCCATTCAGAGTGAAGGGCCAATGAGGTGACCACAGCTGGTGGTTGACATTGGACAAGGACAAATGGCTGAAAACCAGCTTCAAAGCGAACAGGTCCATCTCGAGTCTTTAATTTCTCGTGACCTTTCCATCGATAGCCCTCTTGATCCTGTAGGAGATCTGCTTCAGCATGGTCAACAACATGCTCTGCATCTTCGTCGTTCAGTTCCATCACCAGTACCTGAAAGGAAGAGAAGTTCTGCTACAGCTTCTATTGTTCAAGCAACCCATCCGCCCACTGGCCGCCCCAGCAGCTCCATAACCACAGCACCTCTCAGAGCTGCTGAAGTGTTAGAAAAAAAATCTAAAATACAGATTAGAGAAAGCCAAGAACAACAAAACAACTTTTCCAGCAACTGGATTGATTTACCACTATGGATAGGAGTGTTTCCAATTTTAACACATCTCCAAGTAGTACTGTGACAAGCTGCATTAAAAACAAGGTTTATAATGACTGATATATGTCAATACCTGCCCTGCTGTGCCAGCTACAGCCAAATATCCGCTGTATTTACACAGGTAGATCTTCTGGATCCCAAGTCTAGGATCATCACTATAAGGGTCGAAGGTACCAACCTAGGTGAGAGAATACACAGTGGGTGGTCTTCACAGATGCATTAATTATGCCCCAAATCAAAAACGACTTGTGTTTTCTGAAAGCTTCCACAAGCAATAGCTAGCTTACCTTGCGAAGTGGAGGCCACTCATCCTCCCCCAGCGTGTTCATATTGTCATTGGGATCAGCATCTGTGAGAAATACTCTCACTGTGCTTAGCTTATAAAGGAGGTGTAAGCAGACACCAGATGCATCCCAAAATCGCACAGTGCCATCTTCATGCCTGCATCAAATTGGGGAGGATTATGGAAAGCACACATCATACAGGAGCACATCAAATCGCAAAGGTGATGACAAAACAGAAAGGAAAAAATAAGATAGCCAAAGATTAAATCACACCATTTACAAACCCCCAAGCCGTGGCAAAATAAAGCTTAAAATGAAAAAGAATGGCTTTCTGTTGAAATGCAGCTTGATCTTGGTGATCTGACACCAGTACAGAATTTAAAGTTACTCCAAAAAGCACTGGAAAGGAAACAAGCCTGGCATATAGAGGGAACGAATCATCCTAAAAAACACAGTTACTAGAAAAGCAGGGGGGATAGGCTTTCATCTTAGTTCTCCAGGTGAAAATTGGCAACATTCATCCAACCTAAGGCTACAGACTTCTACAAGTTTGCTGCATCAAGAATGAATTGTCTGAAGAACAGCCCAGAGAAATACTTAAAAAAGCAAGGCAGCCTCTTGCGAGCTACTTCCTTCCATTGCCTAGCTAGATCTGTTTTCATGCTGATCAAAACAGACAGGAGTCCAAGCTAAACTCTTTGTTGAGATTTACAACAGCGTAAGGTGGGGATAAAAGAGCTTCAAAACCTGCAAGATTGAGCTCTGCATTGACATCGCTCCCTTTGAACCTGTCTGGATTACCACCTGCACTTCCACGCTGGCATTTGTGGGGGGAATGGATAACTCTAAGGAACACAAATAAGGCAGCGTTACAGGTTATCTGTGGACACTGTGGCCAGCTCGCTCAGAAGCGATCGGTCTTACAGAAGGTACAACACAACTTCTCAAAACTGGGTTGCTGAAGTTGCAGCCTTCTCTCTACAAGACAAGCAGACTTCAGCCTTACAGGGAAGCTTCAAAAGGAAGAACAGAAAGTGGAAAAGGCTCCTTGATTAATTTTTTTTTTTAAACAGTCAGGTACATACCCTGTGAGAAGCAAGTCCCTCTGAGGAGGATCTGGAGCTATGTTGGTGCCACCATCAATCGGCCACGGCTACAAATACATTAAGGGAAGACCTTGACTTCCTCGCAGTGACAGCGTGAAGAGAATATGCGGTCAGCACGAGAGCATGAACTTCAGTGCAAGTGGCAGTGAAATAGTCCATGCTGTGAGCTTTTGTTTGGATTAGGTATTCCTGTTCTGACACCAGCTGTGCTTTTTAGTGGAAGACACTACACATTTCCTCAAGAAGCTGTGCTGAAAGCTTCATGCTTCTAAACAAGAAGTTTGTTACCACCGACAGCTGGGAACACTCAGACTTTCCTTCTAGTTTGTCAAAGCCTGAAGAAATATCACATTTTAATCCCCCAGAGAGAGCAACTGCATTGGTGGTGCTCTGGGAAAAAGCCCTTCTCAACCCCCTTAAGAGGCAGGACAGCGTCTGCTGGGACTCATCCCTTCACAGGCACTGTCAGAAGCGCAGGCCACCCACATAACGAGCAGTCGTGCTCTCCTGAAACACATGGGAATAGGCGTACCTTTACAGCAGCCTTACCATATTCGAGTAGTGAACGTTCTGCTTGCTCCCAGCACTGATAATCCTCTCCCACAGTTTCAGCGGGATGTTGGAGACGTGGTGTGAGCAGGTGATGGCTGAGCAGTGGAGAGAAGCCAAGTACGGAGGATGGACTGCTGGCCAGCCCGCGGATTTTAAGTCTATGACTACCAGCTCTTCTTCTGCCAGCACCACCATAGCAGAAGGGTCATCAAACTCTGCAGAAACAAGGATCATTAATGCTAACAAAAAAGACTACCCAAGGTTAATACAAGCAAGCTTCTTGTAAGGCTTATATAAAAACTGCTATCATGGAGCTCTACAGAAGCATGCTTTTGTTGGCAGTACCTCTAAATGCTTCCTTGTTAACTGGGCCCATTGAGGCACTAATTAAGAGATTCCAAGTCAGATATCAAGACAGATTTATTGAAAATTCGTGTTTCTTTACTCCTCTGCTGGGGCTGTTAGAGCAACTCTTTATGGATTCCATGCAGAATAATATAAAAAATTGTTAGCAACATCCATGGCTAAATAACACACTCATGTTCACCAGAACTGAGACATACAGCCAGAAGTCTACTTATCTACAGCTAATTAGCAGCATGGGGTGGACAAACATGCATACACTCCAGCAGTGACCCATTTAGTACTGTGTTAGGACTGCAGTCCATCTAGGCTAAGCTGCTTAAACCCAGTAATGCCTTGGGTTCTGCTGAATGCTTCTCTGCTTGAGCTGACAAGTGTTTATGATTCAGTTCTTACTCTTCAGTTCTCCCCAATTCTAGCACATTGTGCCAGATTTTCTGTAGTTTTCAAAGAGCGCACATGCCATCCAATATTTATTTATACATACATCAAACAGGATTACAAAACAAATCTGTTACTGTAATCTTATAGATGACACCTGACAATCAAGAAGTAAAGATTTTTTCATTGTAACTAGAATTAAACCAAGTGAAAAATTCAGCCTACAAGGACAGTATTGCAGTAACACATGTGAGACAGGCACAATAGCAAATGTTGGAGAAAACCAAAAGCATGGATCAGCTCACACCAATAATGATTAACAAAGCTACAGGAAACTTCAATGAACGTATAGCTGTAAATGTGTCACATCAGCAGGGGTCAGGGTGATAAACAGCATGAGCCATATGCAAACTAGGAGCTCATCGCTGACATTCCCTGCTAACCTGTACTTTTACTTCCCTTCTTCAGCTGTTTCACTACCTGGAATACACTTGCAAGAAGGCAAGTCTATAAGCAAGCACATACCAAGGCTGTTCAGTCAGTAGAATTAACTTCAAGTAATTAGTACTTGGCACCACTTCGTTAGACATCCCAAGTTTCATCTCAGACTGGCCACAGCCATAACACAACACTAATTAGTTCAGTTTCTTCCTGGAAAAGTATTTCATATTCGGTTTTATTTACTTTCTTATGGGTTGTCTTCACAGTTACCTACAGGACTTCTGCATGTCGTACAGGTATGACATTACCTGTTCCATTAGGCATGATCAGCCCTACACTATAACCGCTACTGCCAACATTAACCGTATACGCTGCTTTAAAAATAATATTCTCCTTACAAAGACATATCTGAGCTCACTGCTTATGGCATGAATTTATTTTAAGTTGCTGAAATATGAAAAATTCTAGTTTGCTTGCTGACTGACATGCACTCATCCACATGATGATGAGAAGTAAAAGAAAACAAGAAGGGTTAGGTTTTTTAAAAAATTGTTTCCACAGCATATTCAGGGCAGTGGAAAGTCACCACCTACCATCATGCTGCAACGCATGAGCTTTGTGCTTATTAAATTAAGTGGCTTTGGTATACAATTAATAACTTCGTATTGCCGTTGCAGGGAAGACTGCTTAAGGGCAAACAAGGCAAGCTATGTACATCCACTAAGCTTAGGCAATCAGCCACAAGGAAGCTTGTCAACCACAGAAACCTCACTTTATTGTAAAAAACTTCCTTGTCTAAGTGCAACAGCTTCAGCTTCCTGTAGCAGCTCCTGGCTGTAGCCACTAGAAGATGAATTAACTGGATACTTCAATCCTTGGGAAGTATAAATATAAAACCTGTTAATTTCAGTTACTTCTTCCTGAAGGGTCTTAAAATTCAGTCCCTGAATATGAACAGAAGTCAATCCCTTAACTAAAAAATTCTCCGCTTTCTTTCATCTTTAAGACTTTTGTTCTAACATCCTGAATCTCAGTTCTGACAACTTCATAGAAAGTAAAAGCGACCAGTTTCTTTAATGGTAAGAAGCTAACCAGCACCTCAAGATTAATGGCATTATTAAGCTTGAAGGTTTAGACTTACAGGTTCTGCACATTTGGAAGATGTTTATAAAAAGCAGCCCTGTGTAGGTAAAGTCTATAATAATACATATATACAGGCCCTTCATCTCAGTTACTGTCTGCCTGTTTCGTTGCTGCTTTTTCAGCGACATAAGAAGGTCTGTTAAAGACCAGTAGGGAAGAACTCCCCCTCTCCCCCAAAAAAAATCAACCAAAGCTGTTTCTTTATGCCTGCATTCCCAAGACATTCCTCCATGGGATCTGTGGTCTGCTCTGTACAATAGGCCAGAGGGAGCCAACCTGCATCTACACATTTGAATGCCTGCTGCTGCACAGCGTGTAGCTGGGAGCTGTCACCACCACCGCTTGCAGTGTGCAAGATAAATAGGTTTGGAAACTCCTCGACTAGGCAAACCAGAAAACCTGGGAAGATTCAGTAACACAGGAGATTTGCCTACATGCTCCTAAAACGGCTCATGCCAAACTACAGAAGTCTAGGTGCAACTTCTAATACTGCACATTTGTGGAGCTTAAAATAGCAATTTTATACTCAGTTACTTCAAATTAACCAAAAGCAAAAACTACACTAGCACAAGAGGAACAGTCCTTGGGGAAATTCCTGACAATTCCATTAAAAGAAAAAAATATGGGTATAGTGGAAGCAAAGGCAATGAAGTAGAAGTAAGAATCTGACAAAATCTAAGCATGTTGCGGGATGAGTGCTGTTCACTGAAGAACTGTTTACATTCAGGTTCACCAGCAGTGAGTAAAGTAAGTTCTCTGTATACTGACCCTTGGTTCTGTGTCACCCTCTGATTTATTACCGAGAGGCCTAGTCATAATCCAGGTAGTAATTAAAAGAAACACTGTCTCAGTGGGAGTGAATTCTGTTTTTAATTACTGCCTCCTTTGAAGTGCTGTTTCTAAACAGCAATATTCAGATCCTGATTTCATAACCTGGTTATGTCCAGTGTCCAGCTTCTACAGACATGAGCTCAAGAGACGTTTTCTCATTAACGGAGTAGCTTAATTTTTTGAGGAATGTATGGCATTTGCAACCAGACCATTCTTTCTGCCTGTACTTTACACTTCATTTTTAAATGGCAAAATCTCTCTGTTTAAGACTCAAAAAGTCCCCAAACAACTCAATTCCTTCACCTTTCACACGTTGCTTATACCAAGCAGATTTCTAGATGAGTGCACAGCTATTTAATTCTTCAGTAACAGCCTGTCACCACATACCTGCAGTAGGCTCTGAACTGAAGATGATAAAGAAGTCTATCACCCGTGACGTGAAGTCAAAGGCTGTTTGCTGGCTGCCATGGACAACAGAGATACTGTGCCGGTCACCATAGCTAGCCCGGGGCATCCCTCCTTGGAATATAATGTAAGGAAGCCTGAAGAGAAAGACAGTGGCATATGCTGAAGTAAGAAGCAAGCACAATTTCAAAGACATTACCAAAAAAAAAAAAAAAATCTTAGAAAGTTGCTCTAAATGGCTCTTAGGGCATTACACATCACACCCTGTAAGTGCTTCTTGCCAACACCACAAGGTGAAGGAATACACCACGACCTTACCCATTCTTTGTTGTCTGCCAGTAGATCTTGGAGATGGCCTTGCAGGGAAAAGGACCTAAGAGAACAGAGTTAGTTACCATAATTCAAGAAGTGCACTGTCACATAAGTTCTTTATCCTGCTTTACCAAGGTCACCTCAGAGTCCGAGAAAAGGAGAGTCACCTGGACCAGTAAACACCACCACCACCACCTCCCCAGACCAAGCCACATCAGACAAGTCTTCTGGGACACGCTGACCACAGTACTCAGCAAAGCAATGCTTACACTCAGGGGAACTTTTGAACTACGTTGCTGACGGCTGACAGGGAGTGGAAGCACTTTTGTAGAAGCTGATTAATCAGGAAGGATTGTTTAAAAACACAGACATTCCTGAAATTAATGTAAAGGTGATAGAGCTTTAGAAGCTTCTATATGCTTGAAAGATGAGGTCATCCCCATTTGATGTGTTTCAGCAAATCAGAGGCATCATTTCATCACTGCTCAGGTCAACAAAAAGCACACTTAGCTCACTATTAATTACAGAAGATCCAAGCAACTCCTGCTGAACAGGACACCTGAACTGAACCAATGAGCTGAATCGCCAACACCCTCGTCCATAAGGGACACAAATTTGTTCTTCCTGTTCAAGACTGAGTCGATGATGCAAATGAGATTAAAATCCAAGGAAAAAGTGGACTGAAACCATTTAGTTTGTGCTCACCGCCCATTCAAAAGGCAGTTCAGCATTTTGCCATCAGGATTAAAACACTGGGGAGAACCACTGTGAACATCCCATAAAAGCTCAGAACAAGTTGGAGTTTAGATGAACATGCAGCAACTGAACCTCACTTACTGACCATAAGGCACAACGTTTTCCAGAGGCTCAGGCTGCCTGTTGTCACTGGATACTGGCCACTGGGTGTAACTTCCATCATAGTGACAACTAACGAATTTACTGCCATCCCTCTGCCAGTAGAGGTTCTCCAGTTGCTGAAGAGGAGGAGACAATGATGCATTCTTAGTTAAGAAGCTTTGTCTGGCTCTCCCTTATCCACTTGTCTTCCAAGTGGAGAGAGCTCTTCCTGCCTGATGAAATGACTTCGGACTGAGCTAATACCTGGCTGCCAAGGAAATGGTGTGTCACTTTGTTATTTTGCAGGTCCCAGAGGACAATCAATCCCCTGCTGTATCCAATCAGGATCTGGTCAGGGTTCTTAGGATGCTCCCGAAGGGCTTCCACCAATTCACATGATCGTCTGTTACAGTAATCTTCTGGTACCCTACAAAAGGGGAAAAGAGAGGAGTCTATTCCAGGAACAATCCCATATGGCTATAGCAACAATTGAGGTAAATTAAGCACAAAAGAGAATAAACGTGTTTTCATAATCTGTCAAGAAGCAGAAAAACCTGACGGGAGCCATCACTCCAGACCTGCCAGTGAACTTGCATCCAGCCCCATTTTGTTAAGGGAAACCTCAGGACTGGATCCTGAGAGTGTAAAGACTGAATTGCCTGCCCTATTCTCTCGTAGCCACTGCCAAGTAAAGGTAATATGGAAGCTTCAGTAGGAAGCAACTAGGACATGAACTAGGACAGTTTGCAGCAGTAGTTCAATCTCCAGAGTGACAAAAATCTTCAGCTGCACAAAGCCGCGCTAGAGGTTCTGCTTATGGTCAAAAAAGTAAATGGGTAGGTCCAGTTAATGCAATTAGCTGATGTGTAACAATAGCTGCAAAGGTACACACAACTGACAGGGCTCAAGGTGGCAGATTTACTCCCGGTGTCTCCTGCACGGTTCTGCCCACACTCAGCACCACCAATGACAGTGCTGGGTTGACAAGGACAGAAACTGTCACTTAACACACACCAGGACCCAAAGTTAGTTTCACAGAAGTCCTGCAGATCTGGGTAACGAGTAACACAACATCAAGGCCCCAATACACAACTGGGGGTGACAGCTGAACAAAGGATCTCTGCTTGGGGGATTCCACTTCCCCACGGCAGTGCCTGTTTGCTCACTCACCGCTGCAGCACAGCCTCGGAGGTGATGGTCCTGTCCTCGAGCACTCTGAAGGATGGAAGCTCCACCACAAAAATGTTGCCGCTCTCTGTGCCAAGATACAGGACTTCCCGTGAGGAATGGGGAAGGACAGCTGTTATCTGTGTGGCACTTGGTGGAGACCTGGGGATGCAGAGAGTTAGTTAACTGCAGGCAAGAAGACTATCTACTGAACTTGAGACAGCTAACAAGTTAACAGGATGGTTACAAGCATCATTTGTATTACCAGCACAGATTTTGAGCCAGGTGTGATTATATTGGAGGAAGAAAACACTAGCATTGAGATAAATTACTTCAAAAGACTTTTGACAAGTGCATGGAGAAAGACCCTGATGCCTTTTTACAGCAGCCTCTGATTAAACTGTCCCCACAGGAGCTAAAAAAAAAAAGCTCACCCAAAACTGGCAAGATCAAATGAAACGAAAATCATACTGGTATTTCAAATTCTGACTTAAGGAATGCATCAATTTGCTTCACCTTAAGATGTACAGCTCCTGTACACACAGAAGTGGATGCACAGCATTTTATTTTATATTTTAAGTTAACATCATGCTACACATTGCTACAATAATCTTAAAAGGTGGTCTCCTAAGCCCCCAGCCAACTGCTGCTGGTTTCTGTGGATGCTGCTTTAATAGATTTATAGGAATCAGAGTCTGTAAGATCAAGACAAGCTCTAGACAGATCAATAGCATAATCTTGCTACTTGCTTATCCAAAAAATAGCTCAAAACCACTCTTGCAGATTACCCAGGTGGCCCTTTGAGTGTGAAGCGGTGCTCCTCCCGCAGCTCAGATGCTCCACTGTGCTGCTTCAGGCTCCAGAGATGCAAGCTGTTATCATCTAGTAACGTCACCAGCTGGCACTAAAATACCACACAACATCTTTTTTCACAATCACAACATTAAATATAACACCACAGACCTAGCAATAAAGTTGCTGCCGCTCATAATTCTCTGCTAAAGCAGAACTGGAGTCTGTGGCAGTAGGTATACACAGCTGTATCCAGCTGTGCTGCAGCAGCTCTGCTGGCTAACAGCTAAGGGCTTAGTGGTTAGAGGAAGACAAGAAGTAGCCTAGAGGCTGAAAACCCTTTTATACAGGACAAAGGCACAGGTTATCACTGAGATGGAATACAAGTTAGGTTTTTGGAAAAATGATTAGCCTATGCTGTAAAGCTCAGCAAGGCAGCTCCAAGGTGTTAGTTCACCACCTTCTCGCTCAGCATGGGTTGCTGCAACACACCCCAGCTTTGGGTGGGGCTGATACAGTCTACTACACCGCACTCCTTGCATTCTTCATGTCCAACCTCATTCTGGAGGGTTGTGTCAGAGTCCTTTTATGAGCCCAGCCCTGCTGGCTGTATGCTCAAACTGAAGCATTTTGCCTGCTGAAGCCACACCTGGTGCAACACTCCCCATGGGAGTTTCAGTTTATACCATTAGTTAAGCAAACAGACACCCAAAACTGCCTCAAGAATTAAAACTCTCTCTCTCTCAAAAACAACAAAAAAAAGCCACTTGCTGTACTGGGGAATACATCGGGCAATAAAATACACGGCCAAGATACCAGCCTGTCAGTCGAGGGAAAGGAAAGAGGTTGGACAGCCACCAGCCATTTGGAAATTCTGCCTTCCCTTCTTCTTTTTAATTTATGGCAATAGCAGCAGCCCCCAAAAGCAAGATTCAATAACCAGAAACACACACAGGTAGCAAACATAAGAGGAGGCTGGGTTAGCGTTTCTGTTTTGAACTCCTGAAAAAACTTAAATCAGCTATTGTACTATTTGTTCTGCAAAAGACCACCCAGTCCCACTAAAAGAACAGGGGATGCAAAAGTTCACAGAATCACTCACCTCTGCAACAGACTGCCTGAACTACTCCGGCCTTAACACCACTCCCACCACATTACTGGCGATAAATGACTAAGTTACAAGCAATAAAACTAGTCTGAGTTTTACCAAGCATCTCCACAGCAACAAATGCTGTGGGGAGGACAAAATACTGGGATAAGCATTCCCAACCAGTAGCACTTGAATAAACTTGATTATAGGAGACCAATTATCTGGAACAGACTCAACATACATTTAAAAGAGATTTACATAAGTCACAGAGGTACTGAAAATACACTCACCTGATCAGGTATAAAGTGAATCTGCATTACAGTATTGTTTTCTTCATGTAAACCCATGAACTCCACCCCAGGAGCACCATATCTGAAGGGCTGGTTGAGGATCTCGAGTATTTAAGATGACCCACGGCTACAATTAATTGATAAGAAGCTTGCTAGCTAGCAAGATGAAGAGAGATTAGTACGAAACTGTGCCGTACTATTAATGGTCTGGACTGAAAAAACAACAACAATGCAAATCACTTGAATCATATGTGCTTATGGAAGGTAATGCACGCTGCAGGAGAACTTATTTCGTCCTTTATGCACATGCAGAAGTGTCTGGACTGTCGTCCCCCCCGCCCCCCAAAGGGATGTTTAGTGGTTTCCCAGACACTACAATCCTGCTTAACTAATTTGTAACCAAGAGACAGATGGCTACTGCTTGCAACTGGAGTCCAGCCTCGGAAGGCAAACAGCACCAGCAATGATTAAGCAGGCAGAGCCCCAACTTTTCCTTTCTGGGCTGAGTGAGTGATATACGCCTGCGGTACATCACACCGGCTGGCACTGGGCCACGGGAATCACCTCGGTGCCTTGCGTACACACAGCATTCAGACTGGCCTCTCTGTCTCAGCTAAAAGTCACCACCCTTGGTGTTTAGGTCTTTAACGTCTGGATGGTCACAAACCCAGGAAGCTGAAAGCATTTCTGACTTCAGTTTTAACCTTTGAAATACAATTGCTTAAAAAAAAAAAAAAAAAAAGGAATCCTGGCCCAAATATTTAAACAACGCTGGACTTTACAACGTGAAGGATTGCTAAACTTAGGCCAGATCTAGTCTGACCTTCTGTGTAACAAGAGCAGAGTCTTGTCTAATACCAGCATCAAGCTCAGCTTCTGTTTGAGCTATAGGTCAGCTCTTGGCAAGATGAGCTCATTCTGAGCAAACCAAAATCACTTTAAACCTAGGCAAATTGCTCCAGCATTCAGTAACCCTTGCTTGCATATTTATACTTAGTGTAACTTGTAGTGTCTTCACAGTTGCATATTGTCATGCCGTCAGAGAAACCTAGCCAGAGTTGTTCAAAAGAATACAGTTTGATGGCTCCCGACCGCGTCCCAATGGCCATAAGGTGGAGAAACGGGCTATAGCCCAATGCGCTGGGCTGATGGGGAAATCCATGTTCCACGGTCTAGTAGAGAGAAAGAAAAGTCATGATCAATAGCACATTTCACAAGCATTGTTTTACACAGATTAAAAATTTAATTATGACACAGCAGTCTGAAATGCAGTACTTAACAGTAGCTTTTTTTCTGTTGAAAAGTATTAAAACAGAAGTTAGATTTGCCGCACAATAGCCTCAAGACAAATCTGTTCCAAGAACCCCTTGCTGCACAGCCAAGATATGTTGGAATATAACAGAAACAAAAAAGCAATATTCTGAAAACAATAACCCAAACAGCTCTGTGTGTTAACATCATAAATAATTCTGCATAAGCACTGCTTACTCAGTCAAGACCATACACTCTGTCGCTCCGCATCAACTTTATTTCTGTATGCCACCTGCTCAGCACAATTTCAAAGTCTGATACCATTACTGCTGATTGTAAAGTCAGCTTAATCTGTTAAATTCCAGGTAAATCAGTATTCATGACCACCTCTTGTCAACTGAAAGCTATGAAGAAGCATTGAATGAATATCAGTGCTCACCAAGAACACTAAACAGAGTCAGGGGAAATCAGGAAAACTCCCGTAACTGACATCCATTTTCCAAAGTTAACACAAGGAATAACAGGCTTTAATGAGAGCTGAAGCCTGCTAGAGCATCTGAGAGAAATACAAAGGTAATGATAATAAAAAAGATGTCAGTAACTATCACAAGGAACAGTACATCACTGGGCTCAGTGACTTCCCTACAGTACAATTTACTCCGCACCAAGAACGAGATTCGGAACATGCTGTATTTACCATACGGAACTGGTGCATTTACACACTACAGCAAAATGTTCTGCCATGCCTCCAGGTTGCAGCCAAGCTATTCATAAAACAGCTCAGTCAGGTGCCTGGAAATGCTAACGTACAGCTGTTGTCCCTGTTCAGAGGAAGCACATGTGAGCATTCAAGAACCTATGGCCACGTAAGGAGGGATTTGTGTGCCCAAGGATTACCAGGGCTACTTCCCGGAAAACATTCCATTACCCTTACAGTCCCACCTTCCGGAAAAGATGTTCTTCTAAGGCAAATTAGGCAGCTGCAGAGAGGAATTTGTTACAAACCAGCCTGAGGACCATTCATACGAAAAACGGATAAGCGGAAGACCCTCCATCTACAGAGGCAGACCCTTGTGCCTCACCCCCATCCTTATTTCCATCATCTCTTTGAGACAGGGCTATCACATCACTTGGCTTTATGGTTTATTCAACCTAAACCTAACACCTGGACTGCGTGGTGATTTCCCAATTTAATCCTCTGCAGGAGGAATCAAATAAAGCTGCTTTCATTTGTGTGGTCACACTGTTAGCCTCAGGTGCTCCCAGCTGAAAGGCGGCTACAAAATGTAATGCCCTTTAACTGCTCCTGCTCAAAGGCCCAGGAGGACACAGCCGGCTCTGGTCTCCCAGACAACTTCAGTTTTGGCCATTTGATTGTAATTGGCAAGTTGTAAAAACAGACCTCCTTCCTCTACATCATCAGTTAACCTAATTGAAGGTCATGTTAGGAAGAGATGAACCATTTCAGAACACACAAAATTGGAAAGATTGGAGCATTTCCCATGTTTGGCCTCACCAACTCACAAGGTTCGGCAAAGGGGCTGCTGCTAAATGTTCACTTTTATACACTGTAAATTAGCACTACTGGCTCCAAGAGTTTATCTCCCTTTATGATAGCTTAATCTCCTGCCTTACTAATTTCCATTCCAAGAAGGTAATTTAAGTGTTACATTTGTACTATTAAAACAAATTTTTAGAAGTCAATCTTCTAAATGTCCTACTTAAAGTTGTTGCTAGCCAACCTCTGCTTGGCTTGTCATACAACATTTCCTAGAAGAAGCTGGGTGAATTTAGGAACTAGATCTGTGGATTCTGAACTCAAACAGGTCAGCTTCCTAACCAAACACTGCCAGAGAAGAATTGCTCTGTGCCATGACAGCTACAGAGACAACACAGAAAACTTTTCTGGTTGGCAAAGTTGTTAGAGTATGAAGCCTGGTATACAATTCTGGGAAGAAATCAAGATAACGTTACCCGAACAACAAACCAGACATTTAATTGATATGCACACCAATGCTCACCATTCTACACTCTCCCAAAGAGAGTGAGGAACTTTTTAGGGAGAGACCAGTGTAATTCCCCTGTTAGCTTTCCTTTCAACCTGTTCAGTTGCTGTGCTGTCACATCACCGGCAGCACTAGGTGTCATTTGCAATGAAACATCAATTAGAAACTGCATTGAGTCTCAGATTTCCTCCAGCCAGGAACGTAAGAAGGATTTAGCTGTCATTCTCATAATAGAAAACGATGACTTATACAATGCCATACTGCATGTTAGGAAGCTGTCAATACCAGCCTTAATATTAGCCTAATTGCAAATCAACACTTCAAAGCCAAGATAGAAGCACATTACACAAGTCAGTGTAAGCTTTAACTTTCAAATGAGACCTACAAACTGCTTGACAGAGAACCGCATAACCATTCAGTCCTACCGATAGGACGGTAATTTTATGTCCAGATTATTCTTTAAAAGAAAATGTGATGCACCCCTCCTCCCAAGCCCGTGGACAAATTTGCAAACGCTGCACTACCTCTTACAAGCAGGAGTACACCGCTAGTAACAGATGGCCGCTACAGAAAACAGTACACATGCAGGAGGAGCACAAGAGGAGAGGATCAGTAACAACCCCAGCCTGTTACACAACTGCTTGTGCAGCAAAATAAACATATTAATGGTTCCTGATAGCCTCAAATCTTCAACCAAGATGCTCTTAAGACAGAATAGAAGATATCTCCCTCTTATTTCATTTCTTTTCACATCCCATAGCAGGACGAGAAGGGCACCGGGGTGGCTTTTTGGCTGTATGACACCACCAGGGCCAGGCATTCACAGTCACTGTACTTGCTACCCAGAGCTTTTCCGTGCGCTTATTTACATCCAGGGCCCAGCTTTTTTCTTTGCTAAATCAGATCGACTCAGCTGTTCGCTGGCCTCATTTCCTCCCCTCTCACACAGCTTTCATCAGCCGAGCCTTTCACCTGCTCAGCAGGTAAACCCAGCGAGGGGGAGCAGGCAGGGAGGTTACAATGAAGCCTTTCAGCAGAGCTGAAAGGAGAGACTGGAGTGGCAAAGCGTGCCCTCCTGCTCAAAAGAGCCTTTGTTTCTTTGAGGAAAGGTAGGAGCTTTCATTTTCATTTTCCTCAAACTACAGATTTGTCAGACTAGGTAAAAGCAAGCCCCATGTCAGCAGCATTAGCTAATAGAAAAGCTTCGTGTCAGTCATATTTACTGCAGGAAAAATGTGGCCAAACTTAACAGTTGTTCCTAGCCCACACTAAAGCTGTGCAGATGAAATTCAGGGCTCTCTTCCTCCTTTCATTTCTCACCAC
The DNA here is from genome assembly GCA_011075105.1 of Heteronetta atricapilla. Classification (NCBI taxonomy): domain Eukaryota; kingdom Metazoa; phylum Chordata; class Aves; order Anseriformes; family Anatidae; genus Heteronetta; species Heteronetta atricapilla. The sequence goes on from CM021748.1 coordinate 5,618,867, forward strand.
TTCTCCTCTCAGATTGTTTTATGACAAAGCAGAGACAAACCAACCACAGGCAATACAAACCCCGGACCTTTGTTAACGTGCCTTTTGAAGAAACAATGAAGCCAGCATGTGTTAAACCTGCTTTGCATAGACACTAATTCAGTATTTAAGGTAAGCTGTCCATCACACCATTAGCAAAGGGTTAGGAAGACTGAAAAGAGGGGAAAAAACAAAACCATAAATTAAGTACAATGTTCCCAGTTTGGTAACATTCAGCTGTAAGACAGGCTGGTTCACCTGTGTGTTACCCATCAGCTAGTCTGACAGTGCCAGCCTGAACATGTCTGTTCTGCAGGGCTTGCGCTGAGCCAAAGGCATCCAAATACTACTTCCAAAAGCAGGATAAACTTCAAGAAGGAGACTGCCAAGTACACATACCTTATTCTTCATTCTATCCACTGAGCTAAAAACAGATCCTTCCAACAGGTACACACAAGTAGGGGAAGTTCTTAGTCATACAGAGAAACATATGCAAAGCTAAGTGACTAGCAGAATTTAGGAAGGTGTTTGTTGAAACAAACACAATCTTGTGGAGGGTCTGAAGAGCTAGCCCAGTGATCAGTCAGTTTTTTAGAACCATCTGGCCCGCCTCCTATATGGCATAGAGATGTAAGAAGGAAGCAATAAAAAGATTGCAGCTATTGAAACTTGAGGGAATAAACCAAAGAAATCCACTGCTGTCCCCAAATTAATCACTTTTTTAGATTAAGTCCATTACTAGGCAGGGTGGCCAGACACAGTCCGCTACATTAATGCCAAACTCACATTATGCAGTCATACTGCACTTGTGGAAGCAACAAAATCAGGTGGGGAACCCCTGGTAGTTTACAGGTACCAGCCTTCCATGGAGTCCCTGCCAGCATCACAGGTAGTCAGACTGAAGAGGTGCAAGTGTCCCATGCAATTTCTCTAATCAGCAACATCACAGTCCCACAAAATATTTCCCAAGCGGGTTCCCAAGCAAAATTGTTTCAAAGGCCGCAAATAAATGTTAAAAAACTTGCTCACCAGCACACTGTTTTTACTAGCACATCAGACAAGGACAGTGTTGGCACAGAAAGCACTCTAGGATTTGTGTCTCCTTGAAGCCACAGCCTTCAACAGGTCAGAATCAAGACCCGACTTTCCCAGGTTTTCTCCGTCTACCTAGCTGTGAGTAGCTGCTTGTTGTATCAAAGGGTAGACTTTCAAAGGATCCATTATCTCTAGAAATACTGGAACTGGACACAAGACTTTTAAAAAACTTTATATAAGAAAAAGGTATGATGTAAAAGGTTCTGGGGTAATGTAAAACCATTGGTTCATTCTCTTTCCAATTCTTAGTAGAAAAGAACAAGTCAGTTTGGCTTAAAAGTGCAAATGTGTTTCTCAAAGCCTTTAATCACCAAGCTGTTAATGAGGGTAAATCACTAGCAAGTGTCCAAAGTAGTCGCCTCCCGAGAAACAGGATGCCATTTTTACCTTCAGGACTGAATCAAATGGAGTCACAAATCCTGATGCCAAGTTCTAACGTTTGGAAGTTTCCCTCTGCTGCAAAAGCTATTTCTTTCAACCCTGTTTTGCATCACCCAAATTAGTCCGTCTCTGGGAGGTAAAGCTTAGCCAAACATTCTCATAAGAGAAAGGTTTATTCAAGGAAGAGACATCCCTGAAAGAGCAAAGGCTTTTTCGAGGCATATATGATTTTATATGCTTTTAAGCGATTCTGACCTATCCCTGGGATGTCTTCCAAAGCTGACATTGTACTCAACTAAACATAAGCAACTCAATACTGATTTTTCATTCACCAACATTTCTGCTGCCTCTGCACAAGCATTCCCTCATGGTGGGAAGCAGAAAACAGGTCTGAAGCAGTCCTGAGCTCCTTTTGTCTCCCCAGTGGGAGGCGGGTGTGCTGGGAACCGATGCTTGGAATTCTAGTACCAAGTTACATCAAATCATTCATCTCCAATACCCAAAGTCCCACTGTAAGTATATAGCCGCACTAGGATTTTAATGAATCAAGGAGATTACTTCCTAGGCTGACTTCATTTATCCATTATACTTTTCATCAAAATTCCATTTAAGCTTTGGAAGTACAAAACCTACAAATATATTCCTGATACCCAATGAAGGTTTCTGTAAGCAGCCATTAGCCTAACAATGACTTCATATTAAGCATTTACAAAGATGAAAGCACTATGCTCACGGTCAGGGCTCAAAAGAGAACACGGGGAGTGCTGGATAGCTAGCACAACCATTGTTGTGCCCTCTTCACAGAAAGAAGGCAAAAAAAACAGATACCGAATGAGACAAAGATAATAGCGAGTTCATTACTAGTGGCCATTACGCTGCCTGAAGTGTTCCCACATCTCTACCAGACTTAAATTCCCATTTGAAAACAGTGTACTTACAAACCTAAAGTATAATCATCATCAAAGAACTCTGGCTTCAGTTGCATCACAAACTGTGTCTTATTTGTGTACCTTGAGAAAAAATATTTACTTTCACAGTGATCTGCAAGGACTACCTACAACACACGTAGTCACAGCGCATAGCAGGATGAAGCGCACAACACAGAGTATATAAAGGTGGCACGAAGGTCTTCAGGCAAGGGCCACTCAACAACATGACAATACCCGTTGTATAAAAAAAATGAAAGCCAGAATTGAGAGTATGTTCATGAGCTTAAAGAAAAGCACTCAGGCACATCAGAGGGGAAAAAAACTACAGCACTGAAAGCTAGAACAAACCACCTCTCCTAAATTTAACTTTTCCACCCACACTCAAGTAGTTTTTCCATCCTTGTGCACTGTGCAATGGCTCTGGATAGATTTGCCTCATCCACGTATCCCTTGAAGTTCGAGGATAGCACTGTACCTTGTTAAACTGGAAAAGGTCGCGCTTGAGCCTCTCTCTTACTGGATCATGTCCGGGCCTTAAGAACCTTCTCATTTTCCCCGCTGCAATATCTTGGCACCAAAAATCCTAACAAGAAAAAAAAAAGCACAGCCATATAAACAAAAGCAGCTTGAGAAGAGAAGCAAGCAGAAGGAGGTTATTTGTTTTGTTTTAGCAGGTAACACAAATAAGACAGAGCAAGAGGAGACAACACAGCTATAGGGTAACTAACACCTGACACCACCTCATCTCTAGCGGCAGGACTTCCTTACACCACGCCACTCTCACATCGTGGAGGCAGACCAGAACAGGTAATCTGAGGGGATTTTAGAGCACTTTTTACACTCTGCCATTTTGTGATCATTTCAGCTGCCCTTATTCAAAGGGGAAAGCAAAACTGCAGCAGTTGCTTAAACATTTAGACCAACCCCATCAAAAGGCAATCTCCCAGGCTCGCAGCATTATTGACCGGTATCAGTTTTCACCCCAGGTAACCCTCCGGCTACTGAGCTACCAAGAGAAAGAATTGCATTTTCTGCTTGCTCCATGGGTACGGCAGAAAGGGTGCAGTGCTGCCTGCGGGGCAGCTCCATTAATTATTAACCTGCTTCTGTAAAATATCAAGCCTAACTTCCCTGCTCAAGGTGGGGGCAGGGAAAGGAAATCTTGCACCTGCAGTTCAATGTGCAGCGAGAAGCACAAGCCCTTTGGTGTACCTCCCTGCCTTGCCTCTCCCAGCAGCAGCAGGATCCATGCAGCACCAATTAGGCGTCCTGGCTTGTGATCCAGCAATCATCCAGTGGGTACCTGGTTACAGTCTCCTGTTGTGTGCAGCTCAGGAAATCCTTTGTCCCGTCTGACCCCTGCAGCTGTGCTAAGCTCTACCAACCCAAGAGCAAAGGCTGGGATCTCATGCTGACAACTTACCTTGGGAACAGTGCTCTTGCCTGCCCCCGCCACCGTTCACAAGTCTCCAGTGCCCAGGCAGCTCAGCTGTTTGTGACGCAGCTACTGGACACTCCAGTCTGTGTTTCTTTAATTCACTGGGCCAGAAGTTAAAGTAATTTAGCAGCTACTCCGTGCACAATTAACACATGCACAGTGGGAGACAGAACTTTTTACAAGTGGTGAAGAATCAGCAGAGACATCCCATAGTAAGCCACGGGAAGGTGCACGCACACAAGGCAGGGAGCTGGAAAGATGGCTTGGTGTCCCAAGGGGAAGAGAGGGACCAGGAGCACCGATGGGATTGTCAAATCAATGGAGGGCCTTGGGCCCTTGATTCAAACCGAGGTGCTGGACGGGTGCTTGAGGGATCACAGCTCTCACAGCCCCTCTGCACAGGTGTGAGCTGCAGAGCTGGCAAACCACAAGGTGGCTGCGCTCCTACCAATAACTCATAGTCCCTGGTTAATGACTTAAATCAGCCAGCCATTACTGAGAGCTTGAATCATTTTTTGAATGGTTTCTAGCAAGGCCTTAAGAGTCATAAAAAGGCAACAGAAGAAAAAAGTATTATCAACAGAGTGTTCTGTACCATATTTTAAAAATCCCTTGAGAAACTCCCCGGGCATGAAGCCGTACTCCCTTATTGCATTATTTCCCTTTTAAGCTTCCTGCCTGCTCTCCAAAAATCTCCAGCCACCTCCTCAGCGCTGCCCAAAGGACCGAAATGCAGTCCAGGTTCAGAGGACCAGGAGATCGCATCAGCGCTCAGAAACAAGCCTGAGTCACCGGGTCCCCACCTAGAAGCATTAGCATCTCCACTCAGCGCTGGGAAGGTGGCTCTGAGGCAGGCAGCTGGCAGCGAACAGTGCCATCAGCTCAAGCTGGGACGAGAAATATGCACAGAAACACAAATAGCAGGGGATCCCCCTAAAAAAGAGGAAGAAGAAAAGTGTATCTTACTCAGAGAATACATCATTTAGGTAGGTACCTGAACTGTAATGTTTAAAGCTGTATCAGACCATGTGTCTTCTGTAACAAACTTTCACCAGACATTCCTGAGCGAAAGAGGGACATCTTTGCACAAAGCTCTGTTTACTGTAAGCTAGCAAAAGCTACAGAGCAGTGACAAGCTGCTGTGCTATGCAAGGAGAGCGTATCACACCCATGTATAACACAGTTTGCCCTTAGCCAGACGAGGCAAGGAAAGTGCCAAAGAGACGCACCCTCTCCCACTGTCAATCAATATCCCAGACCTGTTAAACTGGGCAAACCCACAGAGAAACTCTGCTAATTGTGCTCCTGACTTCAGAAGAGATCTCCTCACCTCCAAAGCAGAGACAAGCTTACAGTTAGCAGCAACGTAGGAAGAGTGGGCTTGATTTGAGAGTCACTACTTTATATTTAACACCCTGCCAAAATGTTTTATCCCGAAATATTAATTGCATCTAGAAGCATGCTGTTTTAACCTGCTTATGCAAGAGCTCTAACATTCACGCTCCAGCCCACAACAACTTGCTCAACTGGCTGAGGAGCATCGTAGTTCACAGAACGAAACAGTAACTCACTCCAAGGAACGTCATCCTGGCACGCCGACGTGGCCATCGGGATGAGACGGCATGCTGCAGGAGTCATCTCTCATTGCCTCGTATCAGGGCTTCATGCCTGACCAAAGAATTCCTGAGCGTCACAGGATGGAAGGAGATGAGAGGAAACATGAGGAAAAGCAGTTTTCGACAAAAGCAAAGGGCTGGGAAGTAACAGCTAAGAGAAAGGCATCCACTGCAGCACCAGCTGCCCAGGGGAATGACTGGAAGAAGTTCACAAGGCTCTCGTCAAGGAGGAGAATCTTCCTTTTGATACAATAAGTACTTTTTCCAATTTTGGTCAAAACAAAAAAAGATTCCACAGTCTGTATAATCTTATCTTCCAGATGCACATTTGCATATTAGCAGACCAGTTTCTCTCCCACACACCTTTGGTGGCTTACATAAAACTCCAGCCCCGTGTGCTCCGCAGTTACCTGCCAGTCAGCACTTCCAGCCACACGGCAGCAGCTGTGGCTACCGGTAGCCAGGGAGGAATTCTCCAGCGGCCTCTGAAGCCATGCCAGGTCTGCGTGTACCTCATATTCTTATTTTCCAGGGAAACAACTCTTCAGGCTTTCAAAGATCAGCCTCGTAACAAAAACTATATACAACATTTTCTCCTAAAATGTTACCTATAAACAGCCTGACCTCAATACAATAGCCCGAGGCTGAGTCAATCCCAATTTTGCTCACATTCAGCACCCGACAGCAAAGCTCAAAGCGTGCTGTACATTGAGCTTCTGCAGCTCTGGTACCAGAGCGCTCAGCTAAAGATGATGAGGTACCCTTCTTCACCTCCTTTGATTAGATCCAGCCACAAAATAAATGCTCTTCACTATTCATACAGAAAGGCAATGAAAGGACAAGATGCGAGACGATCCTGTTTCCAATCAGACTGAGCAGCTAACATCCAAACCAGATTTCATTCTGGCTTCCTTGCTGAGCTCGTTTCATTTCAGATTTATGGCAAGTACTCCTGCCAGGTCTCACACCAGATCCATACTCAAGAGAAGACAAACGCCTCTTCCCAGGACAAGCAGTAATTGTTGCTCACTGCCGTGCGTTAGCGATCCCATCGCTGAGCTCCGCATTTCCCTCTGCCTTCAGTGCTTTTGTGCTTGGCCACGCATCTTGGTGCGCGCACACAGCTTGCTGAGACGCTCTGGGTTTTCTCCATCAACCAGGCTGGGGGGAATTACCCTTTGTAGAAAAGTTTTGCAATTTTTGCTTATGTCCTCTCATGACAGTGAAAGATCCAGACAGAAGTGGAACAGAACCAGTGCTCAAAGTCCCAGTCATGCAAGCTAATCCAACCTTGCAAGGTGAGGAAACTATTTTTTGTATGTCAACAGTATTAAATACAGATATGGTCCCAAGTTAACCCCACAACAAAGCCATACCTATATTGAGTTTGTTTGGCTCACACAGGAGAGTTGCAAATTACTGTTTGTCAGCTCCCTAGGTACTTGATTTGAACAGCTGTTCAATGGGATAAATCCAACAGCTTTCTCTGCAAAACGTCATCAAGCATCTTGAGTATTCCTGACTCCTTCCATGCTTTAGGTCTCCTGGTTTTTGTTTGGTTCTTCCTCATCACCCCTTCCTGCTTACAGGATCCTTAAAGGGAAAACTTCTACCTGTGCACCTGACAATACTTTATCAACCCTGCTAACATAAGAGTCCTTATCAAAAAGCTTTCTTTGAGCTGCAAGCATTCAGTGCTCCTGGAACAGTCACTGCCATGGCTTCATCTGAACCAGGCTTCCTCCCTGCACCCAGAAGTCTGCCCTTGTTCCTGTTACCAACAGTAACAAAACAGAGGCTGGATCGATTTCACAGGAAAAAACTACTACTTAGTACCAGTTCTACTGGTGCTAGCAACAACAAAATAACGATCAAAGCACCATTTAAATACTAGTGTTATCGAGGTCAATGATTATAGGAACCATCAGACTCTTAAGACGTGACTTTCTGTGAAATTACAAGTTTTAGAACACTTAAATTAAAATCAATGAAACAATCCCTACCTAATTTTTAATTGGGCTGTCCCTGTAAAGCTCATCTCTATAATCTCGCTTGGCTGTAACACGCTATCACAACAATTACTAACGAATAAAGCACAGACCAAGAATAGCTAGAGCAAGGGAAGGAGCAGTTGCAGTAGGTGGGAAGCTTGGAAGGGTGAGATACCATCTCCTGTCCTGGGATAAGGCTTGTCCTGATGTCCGGACGCTCATCAGAGAATCTGCAGGATTCCCTGAGTTCAGCGAGACCCCGCACAAACCTCCCTCGCACCATGCCACTGCTGAGCAACTGCTGGCACCCCGGCACCTTATAGCTTTATAGGAACAGGGGAGCATTCAAATCCCACTTGCATGTATTTGTCAGGGAGGAGCAGAGAGATCTACTGAAAGGCCCTCCTGTAAAAAGGATTTATTTTTAACCTAGAGTTAAACGAGGAACTGAACCGACGGTGTCAATGTCAACACTAGCACAGGCAGCCAACCAACACCGAAAAGATCAAATAAAAGACTAGAGCTGGCTTCCCCAGGAACTCCTGTAAAAGAACTGGGAGCCAATCAGAGATATCGGACAAGTTCATTTACTTCTGCAGCTTTGTGCTCAGAGTTAGCAGAGACCGCCCACTTGCAATAAATTTACTAATTGTGCGAGCCCTGCGTGTCATGATGACTCCTGCTGCGTTCTCCTTGTCATGGGAGCATGACAACACCAAGCTGCGATAGCAGAACAAAGTCTTTGCGCTGGACAACGTTACTGCACATAACGCAAAGCTCTTTGTCTACTCCTGCTAAGAAGCGTGATTCAGACGGCCGCGTACACACGAAGATGGGGAGTCGACAGGGGAAAGCACAAAAGCGTTTTTAAAGCAACGCAGCAAGGTCCATCTGGAAGAAACTCAGATGAGAATTGGTGCTTCCGTAGAATTTCTGCACAGACATCAAACTTTCAGCTGCTGCCAGCCCCCCTTTGGCAAACCATCTTAAAGATCAGGCTACTAGCGGTGTCACCCACTCTTACTGGCGGGTACTAACTGCATTACTTACACATGCTTAAATCCTCTTACTCTAACATCTCTCGAGCCACAGTGTCAGTCAGGAAAATACCCACACCTCTCCCATGTGCAGGTCATGGTACTAACTGCTATTTTTTTTCAGTAAGGAATTAGAGCAGATGCATTTTGTACAGAAATATCTAAAAGATTCCATTCCTCAGCACCATCCTACGAAGATGTTTGAGAACTTCTCTTCCTTTTCAACACCGTAAGCTAAGTGGAGCCCCCCAAGAGGTTACAAACAGGCCTGAGCACAACTAGAAGCAGCTCACTACTTGCATGGATCATCTTTGCCTCCTCCATTGGCCAGGCTGCCTTTCCAAGGAACGTGTCGGGATGCACGGAGAAGCCTTGGGACGTACCACGGCTTTGCATTCTGCTTGCCAGAAGCACCAGCTTCCCAAATCAAAGGTAAAATCACCAGGCAGCCTGCTTTGGGCATTCAGCTTCGCCTGGGACTTGGTAAAGCAAGATATTCCAGTTGGCTGAAGTGCTCTCAGATGACTACAAAGAGCAGCATTCCCCACCACGTAACACATTACAAAGAACAACTTGTATTATCTCAGACGAGCTCTCTCCCCATCTTATCGTTATCCTCACGTGAGCACAACGCTTCGCGCCGCTGCAGAAATACAGACCCGTACGCCTGCCTCAGCTGCCCTGTTCCAGCAACAGCACTGCACACAAACACACAAACCTTCCTCCAAAGCCAAGGTTAAGCCTCACCTCCAGGAGGCGAGGTGTCAGCAACCACTTTGCTCCACTGCCACAACTGCAGGCAACCGGAGCCAAGGCTAAACAACTTGCCTCCCCTTCTTGTTTCACCTGCTCACAGCTGGTTAGCAGTACCAGGGCCGCTTACCCAGCAAGCTCTTACATCTTCGGGAAAGAAAACAAACGCGATCGTGTATTTAGTCGTGGCAGGAATTTGGAGGAAGATATAAGTGCTAACAGCTCGTCCCAAGGGACGCATGGCAATTCTTATTCCTTACTTCTGCTTGGAGCCCGCTGGAGCAGGTAGAGCCCTACAAGAGGCGGCTGCGGACAGGGATCCTTCCCACGGCAGGACGAGGCTCAGGCTGCACAAGCACAGTGACTTGCTGCCCCAGGACGGCTCCCAAGCAGCCGCAGCCCATGCAGGAGGCAGCAGGGCAGCTTCCCTCCGCCGGCCTTGGCCAGCAGCCCCCAGGCAGGGCCCAGCACCCAGGCAGGAGCCCCCGGGCCACGACCCAATTCGCGCCAAGGGCTGAACCAGGAAGTTTGGGGCGAGCGGCCCCAGGAGCAACCTCCAAGAAAATCCCAGGATGTAAAGCTCCCGTGCAGCACTCCCCAGCTCCGGCCAGTGCAAACAAACCCAGCTCGGTAAGCAAACAATTAAAAAAAAAAAAAAAAGAGCAAACAACAAAACCCTGCAGACCCCAAACCCCAACACCAGCACCTGAACTTTTAGGGGTGAACCACGCTCGTCGCGTCCCGGGGTGCTTCCCACGGGGGGGGCTTCAGGGAGCTGAAGCAGGGCAGCGAGGAGGGCGCGGGCAGCCCCAGGGAACCCAGGGGGCAGCGAGCGCCTAGCAACCCCGGAGCAAACCGGGAGCGAAGCCCCGGAACCCGGGAGGGGCGGCGGGCACGGCTCGGGGACCCCCCCGCTGGGACCCTCCCACGTCCCCGGAGCCCGGCCCGGGCCCAGTCCCGGCGCTCACCTGCGGGCCTGGAGCCGGGGCCGCCCCGGCCTCGCTCCGCTCCGCGATCGCTCCCGCTCCGCTGCGGCCTCCCGGGGCACCTCCGGGCGGGGTGCGGCGGGGCTGGGCTCCGCGAGCTGGCCACGCCCCCTGTGGGCGGGGATTAGTATGCAAACGAATAACGGGGCGTGGCTCCGCGTGTAAGTAACGTTCCGGGGGCGTGGCTTCGCATGTAAATCGCCCCCCGGGGCGTGGCTCGTCATGCAAATGAGGGCGAGCGGCGGCCTCGCCTCCCTTTCATCCGGCGCGGTCAGGGGTAATTCAGCGCTCGGCTCGCTCGCAGCCAATCAGAGAGCCGCCGCCGCAGCCACCGCCCTATGGGCGGCCGCGAAGGCGGGCTGGGGGCGGGGCGTGAGGGGACGGCCCCGCCCCTCGGCAGCTCCGCTCCCGGTGTGCTCCCTCCGCGGGGAGCGGGGAGCCCCTTCCCGGCCGGGACACGGCCTCTGCCTCCTGCCCCGGGCAGCCTCCGGCCCCACGAGGAGCAGGAGCCCAGGGAAGGCTCCAGCCCAGCACCAAGCCCCGCGAAGGCTCGAGCCCATTGTCACAGGGAAGGCTCCCACCCCCTCCTCCCTGCAAAAACAGGAGGTAGGAAGCCTTAACACAGAGGTGTCAGTGCCCTGGCAGCTGGAAGTCTTTGCAATCCATGCAAAGCTTGAACTTGCCTCTGCTAAGGGCCAGGTAACAGCCCAGCTTCCAAAGGTGAAGTTTTTAAATGAAGATCCTCGCTTCTGTCATCGTCTTGCAACATCAGGTTGATCCACATCGTGGGCCAAAATGAAGCAGTGGTATCAGTCTGCATCATAATCCCATCCTGGTGGAGGCACTGTCAGATGTTGTGGTGCTGAGCAAGGCAGCCACAGTTTCTCAATCCTCCCTGCAGTAGTTATTAAATTGTAATTGTTTTGTGCTGAATCAGGGAGTCTTTGCCCTAGCGAAACTCACTGGGTGGCTCTTGTAGAGTTCATCGATACAATTCCACCTTGGCATAAACAGATGAGGCTGATTGAGATCACCAGGAGGGAGTTTGACCTAATTCTAGGACAAACATGAGCCCCGTGGGTCAGACTAGAGCTCTGCTGGCTGTGCCTGTTCTTAGAAACTCTCTCCCCACTGCCTTTAATCTGCAAAACAGTCTGGGAGAACGCTGAGGGCACAGACTGGAAGTGCCAACAGCCCCGGCTGTAAGAGGACTATCAGAGCTAACGCGCAGCTCCCAGGAGGGAGGAAGAGTGTGGACGGGAGGAGCTGTCAGCCCCTCAGCTCGCAGGGCCCTGCTGATTTCCTCCATCTGATAACACGGGTGTGTGAATCAAACAGGAACAAGCGCAGTGCTTGCAGCAGCTCGCTGCTATACTTGTGGCCGTGCAGGATGAAGATGGCACGGCCTGGTGTGCTGATGGGAGCTGCATGGGGACAGAATCCACCAGGGCCTGAGTCCCGCTGCCCTCCTAGGAACAAGGCAGTGGCTGGACACAAGCACACGGTGCACAAGTGGGGTTATGCAGCCTCACGGCTGTGGCCACAAGCAGGCGTTCACCAGGTGGTGCTGTTGGGGTCCCAGCAGTCTCCCCACAGTCTCTGCTAAGTTACCTACATCTAGGGGGAATTAAGAACCAGACTCAGGCGCTTCCCCTGTTGGAAAAGGCTTCTTTATTGCTTAACCTTCTCCCTGTCTCCAAAAAGAACTAAAACATTATCGCATAAAATGCATCTAAATCAGTTGCTATTACACTTCTGAAGAACCCAGATACTGAACACAGCTGTGCTCAGCAAGCTTCCACCCGCCGAGCAGACTTTCTGGCACCTGTCACCGGCACTTTTGCATAGAGGCTAAAGCAAATTTGGTACCTGGATATCCTGGCAGAAGGCTCCCATGGTAAGGCCCAGAACACGACCATGTCCTTGGCTTGGAGCACAACAGCCACAGGACTGGAAGGCTCATGAGGAATTTCTATCTTCTGTCTTTACTCAGGGATCTCACTTGAGAAACAAAAACAAGGATCCACAGCCCGGAGAGAGGACATCGGGTAAAACAGGGCTGCGGCGCCGCGCTGCTGAGATATCACAAACAGTGCACCAACAGCAGTGGCATCACTTTAATTTGGCATAACGTTGTGTGGCTACAATACATCTCAGCACAGCTGCAACAGGAGGCTGGGGGCCATCTGCCACACTTTGGGGCTTTCTGTGCTCTCAGACTGATGAAACCATGTGCAAGGCGCTGTTTCCTGCTCTCCAGTGCATGGAAACTTTACTCAGGGGAGCAAATTTTACGGCTCTTACTTTTTCAGATCAGAATCTGATCTGATAGCTGTTGGTGCGACTGAACGACAGAGGCTCAGGACACCATCACTGATCTGATCAGCTTATTCTGTCCCTGACTGACCTCAGTGACTCCAGCCACAGTGGTTCTTAGCACAGGATAAGAGATTTACACCACTAAAATATTTTCGAATGGTCCACAGGTCAGCCAAAGCTGACACAAAGGCAGACTGGTGGTCCAAAAGATGAGAAAGCTGGAGAACCAGCGCCTTCAAGAGCAAGCGGTGCGTACTCCAGTCTGCAAAGCCCCAGCTAAGCCACCCGCACCTGTTTGCGGTACATTTTGTTGTCATGCGAGAGCCATCTCCCCGCAGTGTGAAGCCTGTAGCAGCAAATACAAAGGTCAGCTACCCCAAGTTCCAGGTGGTTATCACAGGCTCTATTTCCCATAATACTTCGTTAATCAAGAAAGCAAATCCTGAGTGAAGCCCTTCCCTTTGTCTCATACCATTTTGGCAAGCATCGGTAACTTCAGTGACTAACATCAACGGGCAGCTTGAATTCCTTCAGCGAGTAAAAGGCAACTTCTCCGTGTTCCACCAGTGCAAAGACCACCGGGACATCCCCGCTCTGATACGTAACCTGCTTCAAAGCCCGAAGGGATGGGATCTGCTCGTCAAAGCTGTGGAGGGAAAAAATAGCCTGATGTTTACATATTCCTGCTTTGAGAACAAAGCTGTCCTGGCCAGCAATCACAACAGCTCCTTCTGGTCTTAGGAGCTGGTTGTAAACCTCCCCACCCCTTTCAATCAAAGCAGGAAGCCGATGAGCACACAGAGTGATCCTGAGAGCACGCTGGGAACGGGGAGCTGTCAAATCCTTTGCCAAAAGCAAAGGCAACTGCAAAATTCTCCACGCCGTGCCGATTAGATGCAGCTCACTGGGCTGTGGGCCAGTTGCCAATCCAATGCAATCTTAATTCCTTTGTGCTTGGAAGATCTTTGGGTTACTGGGATCGACACCCAACCTGCTTTTCCCTTCCTTTTCATTCTGCAGAGTGTTTGCTCATAAATAGAAACATTTATGCAGCAAGAATCATCCGACTTGCCCGTGACACAGACCTTTGTCAAACTGCATTACCACCTGCCTTCCTTTGCCTGCTGTCGAGGGAAGGAGGGACAGTTTTAGCACACCGAAGCTGGAAAAGACAGGGGCTGAACTTTGTACCTGTCTACAGAATTTAAGCATTGCAGCCAACAAGAAAGGGGACGCCTATCCTCTGCCCGTACTAATTTTAAAAGTTACATTTAACAAAGATCAAAATGCTAAACCTGTGGCCCTGAGCCCGTAGGGAGCTCTGTGGAGGTACCTCTCTGCAGAAATCCACAGGGATCTGTGCTGGCTGAGGATTCAGCTGCCATAGAGGTCCCTGCAAAACTGAGCTCTAGATGCGTTTCATGGTGTTGCATGAATACAGCTGTGGCTTCCTATCCCTGACTCCAGTAACACTCACAGACACGAGTAGCAGCCATATGACCAAACGGCGTGGGCTGAGTGCAAGGGCTAGAGGAATTGTGAGCCACAGCCTCCAACAAAAGAGGAAGAAAAAAATGAAAAAAAACAAAACATTTCTGGGCAGGACCACCCTAAGGGAGGCACTCTGACGAACTGTAAAGCTCACAAGATCCTGGGTCATTTGCAGATCATTAGAACTTAGGGCGTGTTTCAAAACCCCGCGTAAGACCCGTGCACACCTCTGAACACACATCCTGACGTATGGTTTCCCAGGGTTTGTCTTCTTAAACTTGGCCACAGCATCGGCTTGATACACATTGAAGCTTATCTTCATGCTCTCTGGGTCCTCCTGCAGCCTACAGAGGGAACACATCCACGCACTTAAGGGATTGAAACATTGTACGGGGTAGATAAATCGGAGGAAAGACAGAACAAAAGCTGTGAAGCCTGGCTAGTTTGGGCCCTGTGAAAGGCTTCACTCCTCGAGGGACTGACCCTGGGAATGCTACAGTTTCTTTCCACATCTTCTACCTTCTGTAGCCAGACCAGAGCCAGCCCCTGCCCCACATCTGCCGCTCTCCTCTCCCTGCAGTCCTTTGCAAGAAGTACCACTAACAGATACAGAAGCAAAGCACTGCTCTGTCCTACAGGGACAGCACCCAAACACCGCACAGAGTCCTTAAGGCAAGAGCAGAACTAAAGCTCCCAAGGCCCAGGCTTCACCATCGCTGCAGCAGGGACGGCAGCACATCCCAGGGACGGGGCAGAGGTGAGACCCAACCCAGATCTGCAGGACCTCAGAGCAGAGCACTGGATTCTCTGGACATTCTGGATGCCAGGCAACTCCCAAGCTGCTGCCGTGAGCATCTCACAGACCTCACAAGCAGGGACGGTCACAAGCCAGCCCCGTTCCCTACCAGCTATGAGCTGGCTGGCTGGCTACTAACCGGGAGGCTCCATCCAGGATGTGGGAGGGCTGCAGCACACTGATCTGCTGGAGGATCGCAGCTGGAGGGAGAAAGAACAGGAAAGGATCAGACCAGCTATTTCTCTCCCAGGGCACTCCAAGCACTCCACCACCACCCACGAGCCTTCCTCCTCCGACAATGGCTGGCAGCACCACAGTCACCACTGGCTACTTCAAAGACCTCAACTTCCTCATCTCCTCCCAGCGCACAGCCCAGAACACCCTGCAACTGCTTTGCAATCTTGCTGGCCCTGATTTCACATGTCTAACAGCCTAGCAGGAGGGACTGCAATACAGCAGGACATGGGGAACGGATTAGGAGACCTCCTAAGGCCCTGTTTATCCTGGCACTTGAGTGGGCTATAGAAAGAGACAGAAAGGCAAGAGGACAAGCTTTCTTCTCTCTCCCCCATCCGTGGCTGGGCTCCTCTGTGCCTGCTTTGCCCAGGCCTTGTAATGAGGTTTTCCTGCTCAAGGCACTGCCCCTAAACTGACATTTAGCTTCCCCAAGCTGCCATGTAGCTTCCCCAAAGTTGTCCCTTTTGCTGTTGCATGCACAGGGGCAGGGCGTGTGTGTCCCTGGCAGGTTCCCACAGCCACTACCTGTGGAAGTAGCTTCCTCCGGCCGCAGAAGTGGTGTGACAGCTTCGTCCCAGAGATGCGGCGGTCGTCTCCAAACCCTCTGCTGGCTCCTCTGCTTCAAAAGGGCTTTGTACTCCTGCCAGCTGGAGCAGCGCCGCACCTCCCTGTCAGCATTGACACTGCTCTTGTACCTGCTTTCCCTCTCCCGCTGCTCCCTTTCCTTCCGTGACAGCTTCTCCTGTTTTAGGTTGATGCGTCTACACCAGGAAGCTGCGTCAACTTCCCTCCCTGGCACATTTTCTGGCAGGAGCTCACTGTCAGGCGAGGGCAGATGTGTGCACGGCTGATCTGGGGCCACGTTTGGCAAGATGATGGTGGTAAAATCCCAGCACGGTGCACGGGTGCCAGTGCTGCTCGCCTCGTGGTCTCCAGCCCTGCTCCTAGAGGGGCTTGGGGAGTTCTTTTGTCCTGTATCAAGAGGAACTGGGTTTGATTGCTCCTCTCCACTGCCAGCATCCAATTCCTTTGGCTGCTCTGACAAGGGCTTTTCATCCAAGGGAAGGCAGCTGGAATCTCCACAGTCATCTCCAGCTTTCTCGGGGGTCTCTTCAGCTTCTGGAAGGTTTTCAGACACTTTATGCTTCTTCTCAAGCGACCTAAGGACAGAAGCAGCAGCATAAAAAACAGGGAGGGTTTGTGGTGGGATATAATTCCCTTTAAATCCTGCCTCCCCCCTTGTAACAGGAAGAAAGTCTGCTGTGCCTGAAAGAAGGGTGCCAGAAGCCCCCAGCCAGGCCTGCAAACCTTTGACAAGAACCTCTTGGCTGAAAGGAGGGTCCTGCCTGCAGAAGGGAAAGAAAAAAAGCAGACCAAAACCCAGCAGGGAACGCCAAAGGCAGCCTAAGTGTCTCAGCAGCCCTGCATGAGGCTGGACTTCAGTGCCCCGGAGAATCCCAGCCCCAGCAGACACATGTTCTCAACCCGCCCGCAGCCTCCACACCCCAGCTACTGACCCAAACAACTCCACGCAACCTCGGTGGACGTCAGCCAAACTGAGCAGGCCTCAGACACCAGCACATGCCTGGCAGAAACCTGTCTGACAGCACTCTGGTATGACACTCAGTCCCTGGCTCCCAGGGAAGCTGAGGCAGTTCCAAAACCAGCAGTTTTATCTCCCAGTTCCTAAAACTTCAGAGCTCCTTGGGCACCAACTTCCTCGGTAAGAGGACTGGAGTTGCAGACCAGTCTCTTCCTCCTTGTTTCTTAAAGGAGGACGCCACCTACTGGAAATTGCCATAATTATAACAGCTAAATTAACAATTAGGTTGGTTGCATTGTGGCAACTTCCAGAGGCCCTGTGCAAGGACCGGGACCCATCTAAGCTCTCTGCTGCGCAGGCCTAGCATACAAGCTACACTAAGAGGATCAAAGTGCACAATGGGCACTGTGGAGTCTTGTGCTCCTAAGAAAGGACAAGAGAAGACATCTGCCACATTTCTTCTGCGCTGACCTCTCTCCCCTTCTATTTTGGCATCTCATCGCTGCAGCTGGGGAGCTTGGTGGCAGCTTGCCCCCATTAGACCTGCAGGAAGTGCAGATGTGCCAAGAGCACGCTGCAAAGAGCTCAGGAAGTGCACTGCAGTGCCTGGGGAGGGCACCCTCAGCAGGAAGGGTTGAAGATGCTGTAGCAAAGTGGTCCTGAGCCAGCAGGGCCTGGGAGAGCATGGAAAAAGGCTTTGGGCCACATCCTTACCCGGGGCTGGAACTCCTCCTCCTTTTGCGATGGTGTTTCCCTGAGCTCTTGCAGTGACTTTCCAGGTTCAGCTGCCTCTCGTAGGGCGACAGGACAGTACTGCAAGGAGACACCAACACAGACTGAGAGCAGGGCAGCGTAGCCGAACTACCCTTCTGCTCAGCCCCCAGAGTACAGCAGCAAAAACCTTTTCTTCCAGGCACAGGAAATCCACAAGCAGGACCAAGACAGTCCTCATTTCATGCCCCATTGCATGTCCCCAGTCACCTCAACAAGAGGGAGGGGCAAGGAAGGGTAGAGTGCCACTTTTAGCCTTTAATCCTCCCAAGAGGTGGAATGCAGGGTCAGAGTCCTCTTCTCTGCTGTTCCATTAGAGCCACGCAGGGGGCACAGGGCTGCTCAGGATCTTCAGAAAGGAGAAAGCAGCGCGGAAAGGAAAAGCTGGTTACCTGGGGTTGAATCTCAGTACAATATAACCCAGTTGCTTCAAGTGGCTGAAAACCTTGGAGCAAAGGAAAGCAAGAAGGTTAATTTACTTCAGTTCTGCTGCAACTGGGTAAACACCGTGTGGCACGGGAAGAGTAAAAAGCCCCTACAGTTAGGACCCGAAGAAAAGGTAGAGAAACACGAAGCGATCATCTGGAAAAAGATGAGTGGGGAAAAACCTCAGAATGCCCCCGCTTCCCTCCCTACCCTGCCCTTAGCCCCTGGAAGAGGCCGTGTGGCATGGCTGGGCTCCCTGCTCTCATCCTCCCAACACACCTGGTAATGGGACAGGTTCATCTCCTCCTGGGACAGCAGCATCTCATAGGCTTCTTGGATCGACAAGGGCAGATTCCTGTAAAAGAGCTGAACAGAGCCCTGCAGGGCCAAAACTGACATTTAGAGAATCCCAGGGAACAGATCTATGAAAGGTCACAACGCCCTCTTCCCGCTGGCCCCAACAGCTGGACCCAGCACCCTCCTTCACATCACATCCATGCCTCCCCACAAAAAAGGGAAAAAAAGCCAAGGCAGTAGGAACACCTCTCCGGCAGGACGGGCTGAAGGCACCTATCTGGTCTTTTTTGCTTATGGGGATGGATTCTGCACTCAGCAACTGACTGAGCAATTTTATTGCTGTCAATTTGTTTATGATCTATTGCTTGTCAAATTGCCAGAGGCAAAACCCCCTGCATTTGCAATTAGGATTTAACAGATATCATTAGATGTCTATAATCCAATTAAGTATTGCTAAAGGGGGAAAAAGCTCCCCTTTAGATTGGCGCATCTGTGCCTCTGGTAACAGCTGTGGAAAGGAAAAAAAAATCTCTCTACAGTAAAGAAATCCAACCAGCATTTCTGCAAGGAGAGGAGCACTGAAAGTAACTTGGTCTCGCTCTCCTGGGTGCTACATTTAAATGCCTTTGTCCTATGTACAAGGGAAGAGATGCCAAACAGCAACGCCAAAGATCTCAGATCAAATGTAAAAGCATGTACAGCACTGGCTGCAAATATCATCTCCTCCCATGCCAGCAAGCTTCGCAGGGGAAGATCTGATTTAGTGTCTGACTGCAGGGATTAGGAAGGATGGAAGAGCCCAGAATTTTAATGTGGGAAATTCTTCATTTTAAAATGAGGCAAAGGGCTATATATCACAACGAGGATATGATTTTGTTCGACAAAAAGACCCTGCATGCCGCCAGCCCTTACACAAGGCTGTTCTGTGCTTACTTCATAAAGGCTTTCTTGATACACAGACAGCAGCTGCCATAGCAGCATTTTTTCTGCTGGACATCCAAAGGATAACTTATGTTTGTACAGACAATCAGAACAGCACAGGACCTTCCTGTTCCAGTTGTAGCTATGTGGATGTTCATGGCTTTTCATGAACACAGGCATTTATACCGGGTACGTGGCCCTAACGAGCTGGATAAAGTTCCACTAATTCCCATCAGCTTATTAGAGAAGAACAGAAACTGTGCTAATGAACTTGTGAACCCTGTTATTGCAGAAATACGCACGACACCCTAGATAAGGGAGGAAGTCAAGTTAGGACAGAGAAGGTACTGACCAGCCTCCGATGTCCTAATTAACAGTATACCACAGTTCTGAGGAAAAGGATTTCTCAGTGTCATATCTTTTATTCCAATTAACTCCTGCAAACCACAAATAATGGTTTGATGTGGTTTTCAGAAATTCCCAGAACACCGAGTTTCCCAGAACAGGGCAGACTTTGGTAAAATAACTGATATATCAGCGTCTGTCTTTCACCCCCCTCAAAGAAAGAAAGAAGTCTCAGTAGAAAGCTTTATAAACATGCTCCCTATGCTTCAGGCAAAAGAGCAGACTTATTGCTTTAGGAACAGAAATTCAGATCGCCCAAACACTCTCCTAGTCTGTCATATTTGATGCAGGAATGGGTTAATTACAATATTATCTGGATAAATTCACCCCTGATCCAACCAACACACGCTATCAACCACACAGAGACTGCCTTAGAGTACAACATGCAAACCCCTGGTCTGGAGACCAGCACCTCCGTCAGCAAACAGGCAATTTCACGAAAACTAGATGTTTATCAACTGCTCAAGCTGCGAAAGCAACCAACACATGCTAACTGACGTCAGTCTAAAGGGGAGAAAATGTTCGGCTTCTAGAGCTCCTTCAGTCACCCAGGAAGAGCCCAACGCCCCCATGCATGTGGGTAGCTTACTTACGCACTCCAGCAGGTACAGAGCCTCCTCGGGCAGCAGGCACTGTTTGCCACGCTCTGAGAACCCCATGGTGTGCCAGAACTTCCCCTGGAACAGAAGCACAAAACCATGATGGGCTTTGTCTGCTCTCTGCTGACAACCAGTCTGCCTCTCACTTCAAAAACCAAAATAAGGAATCTGCAGTTGCCAGCAGGAAACTAAGATACTGAGTACGCTCTGCAGCAGACTCACCGCAGGGGACTGCAGCTCCACAATGCCCTTTTCTGGCTTCCACTCAGCTTTCACCAGATTCCCCCTGTGAAGGTTAAAGATTAGGGTTCTTTATTATCAGCACATTCTACACCAACCACAATCAACCCCTGTGTTAGCAACACAACAAGCTCAGGAAGGTGGCAAAACTCAGCAAAGTTTCAGGTGGCATTTTTACAAGGTAAAGCCCGAGAAAGGCATCATCCTCTGGATCTGGGTACCACGTGAAGGTACCGCATGAAGGTGTTATCATCACCAATGAGTTAAGAACAACTTCAGCCAGCACCACAGGTATCTGTCCATACGCAGCAGCCTGCTGGAGACACGTGGCCCAAGCTGCATGATGTACACGCTGCATCCCACCTCCACAGCAAAGTACGTGGTCTCCCAGGAAAAAAATAATGACTGAGAGAAGCAGGGGGTGACTTTGCAAGGATGCAAAGGACTTTGAACAGGAGACTCAGGGGAGACCTCATTGCTCTCTACAACTACCTGAAAGGAAGCTGTGGGGAGCTGGGGGTCGGCCTCTTCTCACAGGTAGCTAGTGATAGGCCCAGAGGGAATGGCCTCGAGTTGTGCCAGGGGAGGTTCGGGTTGGAAACGAGGAGACATTTCCGCTCGGAAAGAGCGATCAGGAATTGGGACGGGTTGCCCAGGGAGGTGGTGGAGGCACCGTCCCTGGGGGTGACAGACAGACAGACACATGCGGACTCACAGGCGCTCCACACGCTCCTCGGCCAGCCACCGCCACTGCTCCTCTCGGCAGAGCCGCAGCCGCTCCGCCTGCTCCTCCGAGCCGTCGGGCACGGCCTCCTTCGGGCCGCAGCGGTACCGAGGGGCCCTGCTCCGCCCGCGGGCCGCCGGCTGCTCCGCCGCGCTGCGGGGAGAGAGCGGGGGTCGTTGAGTTGGCTCCGGGGGGGCTCCAGAGGGCTCCCCCTCCCCGGCGCTGCCCCTTTAAGGCCCGTCCCGTCCCGTCCCGTCCCGCCCCGTACCTCAGGCTCCGCGGGCCGCCCGGCTCCATGGGCACCCGGCGGGAAGCGGCGCCCGGCCCAGGCGAGGGGAGCGGAGGGGAGCGGACAGCGGCCCCTGGCGGAGCGGCGGGCACCGAAGCCGTGCACTGAGCTGTGCACCGGAGCCATTGGTTGAGCCGTGTGAGGAATTGTGCGTTGAGCTTTGTGTCACACACCTTGCACTGGAGCTGTGTGCTGAGGCTGTGCACTGAGCCGCGCACCAAGTTGTGTCTTGAGCCTCGCTCTGCACACCATGCACCAAAATATGCCTTGGGCTCTGCACCGAAGCAATGCGCTGAAGCCGTGCACCAGGCTATGTATGCGTTGACTGTGGACACACAAATGTTTTGCATTCTGTGCCAAACCATGCAAAGAAAGCGTTGCACAGAGGCCGTGTGCTGGAGCACACACCCAGGCCGTGCCCCTCGGTCACACTACAGCACGTGCTGGGGGCCGTGCACCCCACATTGCCTCCCACCACTGAGCTGGGTTCCTCATGGAGCTGCTCACCCCTTTCTCACAATGGGACAGGGCAGAAAAAAGCTCGTGGGTTGAGTTAAGATCAGGGAGATTGCCAACCAATTACTGTCATGGGCAAGCTGCCTCGACTGGTGGAAAATTAATTGTATTTATTAACAATTAAAACAAGTTTGGATAGTGAGAAAAATAGAGAAAACAAAACCCCCACCCCGCGCTCCCTTTTCTCTCAGGATCAGCCCCACGTGGGAAATCTGCTCCGGCTTGGGCTTCTCTTGCACTGCCCCTAGGGTGCTGTGGAACCACCTGGAATGTTCTGGAACAGCCTAGAACCCTCCAGAGCCACCCAAACCCTCCAGAACTATCAGAACATTCCAGAACTGACTGGAACTCTCTAGAACTGACCGGAACGTTCCTGAACTGAACCCCCCCCCCCCCCCCAGAACTGACTGGAAACCTCCAGAACTGACTGGAAACTTGCAGAACTGACTGGAAACTTGCAGAACTGACTGGAATCCTCCAGAACTGAACTCCCCCAGAACTGATTGAAACCCCTCAGAACTGGTGAGAACCCCCCAGAACTGACTGAAACGCTTCACAGCTGGCTGTGTCCAGCAGGGTGCAGTCCTGACGAGAGACCTGGCTGCTCCCTCAGCCTACACGGGCTGTGCCTGAGCACTCATCGGGGCCCAGCATCCTCACAAAGTTTCCTCCTAAAAACGACGTGAGTGTTGTTGTTATCCCCCCAAACCCCTGCTTTGGTGTGGGGGACCTCCAGCTCTCAAGCACTTCCAGTGCAGGGCAGCCTGGCTGTGAGGCAAGGTATCCCAGCAGACGCAGAGTATGGGAGCGTCACAGCCAGACCCAGGGCCAAGGTGTTGGTGCCTACAACCCAGATACAGCCCAGATCTCGCCCCAAAGTTCAGGATTCAATGCAAGGACTGCAACACTGTTGTCCACGTGGCCAGCAGGGATTTTAATTCCTGGGATTTGCAGCCATCACAAGCGGTCAGATGTGAAACACGACCTGAGGAAGCCAGCAGTGGCATGCAGCCTGCTCGCAAGTGTTTCTTTCCAAGGGTTTTCACATTTAACCAACACAGGGAAAAGCAGTAAAACTGAAACTGTGGCCAACCTGCTGAAATCACAGCTCCTCTCGCCCATGGATTCGCTTCAGATCTGAAAGATTTGCTGAGCATTTCCACCTCCCCACCATGGTTCCAGGTGCAGCAGCGTGGGGCTCAGCTGGGCAGGAGAAGCAGCTGCGGCGCTGGGGAAGGAGGTTTCTCTCTTCGGCAGATGTCACTATTTCTTCTGGTTCAGCCTCAGGAAGAGGCCGGCATGATGCCATCACAGCAGGGCTGCGCTGAGCGTGCCGCGGTCCGGCTGGGATGGAAAACGAGAAGCCTCAGTGCGCTGCGGCCTCACCTCACTGCTGACGAGGCTGGATTTGCTGCTTAGGGAGGCATCAACTGACCTGACAGGGAAATGCACCAAAAGTTCAAGTTTCACCTCAAATCCGTCTCTTGTTGCTGTGGGATAGCTCGCGAGACTCAGCTATCCTCAAGTAGGAAAAATGCAGCTTTTTCCCCACCAAAGTCCCTGGTTCCCAGTGCAGTTTCCCCATAATAGTCCTTTGACAAAATGCCAACATAGGCAGATGAATGCGAAAACCATTCCTCTCTGTTTTCCACTGACTGGTTTAATTCTCACTTCCTGCCCACTTATTTCCTCCCAGTGAACCAGCCCTTGGTCCTGCAAAAGGGTCAACGATGCTGGCCAGCATTGCCTCCGTGCAGCACACAGGGGCATGCCATGAGGGACAAGGACTCAGGATGGCTCAAGGGGCAGCAGCATGTGCAGCAGTTACACTTTTTCCCTCCAATTTACAAAAAGGAGGCATTTTGGAGGATACTCAGACTGCTTCATTTTAGCATAATCCCAGAACACCACATACCGCTGCTTTCAAATTATGGGCTGTCACCCCTTTGTTTAACTCAGTCTTTCCTTAAAATAGAGAGGTTTAAATTGTTCTGAGGAAGGCTCTGATCCAGAATTTGCTTTTGTCACCCACTGTGATTACAAGACCCAGAAATGTCAAGACTAATCTCAGTTTACATTTCTTTTCAATACCAGGATTTTAGCCGTCGCGGAGGGGTCCTGTTGCTCACAGAGGCACCAGCAGCGCCTTGTCTCTGGTGGGACTCATGTTCTCCCCAGCTGAAGCCTGTTAATCAGCCCTAATTGACTGAGTCTCATCTGCTGGGTAGGGGTGGCCCCAGGGGGGCTGTACTTTCTTCTCCTCACTTACAAATAGAGGGTGAGATGGAAGCTTAGTGAGGTTTTTTCTTTTCTTTTTTTTTTCCTCCTGTATCTGAGGAGGGTTTTTTTGATGTGAACATTTTACTTTTTACATGATTGCCTTGAAAATCTGCCTGTAGTGTTTATTTATATAGTTTTATTTTCTATTTTTTTCCTTGCTCTGAGTGGGTCCTTGTTGACTCTTCTTCAGAGTAGCCCTGTGTGGTAGAAAACCTGAAAAGCCATTATCAGGATTGTCCTGGGCTCTTAGTAGTGATTCTTTGTGGCAGAAGAAGATCTTGTGAAAAGATGGATAGATGCAAAGTGTTCTTATTTGAGCTGAAATAGTAACAGAAAGGTCACTCAGCTGAGTGGGGGCAGAACCTAGCCTTGGAGGTGACCGGTCTGCTCAGGGGCACCGTGGGCTGCAGTAAGGAGGGGTGCAGGGCTGTAGTCCTGGCTGCTGCTTAGGAAGAAGAGCGTGGGAGCACAGCACCAGGATCAGAGCAGGACCCAGCCTTCATTGTCTGAGCAACACGTGTGGCCGTGGAGGGGAGGCTGATGCCGGAGGCCAAGGCAGCTCTTCACTCTCCTATGGAAGACTGCTTTTGCCCCAAGGGAAACGTGCAGGGGTTGGCTGGAGTGATGCAGCACTGAATTCACCAGCACGGCATCCTGAGCGCGTGGGTTCTCAGAGCAGGTAAGCTGTGCAGGTTTTGCCTGCTTCTTTTGCTTTTTTTGGGGGGTGATAAAGTTGAAATGTTGGCATGTAAGCAGACTGCTGGGGCTGGGAATGGGGGGGGCTGTGCCTTCTGAACAGGGCAACTTGCTGCCAACTCTCCTGTCCGCTGCTTACCCCAGGACTCTGGGGAGAGGGGAGCTGCAATGCAAGAGAAGGGTTTTGACCTTCTTCTGTCCTTCTGAACCTTTTTGAGTTCTTGTAATTCTATTTATTTATTGTGTCCAGGTCATGTTTGTATAGTCCCTATAACCACAACTTCCTTGTGGTTAATGCTTGGATGAGCTTGGTGTAAATAAGCTAATAGTGTTTGTATTTGAGAAGATAGGAGAAAGTAGGGATTTGGGATTGTTTTTATGTTTCATGTAGTGTGTAAGGCACAGCCAGGTGAGAACTGTGCTGCATGCCTGAGCTAAGCTGCTCTGCCAGGTACTGCTACCTGCATTAATCCCTAAGTTTAACAAATCCTGCAACTCTTGGCATGCTTTTTGGAAGCAATTTAGTAACTTGCAGAAACCAGCTGTGTCTCAACTGTTTGGGGCTCAGGCTTCAGCTATTCACCAACAAATGGCAATGATTGGAAAGCAGTGTCTGAGGTGGGTAATGCAGCTGTCTGCTTTGATTTCACTGCACCCTGCGGAGCATGGCCTAATATCAGGAGGATTGGGTGTAATTTGGGGCAGATAAGGACGCTAACTCTGTAAGATTGTAAGTGCTTGAATTCTTGTGTATGTTGTAATGTGTTGTACTATCACAGTTGCTCAACTCTGAGATAGCTCATATCATCACTGTTCAACAGCCCTGTTATCGCTGGTTAGCAGTTGTTCAGCATACAATTGTCTTGCACTTAATTATATTTTAGTGACTAATATCTCAGTTCCTAGTTTCCATAGCGTTATATTGACAACTTGAACTATTTACTGTAGGATATATAAAGGGAGCATTTGGCAATCAATTTAAACTGGGTTTGGCAGACTTTAAATATACATTGAAGTATTTGGTTTCATATGGAAAGAAGATAATGAGGCCAGGTGTTGCGGCTTGTCCTTGCTGCTGTGGGGTGCCTGTGATGCTGGGGATGATTCCTGTAGTGCGATACTGTTGGGAGCTCGGGCAGGGTGTTGGGAAGAGACTTTTGGTCAAAAAGGAGATTTCTGAGGTAGGTTTCTGGGCTAAAGGACTGGACTGGGAAGGTGTAAAGACAAGGTTTTAAAGAAAAAAAAAATTGTTGAGAACTGAGCTTTGGGGATTAAGTGGTTAATACTTCTGCATAACCAGCGTGTGCTGCGGTTCACTGGCTGCTACTGCTGCCTTCTGATGGCTGAGGAGTGGAGCTTAAATTTCACTTTCTCCCTTCTGATAAATTTGCTGTAGGAATTGTCTTGGTGCGACCATCTGTGGGCTGCGGCTCCACTGATGGGGCTCTGCAACAGGAGAACTGATTACAGCATTGCTATGCGGGCTGTGGTACGCCGTGAGCTAGCAAAGGTCCCAGGTAATGACCTGAGTCTAGGCTTTCAGTAATCACTGCATGAATTGCTAGAGCTGCTGTCTGCTAGTTCTCTAAGCATGTTTGAAATCACTTACTGAAACCTGTGCATTGCTAATTACATGTGAAAAGCCAGGGAACCATGGACCAAATCCAGACAGATTGATGAAAATAACCAGAGTCTGTGTGTCTTCAGTGATGCACTGCACTAGGCTGGGGAAATGCTGAATTATTTCCATCTGGAAAGGATGGCTGAAGCTTTTCTTGTTTCCCCAATTTGCCTTGGCATCCTGCAGGTCACTTGAGCAGACTGACATCGAACACTGGGCTGCCTGCCTCAGGGTACAGGAGCCTTGCTGTTCAGGGTTCAAGGCTCTAGGTCATGCTTCTTGCTCAAGTTTCATAACTTCTTTGTGAGGTGTTTGCACTCACCTGGCACTTTGAAATGTCTTCCCTGGGCTTTGGACTGGAGAAGCACTCAAAACCCTGCTGTTTGTTGTGGGGCTTTCCATGGGAGGAGCTGCCAGGTGGGGACCTGCCTTGGGGTCAGAGACAAGAGGCTGAATCAGGACTCCCAGCAGGTCTTTGGACTGGGTAAGGCAAGGAACTGGGAGATAACACAGCAGAGCAGACCCTTATCTTAGCTTGTGAAGCTTGAGGCTCCTCCTTACCTGCTCTGGGCACTCCAGGCTTTAAATGAAATGGGATGGCCAACCTGTGCTGAGCTGCTTGTAGTTACAAGTTACAGGCTCAGCCTTATGATGAGGCTCGGAGCAGTGGGTGTGGAGGTGCTAGGGAAGGGTGCCGGTATCGGTGCACCCTGAGACTGCTCAGCTCTCTTCTGTGCTGCTGCCTGTGTTTCCAAGGAGGTTTTTGCATTGATTAGTTGGAGCACTAACAAAGCATGCTCATCTGGGCTCTTGAGTTTTATTAATGTGTGATATCAAGAGGTTGGGATAATGAAGATATTTTAACAGCTCCTGCAAATAAATCAGCCCTCTGAACGCAAGTTCATCTACACCTTGACGTCTGCTGGAGATGGCCTCAATTATAGCACTGCTGTACGCTGATTTGTTCTGCTGGCAAGGCTGAGAAGGATGGTGCTGCTTTCCTTTGCTTGTGGGAAAGCCAGCATGGTGCTGGGGTGGGAAGGGATGAGTCTCCAGCCAGCAGTGGGCATGCCGCATGCTGTGGAGTGGGAAGCAAGGTTGGTTGGGATGATTTTGGATGTTGCTAACTGGGATGTGTTTCTGAAAGCTGGCCCATTGTGGCTGGCAAAGCACTAACGAGGTGGGTTGGAGAGCCTGCCATGCTCTGCTCTCAGGAGGAAGGTGCCGTAAGGCTTCATGTCACGGTTTTCAGATTAATAAGCATCTTTGCCTCGCTGGCTGCTCTGCCTGATGCCTCCCTTCCTGTCAGCCTGTTTCTGTGCTGCTGCCTGCTGTTGGGTACCCAGCTCTTGCTCCTGAGCATCTCTCGAGTGCTGCGAGGGGCTGGCAGCAACATGACCCTTGCGGCCCTCTCAAGGTCCCCTTTGGGCTCCCTCCTCCTGATTGTAGGGCTTTAGGATGGGACCTAGGAGCCTGGGGGCTGCTGCTGGGATCCCCCGAGCATCCCACAGAGGGCAATTGATCCCAGTTGTCCCACTTCTTGTGGGTCCCTTGGAGACCTTCAACAGATGTCAGTCTGCAGCTGGCTTCTTGCCACCCTCGCACAGGACTGACCTCGACTTAAGGCTGTTTCCTGACCACACAGTGGTTGTTTTCCAAGCTGATCACAGCTTTCAGAGCCCGCATCAAGGGCACTTTGTGACTGTTTCGAACTTTGAATCAGAACTTTGTGTACGTGGTTTCTTATGTGATTGGATTCCATTTGGACTAAAGGCAAGCTTACAGAAGCAGTACACTTGTGTGCTGAAAGTGCCCTGTAAGTGGAGAAAACACTCAACACCCAAGGGCTGTTATTTTGCTGCCAGTCATGTATGGGCTTGGGGCCACCATGTCAAGCCAGTTACCTGCTTTTTGCTCTTTGACAAAGCTTTATGCTGAAAGATAAAGTAATTTTCACTTTGTTCAACAAAAGTGTCTTAGTCACCTAAAATATATTGGCAGCAGACATGAGCTCTCGCTGGAGGTGTTGCAGGTCCAACTCTGTGTGTGCAGTAGCCCTGGGGCATCCAGATGAACACTGCATGTGGCAGGTCCTGCCATGTGTGCAAGGCCTGTCCTGTAAGCCTCTTCCAAATAACCAAGCTGCTCCCTGCACCCATAAAGCTGCTGTAAAATAAGGTGAGAGCCTGCTCCTGTGCTGAGGACAGCTGTGTGCTTGTCTGGGAATGGGGGTGGCTGGGGGAGCTCCTGGCTGCTTTTGGGGGGATGGTTTGCAGCCTGATAACTGCTGCTGGTCATCCTTGTGGCATGGGGCTTCACAAGAGCAGTTGGCAGGTGCCTCTGATCTGGAGCTGGGAGAGCAGTGCATGTTCCCCAGTGGTTATTGCAGCCACCAAATCCCATGGGAGATGCTTCAGCTTCCATCAAGCAGCAGAGCTGTAGCTGTAATATGCCTTACAGAAAGGAAGAGTATCTATGCCTTTAGCCAATGTGAAGGGTTCAGTGTGCATCATCTGCAATGGGTTGTAGCAGTCACGATGGGAGTGAGCCCTCCGCAGCCTCCTTTGATCCTGGAGTGGCTTCTCAGCCCCTGCACCAGCTGCTCCCTGGCTTGTGTACTGCTGTGCATCAGGGAGCACCACTTAGTGTTAGCACAAGGACCGTGTCCCTCTGCTAGTCCCCAGACACCTGGGTCATGTTCTGCCTCAAATATAGCTTCAGAGTAGTTCA
Source organism: Heteronetta atricapilla (assembly GCA_011075105.1). Classification (NCBI taxonomy): domain Eukaryota; kingdom Metazoa; phylum Chordata; class Aves; order Anseriformes; family Anatidae; genus Heteronetta; species Heteronetta atricapilla. The sequence goes on from CM021748.1 coordinate 5,648,012, forward strand.
CATCAGTGTGCAGCTAAGTTAAATTAACACCATTTAATCCCATTTATTTTAGCTGAGAGCACTGAGGACTGGCACTATAAATGTCCACCTATGAGGCTTTAAAAGCTAAAAGGTGTTCTTGTCCTGAACTTTGGGGGACAGGATGGGAGGCAATCTTTGTACATAGTACTCAGTCTCGGAAATGAGCAATGCTGCTGGCGTGAATGGAAATGTTTCTTCCTCCTAAAAGCTTAATTTTCCTTCTTTTAGGGGGGTTCAAACTGTTCCTGAGGTCTGAGTAGCTGTAGCCATGGGGAGATTTCTGCAAGAAGCTGTTCCAGCAGAAATGGCTGTGCAGCATCAACTTGAGCCAAGCGTAACTTTATCCTAATACGCAGAGAAACTATTTTTCCTCAGTGTGCTCCTAAAATGAGATTCCATCTCTGCCTCTCCCTGAGCAGACTCTGCAGTACCTGCTAGCACCCTGCCCTGCGTGCAGGGAGCAGCATCAGGAGGGAGCGTGTTCTGTTGGGAGCCGTCTGCGATGTGGGTTAGCAGTAATCCCAGCAGCCTAGCTGAGCACAGCGGGGTCTGGTGTGGGAACAGGCGAGGTGAAAGCCCTCTGATTATACCTGTGCTTCCAGAGGTAATGCTGGATATAGAAACCCTTCTCTAAGTGGTGTGTGGTGCTGTAACAGGGTGCCTGCAGCGAGCTGATACTGTGTGCAGCACTGCTGTCAGGGAGGTGCTGCGTGGTGCCTGCAAGGGGGTGGCAGCGTGTGGGGTGGGGATGGCTGTCTTGCTGCTCTCAGCTCCTGGGTGCTTGTCTGGTTGTTCCTCAGCCAGAGGAATGGCTACAGGCTGGGGGCGAGGGCAGGAGGTGATTCATTCCCCCTTTGGGCAGGGGTGAGGCCAGAGATGCTGAAGTCACCTATGCAGCTTCAGTATTGAGGCTTTAAAAGGATATTGAAAACTTGGAAGGCATTAGAAGGAAATGCCATGCAGGGAGGGAATGTGAGAACCCAGACTGCTTAGTGCTTATCAAACGAAGGGCCGGGTGACTTAATTACACTGTAAGTACTTTCCCAGATAGCAAAAAGTACTTTAATCTTGGGGGGAAAAAGGCACAATGAAAGCCTGTCTGATGGATATAATCAGACCGATACAAGCTGGAAAACACTGTGTGGTCTGCTAATGGCTTCCACCCCAAAGGGGAAACTGTCTCGTGATGGAATAGCATCAATTGGCTGGACTTGCCTTACACCTTAACCAAGTGTTCGTTTGGCTGATGAGCTGATACTCATTAGGGCAGTTGGATGAGAAGGGTCATTTCCTACCCCAAGATGCAGGGAATGGGCTCCCTTGTTGGCTCTGTGGGGCTGCAGGGCCCACGTTCTGGGGCTGCTGCTCCCCTGGGATGTCCGGCTGTCCTCTCACCGCTGGCTGGGGTGTGCTGGGGGTGAGGCCTCAGCCTCTGTGGTCTCTGGTTTCTGGAGGCCGTTCGATGAGCCAGCCGCAGACCTAGCGCTCAGCTCACTGGAAGCAGTGGGTCGAAAGCAGACTGTGCCTCATACATGAGCAGAGAACTACTTCTGCTGGCTCCGCTCTTGTACTTTTATCACTGCTGGCATTAAAAGGGCATTTTATCCAGATTATTCATGCGCTGCTAATAACTCTGGAGTGTTCTATGCTAGATCCTCCTTTCAGTTGCACCCAGCACTTCAGTTGCACTGAAGCCAAGGGAGCTGTACCAACAGATCTGGGGAAAGTCAGAATTGGATATTAGATCAGTTTGCATCCATTTCCAAAGCCTGTCTAGGGAACAGGAACAGCACGAACCCCGATGCTGGCATAATTCCATTTAAATGACATGTCTGCGGATGGAAAAGCTGCCAGTGGGTTTGTCTGGTGGAGCAGGCAGAAATGGAGCGCTGGGCTTAAAGACGTGATAAAAAGTTAATGTGTTCTCTCATGAAACAGAGGTGATAGGTGTGTTGGTCAAGTGGATCTCCTGCCGCAAACTTGAGGAGACAGCAGGGCTCTGAGGGAGGCTATGGTGAGCAAGGTAAGAGCCACCTGAAGTTCTGCTTCCTCTGTGCTTGCCCTAAAGCTGGGGGACGCCAGTAGGCAGGGGTGCAGGTGGGGTGATGGGCTGTGGCCTCGTTCAGCGGTGGGAAGCCTTCAGGGAAGCACAGCTCTTGAGGCCCATTTGCGAGGAAATGGAGGGGCTGTCTCTGGCACCGGCAACGTGACCTGCAAACAGCCCCACGGGGCTGCAGGCAGCTCGTTTCTCCTCTCAGCTCCCTGCGTGGCTCCAGAAATCTGATCATGCCTTGGAGGAAGGATCCTCGTTTAATTAAGTTGTGTGTGATGGGAGGTAACTTTGAATGATTTCCTTTGGTAGCCGCTCTTGCTTGCAGAATGGTTTGCCTTGTTCTTAATGAAACCTCTCCCTTCTGCTGTGCATGGAAAACTTTTGGTCTTCATTAGTCTCCAGACAGACCTTCCTGAGATGTCCTCACTTCTTAGGGCACCAGAGGTCACCGTTTGCTTTTAAGGGAGAACTGAAAGTAGCAACAAGACACCCAGCTCCCATGCAAGCAAGTAAATGAACTGGATGTCGCAGCCCAGAGGCCGAATGCTTCCTCGGGGTGAATGCAGACAGCTCAGGAGGTGTTGGGTGCCCAGGGGCGGGATTGCAGGGCTGGGTCTCGTCGTACGTTCAGCACCTGGTGGTGCTGGGTGCTGGTGTAGCAGAGCTGCAGCTTTACAGCAGCACGGATGAGACGTGTGACCAGGCAGCCCAATCCTACAGGTCACAACTTCCGTGTAACTGAGAAACTAAATGTACCTAGCATGTGTACAGCATGCAGTGTCAAAGAGCAGGGGAGCTGGGACCAAGTCACGGGTGGCAGATACCAAAAGCTCTGTTGTGGGATGAGATGGGAACTACCCAGAGCAGGGCCTGAGCCCCAGGCAGTACCCCCAGTCCCCAGGGTGATGAGCCCACAGCTCCAGCTGTGCAGCAAATGGCAATAAGGAGCAAGTTCTACAGATGCTCATGTTGACTTTAGATGTAGAGCAGGGAAAGCTCCTCTCTTCTGTCACTAATTCTCCAAGATAGCTTTTCTCCATTCAAATTGGGTTTTCCAGCAGCTGCCTGCTAAATCCCAGGCGGGTTTCATAACTGGCCCCGTTTCCCTGGGGCCTCAGCAGAAGGAAAGCAGCTTTTGTCATCTCATTCCTCCTGAAACTTTTATTTCCTGATGAAGAATAAAACTTTTCTGCTGCCTTTGGTTCTTCCAGGCCTGGCTTGTGGTGTTCTCCAGGGGCTGACAGGAGATGGGAGCCATCTCAGCCCTCGGTTGTGTGACTGCTCAGTTACTCTGAGCTCATGCTGTGTTGCTAATTTCTGATGATGTAGTTAATTAGGAGTCACAAATACTGACTTGGGCTTTCTATGTTTTAGTGTTGGAAGTAGCTGGGGCAGCAGCTGAGGCTCCTGTAGCCTTGTTGGAAAAGGGTCCTTTGGGTTAAGAACAAGTTGAACCCGTCTTCATCCTGCAGGGTCCTGTTGTGTTTCTGTGGCCTGTACCTGCTGTGAGACAGTTGTGGGTCTGTGCTGCCTCCACCTGCCTGCCAGGTCTGCCTTGTGTCTGGGGCTGGCCGTGTCGGCATCGGACAGGTCTCACCCTACTGCAGTTCTGCTGAACACCGAGAGCGGGTCCCAGTGATGGGGGCTGAATCCTGTGTGCCTGGATGGGACAGATAACAGGGGGCTGCAGGCAGCTGTGCTGTAGTTTTTTGCAGTTTGCCTGATGCAGGCATGGTTGCAGCCCCATGAGTGATGCCCTCCTTGCCCTGGGGATGCCAAGTGCTCCCAGTTTCCCCCAGTGTTTTACCACTTTCTGCGACTGAGCACAAGAGCGCCTTGCACATCCTTGGGTAAGAGCATCTCATCTCGGGAGCCTGAGGGCTCCTCACTCCACATAAATTGGCAGCATCAGCCCTTGTTGCTGAGCAACCCATGGGCAGCCAGTGGCAAATGAGGTGGCTGGAAATTAGAGAAGGATCCACGTCCCCTGCTGAACAGGACGATGCTCTAATCAAGGTCCTGGCCCTGGATGCAGATTGCAGCCTGGTTCAGCCGCCGCTTTTAATGCGAGCCCTCGATAAGTGTTTATAATCCTGTAGCGCTCACAGCTTCCATCAAATAGTTCTTGCATTTGTTCCTAGTGCTTTGATCAGGGTAATAAATCCCAGCTCCGTTGGCAAATTGAGCTTCACTTAGGGAAGGCTTCGAGTGCAGTTAGTGTTGATGGTACACGTTGCTCTGTCTCCTGGCTCCCTGCAGCTCTGCAGGGCTGTGCCGCCTTTCCCTGGCTGGCCTCAGCAGTGCCACTTGCCTGCTTTGGGGTCATCCCCAAAGAGGTGAGAGATTTTTTTTCTCTCCTTCTTGGGCTTTCTGAGCTAGCAGTGCTGATGCCCCACTGGTAGTGAGCACTTGGGCTGGTGTTGTGCAGGACAGAGGCCACCTGGGTGTCCCCAAGGTGGCTGTGAGGGTGACAAATCCTCCAAGGCCTGAGGCCCATTACAGTGAAAAATGACTTAACCTTGCCTGGTGAAGCTCACCCTGAGTTAGAGGAGAAAGCATCCTTAGGGCTGCTGTTCAAAAGCAGTTTCCAGTCTTGAATGCTGTGCAGCCCTGTGCTGAGCCACTTTAAAAACTGAAGTAAAAAGACCCAAAAAGATCTGGGCCCAGCACCCATCACTGAGCAGTGAGGCTGCGGCCAGCCAAAAGGAGGCAAACAAAGCTTCTGCACGGGCTGGGAGGGTCCTACCAAGGGCAGATGTCCTCCTTGTCCCTGGCTCTGGGTGCCCTGTCAGAAAGGTGCTGCCTAGGACAGCCACTGGGGAAAAGTGCTTTGGGTGTCACTGTTCATGAGAAAAATCAGCTGTCCCCTGGCCAAGAATGGGACTTGACTGAGGACTGCCTTGCCTGCATGCTCCAGAGGTGCAGGTTCCACCCCAGGCCTGGAACTGGCACCTTGGTGGGGTTTGTGTCCAAAGGATGCTGAAAGGGAAGAGCTGCTGTAAGGGAATGGTTCTGCAGGGCTGGGAAATGTGGTGCTCCTGAAATCCCAGCGTGTGGCACTCAGCAAGCAGTCAGCTGCTGTGAGCTCAGTGCCACCTGAAAGTTAATCCATTTGAGATGGATCCGCATGGCTTCTCACCACCCTGCCTGGTGTCCCAGCTCCCAGCTGTGCCATCCCAGCACTGCCTGGGTGGGATTTCAGCAGCTTCCTTCATGTGTGGGTCCCTGAAAATCCTGCACTGTCTCTGCATGTTGCTTCTGAAGGGTGATTTGCATTGTGCTAAACATCTTGATCTGTTCTTGTTCGGTTGCTGCCTCCACCCCTGACCTGCCTTGCACTGACTTTCTGCTGGCAGCAGCCTCCAGTTCCACATCAGCTGCCATTAGGGGACACCTCGTTACTGACATCTACATGCCTGATGTACAACCTCGTAATTACTGTGCAATTTCACACCCAGGTGATGTATCTGACTGGATGAGCTTGCAGTACTATAATAATTAATCTGCAAATTACGCTTGCTTTTAAATTAATCCATGTGTTATAGCAGTGTGATGGGTAACTGCTCACTCAGAGTGAGATGGGTGTCGCTTGTTCCCCCCTCCAACTAAACCATGGTGGCTTTAATGCTGCTTTTGTCCCATCAGGCTGAAGCAAAAATCCTCTTTGGGCAGTGAGAGCAGGGGGTGAGGCGGTATGGGTTACTGGAAGCTCTTTGGGGGCCTGCTGCTGTGCACCCTCTGCTCAGCTCCTCAGCCGCCTTTCTCTAGCTCTTGCCTGCACCATGCAAGAGCCTGGCTGAGCTGTTTGGGTGCCCAGGTGGTTTTGCTGGGTGCTGTGGTCACTGGCAGTGATGGTGATTGCAGCTGCTGGGTTTGTCCGAGCCTTTTGAGGGATTGTATGTGGGAATGGCTCCAGAGCCTCTGGTTGGGGCACTTGACATGTGGAGAAGGGTTGGGCCGTGGAGGAAGGGAGAAGAGGGGTTATTGGATGGCCTCAGGCAGTGCCTGGGGCCTTTTGGACATGATGTGGTGGTCAAAGAGGCTGTGATGGGCTCTGCATGTGGAACAGTCATGAGAAAGGATAAAAGGGTGGTGTAGAACTTCCCTCGTGTCTTCTGGTGACAGAAGTGGGGGAGGCTCTGTGTATCCCTGCTTCTGGAAGGAGCAGCTGGGTGCAGGCTCAGTAAATGCTCTCAGCTCTGTCTGGGATCCTGATGTTGGCAACTGCCAGTGACCTGCTGAGAATTCTGTATCTCCCTGTGTCAGAAGTGCTTGTAGGACTGAGAGCATTCTGTGGTCAGCACGTGGCCGTGGTACAATGAGCTAAAAGGATGTCCTGTGCTTCCTGCCCTCTGGTTGGTGTCCTGCTGCCTCACAGCAGTTGGCACCATGGACTGACTGACTTCTGAGTCAGAGCAGCTCATCCCCTGGGCTGGTTAATCCTAATCTCAAACTTTCCCTAATCCTTTGCTGTATCTGACTGGAAGTAGTTTGAAAATAAGGGAAAGATCTGCTTTAATTTTTGTGTGCAGCTTCCACAGGGCTCATGTCCCCCATCAGCTAGGTCAGAGCCAGTAGCAGCATGAGCAGCACTTGGTATGGGGACCTCAGAAAATACCAAATGCCTTCTTGGTTCTCTGCAGCTTTTAAGACTTTGGCAGGAAACGTGGGTTCACGTCTTTAGGAGGACCTCTTTGGGAGGTCAAAAGCTTCTGGGAACTGAGTGCTGTCAGCTGTCAGTTCAATGCTTCTGCAAAGCCAGACTTTCTGTATTTCACTGCAATATCGGATTGGTCCAAATTTTAAACCCTTCCTACCTTTCTCTGTGTTTGGTTTCCCCTCAAGTGAACCCTTTCAGAGATGCTTGTTAGTTCATCTCCATTTGAACGGGGTCCCAGGAGTGCTGGGTGTCTGTAATGCTAAACACCACAGTGTGGGTTATCTCACTCTGTCAGCCCCTTGCATTGTGGCTCTTTTTCCTCTTCCTCCTGCAGCTGGGAGCCCAGGTCCCACTCATTCATTCATTAATCCCTTTCATTCTGTGCTCGTTTGTTCCTATCCTCTGCAGCATGGGGAGAAAATTGCAGTCCTGAGAACAAATAAGAATTCTTCTCATCTTTAGAAATAAAAGCCGGTCCATTTAAATCATTTGTTCTCTTTGAGATTTGCCTGTGTGCAGATGAGGAGGAGGCCTCCTGTAATGGAGTCGGAGACTGAGTGCTGAGCAAGGACAATAGGGGGAACCCATCCCTACTGCTTTTGTGTTGCTCCCTGCCCCTGCACAGGGGATCAGATGAAATTTCCAGGGCAGATGGATCAGCTTTAAGGATTCACCTCCGTGCTGCTCAACATATGCAATTGAAGAGAAGAGGTTCACTGAAGGCTGCTGCGGCTCCTGCCATGCAGCGCATCCACCACAGCCGTGTTTCTTCCACTTGTGCTCTGGGGGTGTGCTGGGCTGGGGGTCTGTGCAGTCACGGATTTGTCTGCTGGGACATTGACCCTTTTCCTGGCTGTGTTTGTATGGAGAGCCCTGGCAGCTCTGGAGGAGATGGGGTATAAGGCCAAGTGTGTTCTCCCTTCTGATGGCCATCAGGCCAATCTGGGGGTGACATCTCCCCCAGCCTTGTGCCAGCTGAGCCCTTTACTTAAGTTAGCCTTATTCTGGGAAGTAAGTGCTGACTAGCTTTGCTGCACGAGCAGTTGAATTCAGAACTAACAGGAGACACTGGAGCTTGCCCTGCCTGGTTTCCTGTGCTCAGCCAGGCTGGGGCAGAGTGTGTCTGCAGGGACTGGGCTGTGCTGAGCTGGGTGAGCTGCAGGTGTGGGGTGGCTCTTAACCTAGCTCCTGTCTGTGGTGTGGATGTGGCTACTTGGGGGGGATAAGAGATGTGGTGGGAAGAGGCTTTGGGAACTGGGAACTTGCTTTGTTGCACATGAGTGAGTGGAAGCTGTTCTTGTTCCCCTGGAAGGGCACAGCAGAGATCCATGGCTGGAATCACTGCTCCCAGGATGGATGTGAACAAGCTGCTGAGCTTCTGTAATTCACCAACTCATCCTTTGAAAGCGAGTTTCCCAGTTTGCAGAGGTGTTGATTGTCAGGTGTTTGAGATGCTCTGCAAGTGTCTGCTGCCTTCTGAAGTGTCCCTCCTTAAAGCTCAGCAGATCCTTGGGTGTCTTGTCCCTGTTCAATGCAAGGTACTTCTCTAGCTCGAGCACTGAGCTATGTTTAATGTCATGAAACTTGTGGGAGTAATGAACCCCAGGAACTGCTTATCTGTAGTTAAAGTATTTGGAAATAAGTGTTTTTTGTCCTGGAAACCAAGTGGTATCTTGCACTTAGCAAAGAAAACTAAAGTGTGTCATCTCTGATGTCATGTGCTCACAAAACTGCTGGAACAACCTTCAAAGCAGAAGTTTAGTGCATTACTGACAGGGTTTAGTTAATGCTGCTTTGGGGAGAGCAATATAGGGGCTTAATTCTTGCAAAGTGAGAACAGTTCTTAGCTTTGGTTTTGATTTGGGTAAGCCCTTCATCCCACCCAAGTGAAGTGGTGCTGCCACTTCTGGAGGAAGTGGCTTACCTATAGGATAGAGCAGACCATTACCTGGCACTTGTGCTCCATCGCTGCCTCTGTCATTGCTTTTGTCCCTGGTGTGCTTGGGAAGCTGAACAAGTTCACCTACCAGCTTGGGAGAGGTTTGTCTGCCATGGTGCTGGAGAGTGAAGAGCTCTGGAAACCTGTCCTGTGCTGCTGCCTGACAGCATGATCGTGCGGGGGCTCCCAGCTGCATGGGGATGGGGTCACCGGGATCTCTCCAAAGGTGAATGGGGCTTTTGAGATCTGTTGCCTACAGTGCTGTTGGGGAAACTCAGCCTTGCCTCTCCCTTGTCCCAAATCTCTTCCACCTTTCACCACCTCTAATTCTCCAGAGGCAAAAGCATCACTCTCCATCTTGAGCTGACCAAGTAGGTCGAGGTGTTGTGAGCAGCTGTTGCCCATCCTTCCTGCAGGATGCAGTGCATGGACCTGGGCTGACCTTGGTGGTAAAGAGTGTCTCAAGTTGTGTGCTGCTGGGAGGCTGAAGCTCACCTGGGGCCTGGCTGCTGTGTGTCATTCACCTGCTTGTGCTTTGTGTGCCAGTGCCCTGCTCCTTGCTATGATTAGAGGCAACCACGCAGCCCCGTGCTGTGTCACAGCCAGTAAACAGCCACTAAAGCAGCATCTCCACTTGTTTAAAAACACTGCCTGCACTAAAAATATCTCTGCCCGTGCAACCCAGACTGTGACTGGAGGAGCTGTTGGGCAGCCTGGCTTGGCTTGCAGGGGTGCTGAGCAGGCTGCTTAGTGTGACAATAGAGCCCTTTTGTTGCTCTTATGCAACGAGTGCAGGGTGGGTGAGATGAAGAGGCTGCTTTGTGATTCACAGCTGAGTCACAGGTGCTCTGACTGGAGGTGTCCCCACCTTAGAGCAAGGGGAGAGTACTGAACCCAGGCCTAAATCTAGCCCCTGGGAGGTCAGAGGTGTCCTTCCACAAGCATCTTGGTGGGCAGTCCCTGCTGGAAGAGGTCTGGCCTTCTCCTTGTGCAGCTGCCCTGCCAACAGAGCCCAGGTGCTGGCCCAGGTTGGGTTCAGGGTGTGCCGAGTAACCCCAAACTGAACCATGTGAAATGTAGTGCTGCTGCCCCATCTGTAGTGTGGGATGACCTGGCCCTGCTCAGATGTGGAGGATTTTCTGGTTTTGCAGCTCTTTAAGGATAAAGGACGTGAGTTGAGCCTTAATTGTGGCTTTAAATGAATTTACCTGCAGCCTTTTCAAGAGATTTAAAAATAGAGCTCTGGGAGGAGGAAGTGCCTCGCTGCAGGGTTGGCTGGTTTGGCAGGCTGGACTTGAAGATTCGGGGTGTCTGTGGAAAGGCCAGAGCTCGGCTGCCTTCATGCAGGGTTAAAAGTGGTTGAAGAGCTGTGGCTGCTGCTGGGCGAGGTCTCTGTTTCAGCTGGAAGAGTGAAATGGCTGCCACAGGCTGCCGAGCCCATCTCCCTCCGTCAGTCTGCAGCGATGCTGCCTGGCTGCTGCTTCTCCACTGCTTTCAGTCATAGGAGAAAGGAGTTTCTGGAGCTGTTGCTTGGTTTCTTTTGAGGAGAAATAAGCAGGGAAATGCTAATGGGGAAAATACAACACTTCCCCCTCACCGGTCCTCTTTGGTTTGAGGTAAAACGCACCTGGGCCCCTGCGAGGAAGAGGAGTGCCTTCGATGTGGTTGTCTCAGTCCTGGTTTTTGTTGATGTAATTTCATAGCCTGTCTCTCGAGAGGCCTTGCTAACGAGGCAGGGTGTGAACTCAGTGCGAAGGTGCTGTAAGCAGTGCTGCCTGCAGCAGCAGCACGTCGGGCTGTGTGGTTTGTAGTCCCCGTCTGGCTGTCTGGTTTAATTTCTGCGGGTGCCCTTTCCATCAGAGGCAGTTCATTCTCAAGGTGGAGAACAATATTTGTGATCCCAGGGAGATTCATCACACCCGGTGCGTACTCCACTGATGCCAACCCTGTTATGGCCAAGTTGAAATGCCAGGAGGCTGGGCCCTGTTGTGCCAAGCACCACACAGATGTGGGATAGTTAAGGTTAAAAACCCCAAATGACTCACAGGCAAGTGGTTATGGGGGGGAGGGTGCTCCCAAGCACATCTCATTGGAGAGCTGAGCAAATGGCTGCTGTCCAGCCTTGCAGCCCAAGGAAGGCTGGTTTCCTCTGCTGTGGAAAGGTAGCTTGGGGGAGTTTTGGAGCAGAGATGTTCCCTGTGTTTCTGGGTTATGAACGTTGTCACTTCTGTCTGTCCCTGAATTCTCAGGGGCAGTGGCACTACAGGCATTAACCAGGGGAGTAACAAGTCATGTATTTATCTTCCATCATGCCCAGAAGGCCAGAACGGGACATCTGGGATGCAAGTTGCTGTGCTGGATGCACACTAAACCATAACAACCCTCTGGGCTTGGGGGAACAACCCTTCTGCTTGGGGGAAGCATCTTAATCAAAACCAAGAAATGCAGAGGGGCTGCTCGCTGCTGATGTGGAGGCTCATTGCTGCGAGGCCAGCCTGCACCGTGGAGCCAGGGAGGACGAGCCCTGCTCGCTGTGTGTGCACGGGACATCGCTGGCAGCTTGTGGAGCAGAGCCAGCCCAGGAGTGCCTCTCCTCACCTGCAGGCTCTGTGGGAAGCAGTGTGGGCAAACCCCGGCTTCCCAGCTGTATCTGTTACACTTGGCAGCAAGAGCCTCTTCCATCCTGCCTCTGTGTGAAGCCTGAACATCTGGGGGGAGCTAAAACTTGGTAGCAGCATCAACAGGAGCTCTGTTCTCCTCTCTAATGACTCACTGATATGGCTATCAGCTTGTTACTGTGCTGCTCTGCCTAAATGGACAGTTAATTTGCTCATAGCAGGCACTACTAGTTTGCATCCCTTATCCACTGTTATTGATGTAACTTCACCCAGCCGCAAATTAATTGGCTGCTGTTTTGTTTGCTCAGAGCAAATTGCTTGCAGATGTATCATAAATTCATAGATGGTAGATGAGAGTGGCGAGGTGCTGTGTCCTCTCCAGCCCTGTGTACCAAACTGATTGTCTGATTAACAGCCCGTGGTGCTCGGAGGGAGGGAGGGAGGCGTGCTCCTGAGCAAAGCTGTCACAGCCCTGGGGGCCAACAGCTTTGCTTGGGGAGCTTGAGAGGATGGTGCTGGGTAACCTCTGAAAGTACTGGCTGCTTGCACAAGTAGCTCGGTGTCACTGTCATCATTCTCCCTCCTGCATGCAGCTGGGGTGTGATGCAGAGGTGCTGGGGTGAAGCCCTGCAGGAAGCGCTGGGGGCGAGCCATCATCTGTCTGCTGCTGGGGTGAGACTCGTGGCTGGGCTTGAAGTGCTTGGACCTGCACACGCAGGATGTTTCTTCAGCTGCTTTGTCTTCACCCAGCGAAAGTGAAGTATTCTGCCCTGTCTTCACGGCATTGACAAAAGTCTAACATCAATGATCTTAAATTAATGATATGTTGAAAGCTCAGGGCTAAAGGAGCTGGAATTAATATCCTTGAGACCTGTCTAGTTCTGCCTCTTCTGACACCTCCTAATTTTCCATGTAAATTGCCTTATGGATCTTTGGCTCAAAGGCTGCCTTGTTTGCTGGGGGAGTCTGGCATGTCTGCTAGGAAATTATCCAGCGTAATGGCTGGGTTATAATTGTGCCGCAGCTATTCAGACCTGCCTCCCCTGCGTGGACGCCCTATCTGTGACTATTTGAATAATCACCGCATTTATAGCAGTTGAGCGTGCATTTCTGGTTTGTTAATACCCTACACCACTACGTGATAGGCCCGTGTGTGCACAGTTGTGCTCGTAATAAAACATGATGTTTAATCCTTTTGTTATATTGACTCCACTTTGCATGAACAGTGGAGATGGTTCTTATTGCACACACCTGGAAGAAGCAGCTCAGGCTTTGGCTTATCCATGTAAAGCAAATTCACCCGGAATTTTGCAGGGAGTCTATAAAGGTGTGAGCACAGCTGCGGGGAAATAGATTCAAAAGGTCTTGATTCACTCAGTTCTGGATATTTTGCTGTACAATCTGGCTTCACAGAAAATGAAACGTGGGATTTGACTTTTTAAAATTAGTCATACAATGGGGGGAGAAGCTGTGCAAGTCATTCAATCAGCCCAAATTCATTCAGCTTTTAAATTAAAAAAAGTCTATTGACTGTCTGTGCTTTCAGTGCTGCTGACCTTGATGGCTGCGTGGCACAGGAGAGAACTTGTCACACCAAGCTCTTCACACAAATAGAATAAATAAAGATGAGGCCCGGAGGAGCCAGCATCCCTTTGTGCTATGTTTGCAATTGGAAAAATGCATTCATTTTCACGCAGCACCTCTCCTTACTTTTAAGGCCAGAGCTGAAGAGCCACAGTAGCATCAATAAGCTCACAGAGGAGGGGGGAATCTTCCTGGGAAGGTGTCCCTGGTTGAGCCTGAAAGGGGGTTGTAGGAAGGAGCCTGTGTGAGCAGAGGTGCAGCCAGGTGCGTGCCCGTGCTGTAGGCTCGGGGGGCTCTGCCCTTTCTCTGACAGATCTGCTCCCTGGGCTGCTGGGATGGGCTCGGGCTCAGCCCTGTGGGACCTGGCAGCTGCTCTCAGGCAGGTGTGTGAGGGCGGGGGCCCTTCCGACATCGGGAGTGAGAGTGAAGTCTTGGCTCAGTTCAGCCATCCGACCTGGGGGATAGCTCGGCAGGGACTGCGGGCACCAGGTTCATTCTGACCATTACGTTGTTTGTCAGGTAGGGCGTTAGGATGGGAACGGGCAGGCCAGAAGCTCTCCTACTCAGGCAGAATCTCTGTAGGCTGGAAGATGGCTGTGTTGGGAACATCCCCTTGCTGACACCAAATGCTGCTTTGGGCTTTATGTTCTGTTTTGAGTTTGTTCTACGGGCTGTTCTGGCAGCAGTGAGGCCAGGGCATGCTCGGGGAGGGGAGCCTGAACAGGCACCTATGCTGGCTAAAGAACAGGCTGAAAGTAGCCAAAATCAACTGCCTTGACAGCTACTAACAAGAGAAATAAGAATGCAATAGATCTTGGTTTAAAAAAAAAAAAATCACCTCTGGTTTTAATTAGTTTAATAATTACATGTTCAGTCTCCTTGAAAGACTCAATCAACTTTTGTTTTTCACCCTGGGAGAAAGTAGCATGATCTAACTTCTGGAGGTGGTTTATTTAAAAAGAACCAAACCCTCAGGTTTTCTTTCATAAAACAGCAGGAAGATTTTTTTTCCCCGATGACTGCTCTTCCCTTCATGCTGAAACTGCATGGCTCATGGCATCTCCAGTGCCCACTGCTCCTCCGGGAGCTTAAAACAAACCTGTGAGAGGTGCTGCTGGTTTCTCTTAATATCCTCTGAGTGGTCTCTGCAATTCCGTAAAGCTTCCTTGCATCTCCGTCCCTTCCTGGTATATTACCACCCATGGTTATAGACATCTATCACATAACAGACATCTTCAGTGTAAAGTTGTGGAGCTTTGATAAGTGAGCTAACATCGTGATCCTAGAGGGTGGCGCACTGCTAGGTGTTGTGACCCTAGAGGTTGGTGCAGCCTTTCCCAGTGGCCTAAAAGGAAACCTCCCAGTAGAAGCTCAATGGGGAGAAGTCAGGTCAGGAGCAAGGAGGAGAAAAACCAGTGTCGCACTACTTGGGTGCTTTTACTGTGTATTGTCATCCAGGGCAGAGCCTGTGCCAACAGCTTGTCTCCTTTAAAACCAGTTTGTGTGCACGTGTGGTTGTCCTGAGCTGACAAACCGAGCTTGGCAAATGGCTGGAGAGGTGCCGCTGCATCTCGCAGTCTGTGAATCAAAGCTGTAAATAACCCTGGCGAGCAAATTGCAGGGGAACGTTCAGGATCTGTGTCTTGTTGGAATATATCCCCACCACTATGAGCACCCATTTCTCTTGCTGCAGAGATGGGGATGAGTTCATTTCTGCCCAGCTCTACAAGGTCTGGGGATGGAGTTATTAGTGCCTCATTAAGTGGCCAAGAGGGTGGTGTAGAAGTGCAACCTAAGACAGGTTTGCTGGCTTCAAAAATAGTAGAGCACCTGCTAATCAATACTCATTCCCACTCCCTCTTTTCCCAAGCAGCTACAGCTCCAGTAAGGCTATTATTTTTTCCACCTCTAGGTGTTTGCTGTTCACACTAATGCATCCTGAAACAGCCAATGGCACCAAAATGTCAGATGTGACCTGAAGCAGCAGGACGGGGAATAGAAGCCCCTCGCAGAGCCACTGCTCCAGCTGGCCTCGTTATGTGGCGCTGTCCAAGTGCAGGCAGGCATTTTGCGAGTCACTGAACAGCTCCCACCTCCAGACAGCGGTGTTTCTGCTGGAAGTAGATGAGTTCCACGTCTGTTTGGATTTTGTAGTGACCTTTTATAACCTTTTTCTTTCGTAGCCATTTCCCTTTTTTCTGTTGCTGCGTTCTTTCATTTGGTTAAAAGGAACGGATATTTAGAAATTTCTTTAGTCTTCCAGTCGGGCTTTATACTTCGTATTTCTTAAAACTTCCCTTACCCTGAGAGGTATCAGCTTTTCCCTCCGAGGAGTCAGGCTCATCTGATTAGAGGACTAACTCTGAGCTGAGTTCTGCCTCACAGTGTCCCGCTCTGCAGCAGCCAGCTCTTGTCCCTTGCTACCAGTGCCACCCTCAAATTTCCCCTTGGAGCATTGCTTTACAAGTGTCACCTGCTCACATCAGTGCTGCCCTTCTGTAGCTCATCCTCGAAGAGAGGAAGGAGCAGAGGAAAGGAGTTGGGACATCCACTGCCAACTCGATATCCTCCAGATCTGCCCCATTCTGCTTGGAGGGTGGGCAGGACAGAGCAGCGTTTCTCGAGCTGGGCTCACTGCTTCAAAACGAGACTTCTTCAAAGCTTCCTCTGCAAGCAGGTTGACAGACATCACCCAACAGCTATCCGCAAGGAGGGAAAAGTGAAATGGGTTTTCTGCTGGCAAGGCACCTCCATGTGAGTGATCCTATAGCCCTTTCCATAGGAGTTGTGGGGAAGACTTCATTGATTAAAATCCCACTCTTCCAGAGCTTGTAGCAGTTGGACTGTGCCCTGCTGCTTTCTGCCCTGAGGTGGCTGCGTTCTGGGGGAGTCAAGTGCAGGTAAATCGGTTTCTACAGAGCTTTGATGAAAAATGTGTTCTGAAAGACAAAATGCTGCTAAGGCAGTAACTTTGTGAGCTGCTGGTGTTTTTTCACACTTGTAATAGCTAACACAGTAGCAGAAAGATTGAAGAATTCCTCTAAGGACCACGGTGCTCTGCAGCGTTGTTTGAGCCTGTTTACGATGTGAGCAGTCAGAGGCAGAAATTAAAATTTAGGCTTCTACACGGAGCTGTCACAATTGCAATTCATTAGTATTGATGACTCCTCTTTAAAGAAGAGATTAAATGTTTCAGAATGTCATGATGGATCAAGTGCATCACAGCCTTATTACTGGTTACAGAAGCTTGTTTTCTGCAAGTAAATCTGTAAATCAGCTGCTTGTCACTAAAGCTTAGCCAATCTCTTACTCATCTGGAGCAATCCTCTTGCTGCTGGGTTCTGTCTTCCAGCACGCGGGATGCATCTGGTATCTCTGCATCTATTGGAATCTGTATTTTACAGAATTAGCACAGTGAAGTGATCTGGGGAGATTAAAGAATGGAGTTGGTCCTGTCTCTAATCCAGCAAGTCTCAGTTTATCTGCCCAATCCCTGTTGCTCTGTGGCTTGTCAGCGCTGTGGCTTTTATCTGACACTCAGCTGACTGCTTCAGACTCAAGTTCTTCTGGTAGCTTTCTCTTGTATCACTCGCTGCTCTTTTCTATTTTCCATTCCTGTATTAAAGGACAGTCAAGATAAACAGTTGCTGTAGATTTTATCTGAGATGTCAGCCTGTACTTTCCAAGAAAACAAAATGGTCATTTTTTCTATCTTCAGCCATCTGAGGTTTGAATCACCAGAATTTGTAAAGCATTTGGAATTATTAGATTCAAGGAGCTAAGGACAGCAACATGTCATCTTCTTTCTTGGCAGCTTGTTTTGGTGGTGAAATCGGAGCCCTGAGACTTACTGTCAAACTCCTGTCTTGGGCAGCTACAGAAGAAGCTTCTGGCATGATCCAGATCTTGTTTTGCTTGACTTTAATCTAATCCCACTTCATTAATGCTGATGGGGGCAGTAGTGTGAGAGCGAACTCTGGTTTTCTCCCTGTAGTCAAGGGGGTGAAGGCTGCCTGCAAACATGCCTGCCTGCTTGCACAGGTAGGTGCTGTTCAGTGCCTGTGACTGCCTGATGAGTGTAGACCTCATGGAGGAGTGTGCCATGTGCAGGGTGCCGTCCTGCTTTGGAAGGGGTTATATACCCATCCCAACGTGGGTGCTGAGGCTGGTCAGATGGCGGCGAGGCTGGGTGCTACTCGCACACCATCAGGAGGTCAGTTTGTTCCTGGGGTGTCTCTGGGTGTTGCAGGCAGGTTCCCAGGTTAACTCTTATTCCAGGAGTTAATAAAACCTGTGGGTGTGTGCTGGAGGGAGCTGCGATGTGGAAGCACAGCAGAGTGCTTTGCTGTGGTCCACAGTTGCCCCACGTTTGCCCCTGGAAGACTTCCAGTGGTGTAGGTCACACCTCCAGCATTCACCACTTGCTTTATCATTGTTCCCTTTTAGTCTTTCGAGCCTTTCCTCTCAAAGCACAGAGAATAACTCGGGAATTTCCACAAACGGGTGTGAGCTGTGACTGCTGCTGCGGAAGGAAAGCTTCTCTAGGCCTGCAGAAGCTAAGACAGCGGGAAGAAAATAGGCAGTCAGCCACAAAAGGACTGACTACCACCAGACCTGCCGTGGAAGGCCTGTCTAGACATTGTAGTCAATAAGCCAAAGCTGTACGCTGGGCCAAATCTCCCTGTGCATCTGTGTGGCCAGCTCAGTGCAGCCTTGAGACCACAGTGGTGTCTTCCCTATCTCACATCCACACACAAACACCGCTGCTATGTGCTCCAGCCAAACCTGGAGATGGGAATGTAGCAGGATACTGACAGCAGGGCTCTAATCCAGTCCTAGCATGTCCGAAATCGAACCCAGCACCACGTGGGCAGGGAAGATGGTAAATCAGGCTCCTAGGCTGGAGATGTTAGTGGCTGAGAGGCAGGCTGCAGAGGCTCCCAGAGCACTTCTGCAGTGGTAGGATCTGTGCTGGGACCCCGTACTGTGATGGTGGAAGGCCTTGTAGGGTCTGCCATCTGAACCTGGGGAGCTGTGGTCATACCCTAGGCTATAAGTGCAGGAGGATGAGTGGGATGGAGAAGAGCCTGCACGGCTTCCAGCTGCCTTCGGAAAGGCTTGTGTTTGTGTTCCCTGCCATGGTAGTATGTGATGCTTTCCTGCTCCAATGGGCTGTGCAGCGTCTCCCTGGGGGGTTTACACACATTTCTTTGCTCTAACCTGTGCTCAAGTTGGCACTGGAGCCACTGGGAGAAGGCCTGGCTGCCCTTCTGCTCTGATGGAGTTTGGAGATGAAGGGGTCCCTGGGGCGTACAGGTCCTTGAGGTCCTTGTGCTGGTCATTGCCTTCTAAGAACCCAGCCTGGTCTGCCTTCCAATCCTGTAGCCATCAGCACTCCCCAAGATCCAGTAGGACCAGAGGTAAAGTCCCAGCCTGACAACCTGGCATAGCCCTTTTCCCGACTGCGTGCAAAGCTGGTCTGCTCCCTTTCCCTCTCCTCAGTAAGAAAACAGGAGTAATTAGCTATGCTGTGACAATATAATGAACAGCAGCCTGGATTTGCTGGGTAAAGCCTCCCCAAGCACATAGGAGACATCCTAATTACCCTGATTGGGCCATTACGATGCAAGGTTGATGGGGAGATGCTGGAATGTTGTTTTGCTTTTTTCTTTTACCCGGAGTCTGAGAGTGTCAGGAAAAGAGGGGGGAGGTCTCATTAAAATCCCCCCCAAGAAAGACACGTAATTCATTTCACACGGAACAATTGATGTTTCCCATGCTGCAGAAAGACTGAATATTAATTCCAGCAAATGGGTCCCTTCTCATTGAGCTGCCAGTGTTTGTGTTCTTAAACGTGGATATTGTGTCAGTATTGGCTGGGGGCCTTGGCTTGGCACAATGCGTCTTGGCCCGGGAGCAAACATTTGTGTACTTTCTCCAATGGCAGTGGTTGGCTGGGGAAAAGTATCTGGACTTGAATAAAAGCAAAGGATGGGTGACTTGTTCCCTCTCTGTGAGGTGACATTTTAGTCCTTTTTTCCCTCCTGAAGCAGCTTCCTGTTGATAACAGAACGTGTTTGCGCTGCCAGAGTGCTTGGAGATCTGAGTCCGGGATTAGGGTCGAGGAAGCTGCATAAAGGCTTCACCTTTGTAAAACAGCCCCAAAAGGGGCAGCACCACCAGGGGCTGTGCAAGATGAAATGTGAGGTCTTCATTTCTGAGCAGGGGAGGACAGAGGGAGCCCTGCTGTGCCCCATCTCCTCCTTCTCAAACCTGTTTCCCTGGGGAGAGACCTGGCTGTGCTGAAGGTGCACCAAGAGCCAATCTCCTAAAGAAATAAGCAGATAAGAGCTTTAAGCTCTCACTGATGCTAACTTCACCCACCACTTCCACCGCCCTGTTCTTCCCTAGCACGTGCTCTGTACCAAAATGTGCACGCAAATGCTGGTGTTTGGCTTTCTGTGCTCCAGCCCCATGGAGAGAAGTTACAGGACTGCATCCTGCAGGGGGGTGTGGGTGTCACAAGCACTGCTGCGTGGGGCAGGGATTTTCTCCTTGCTCTTCTCACCCATGCTTCTCCCTTTTCTCCCTACTCAAAGAGAGCCCTGTTCCCCCTGTGAAGTTTCTCCTGGAGCAGGGCATGGCAGCCCCGTGTTGCTAAGCTGCTGTGCTTCAAGCAGCGCGTGTAGGAAGATAATCAAAAGAGCTCCTTCAAATTTAGGGGAAAAAAAAACAATTCAATAACAACCCAACATTAGAATAATTAAAGTGATGTCACTGACTGTCACCCCTCCCTACCCTGAGTGGAAACCTGCAGCGGCCAGAAGAGCAGGGGTTGGAGGGAACGGCTGACTCATCTGTTAAACCTCATTTCTTCCACTTAAAACTCAGTTTAGGCCTAAACCAAAACCCGTGTGTGTCGCCGCTGAATCAAAGCTCAGAAAATCCCCTGCCCTGGAGGTGTTTGTTGCACCAGACTGTGCCGGCCTCCTTTCTCATGAGGTGCCGGATGATGCACTCACTCAGTAGCCAGGGCGCAGTCTGCTCCCTGTTCCTAGTGCTAAAAACCCCGACTGCTGTGGGGTAAACTCAGCCTCACCCCAATGTAATGGGCAGAGCCTGGATCTCAGCTCCATCTCACCCTGCAGGACCGAGCCCTGAGCCTTCAGTAGTGCTCTCACTGCTCAGCTGCTGTGTGCGAGGAGGGCGATGCCGATGCAGGCTGACTTGGCTTTTGGAGGAATCCTTCCCGACCCCAGGGCGTGCTGGCATTACTCCAGTGTCAGGTTGCAGCACAGCCCAACCGGGTTTAGAGGCAGTAAAATGCACTGAGCTGGCAGCCCTGGAGGCTTCTCTAACGTCCCTGTCCTCAGCGTGCCCGGAAGCGCTTTGGAAAGCAGTGCTCTGTGTGCACCATCACGTTCTGTGTGCTGGAGTAAGCCACCTCTCTGGTGTAACTGTGAGGCTGTTGAAACCCAGTTCTGCCGTTCTGGAGGAGCCGTTGCTCTCCTGGGAGATGAGGGGTGGTGATTTCCATAGCCGGCGTGTTGCACGGGTAAAAGGTGCTGAGGGGATCCACTACGGGCCCTGTATGATTGCGGGAGCAGTTTCCCAGGTGGAATATGGGCAGGGTACAAAGACTTTAAAAGCAGCTATCATCACCAATGCTCCCCTGGAATGAGGGCCTACGTCTCTTTGGAAGGTTTTCCCCCAGTGGTGCAGAGAGCTTTCTGTTTGAGCGCTGCCCTCTAAGTACGGCTTCCAAACGCCTTATGTCACCTGAAGGCACCCAAGGGCTCCTGCCTGCTGGAGGAGCTCCCCGCTCAGCATGGGGGCTCCAGTTGAGCCCCCCACCCTTTCGCATCACCCATCGGTGAGACTTCCCTGTGTGCTGCCCCCTCCCTGTGCTGTCTGTGCCCCCTCCCGCCCTGCGGCAGGGACGGAGCAAGAGGACAGGCTGCCGGCGGGTTCAGCCCGCGGCGGTGAGCAAGGAAGGGTGCTGCTGCGTGGTCCCTGCATCAGGCAGGAGGGCTACCATGAAGCGAGTGGGCTGGGAGCGTATCTGTACCTGTTGCATGGCTCGTCTCCCACCGCTGAGTCTGTTGAATGAAATTCATCCAATTAGCCACCCGGGAGGACTGATGAAACACCGTTAGTCAGCCTGGCTGTGTCCCAGGGGCCGTGATTCACCCGGCCTCCCCCCTCCCTGGCACGGGCTCGCTCCCGTCAGGGCTGCGAGTGCTCCTGGGCGGAGGCTTCAGGCACAGAGCAGCGTTTGGGGAAGGATGTCACCAACCTGCTGCCCGGCAGGGCTATGGGGACCTCAGCTCATCCTTCCCACAGGGCTGCAACAGTGGGGCAGGAGGGAGCACGCTTTGTTGCCCCGTGGGGATGTGCATAGCGGAGAAGAGGTAGCTGAGAAGGGCGAGCTGGGGAACCAACGCTGCAGGCAACTGCCGAAGAGGGCTCTGCTGCTAGCTTGGGAAGTGGAAGGAAATTAACTGGACCGTATGCCCCTTGTGGGAGTTTATGGAGAGCAGGGCTGTGACACGTAACTTCAGTCACACCTCAGAGGATGAGGGGAACAGGAGTGGGTGGAGAGTGAACCCATCTGTCACCCTGCTGTCTGAGAGGCAGCTATGAAACACACAGCAAAAGTGCTGGTGAAAAGAGCCAAGGAAATTTGTCTCGTCCAGAATGGCAGGCTCTTGAACCAAGCAACTAGACTGAATAGGTTCTTTCTACCACCCTTTCTCCCCTCCCTCCTGGCTGTTTAGTCGGATTTCCTTCAGTTCCTCTTGAGCCAAGGAGACAAAGGGCTGCCTACAAGAGGCAGGGCTGCAGGGAAACGCGCTGCGTTATCTCTGCGCCCTGCTCCCCGCGCCTTTCACCCAGGCTGCAGCACGGGCTGCCTGTCTCCGTGCGAGTAGCTGTGTCCTTTTCTGTTTAGCGATGCCTTTTGTTCTGCCTCTGCAATCAGCAGCAGAGGCACTGAGATGGGGCAGGGGGCATCACATAACAAATATGAACAGCAGAGCAAACAAAGAGGTAAAGCTGGATAGGTATCAGAACGCTACCAGGCTCTTTGACTTAACAGCATCTGCTTCGGGAAAGAGTGGAAAGGACTAGGATGTTTAGTGTCGGCCACGCCAAGGGGGTGTGGGGCAGAAAATGCTGGCTTGTCACCGTGCTGAGCTCTGGGGCAGGGTGCTGGGGGAGGGCTGGGGCTGGATGTGGCCCGGCTGGCGGGGGGGGGGTGCAGCTCCTCAGCAGCAAGGCTGTGTTGGAGTCCTTACAGGTGGTCACTGGGGAGGGTGTCTGGAAGTAAAGGGTGGTGGCGTCAGTAAGGCAGTGGCATCGTGTCCCCCCATTGCATCCCGTGCAGCAGCAGGGCAGGAGAGGTCACTGTTGGGGAGGCAGCAGAGGTACATCAGCTACGCAGAGGCTATTCAGCTACTAGAACTCCTTAAAACACTCTAGGTAGGGGGACACCTTTGAGCAAAAGGTTTGGGTTCAAAGGAGAAGCTTCTGTTCATCTTCTCCAGTACTTTGGGGTGATCTAGGGGATGTGGCAAAAAGCTATATGCTGTCTGGTCTTTGGTTTGCTTTCTGTCTGCACCTCTCCTCCCAGCACACCCACGGGTGTCAGCCTCCGTCTCCCTGAGGAGCATTTGCTGCAGTTGTTACGGCTGTACCTGGGGAGGGAGGGAGCCCACAGGCAGCATTTGGACACCTGGGTTAAAGAATCCTCGCAGGTGGGTGGGAGGAACGTAACGGGGAAGGGGCAGGTGCCTCTGCTCAGACTTGGTGCTAAACGGGGAGCCCTCATCCCTGGCACTGGTATCAGGCCTGTCTAGCACAGCTGTTCCCCCTTCAGATCTCATCTGTGTGAGGACTCCATCCTGGGGGGTGTCAGTGTACCGTGCCTTGACATGGGTGTGATGAGGTCTGGAAAAGGCCTTCCCCACAGAGACCCTTTCCAGCACTGCTCCAGCTGGTCCTGGCCTCGCTCCATGGTTAGCCCTCTGTGCCCTGGTGGTTTTGAGCACGGGGCTTGGCTGCACCAGGTCAGCCTGACTCATTTAGGATGGGAATAGAGTGGCTCAGCCGTAAACACCTTTACCGTAAGCAAGATAACATCTTTAATATGCTGCTCTGAGAGCTCTGACAGTTCAGTTGTTTTTCTTTTCCCTTACGTTTTCCTCACTGCTGGTATTAAAGGAGGGAAAAAAAGCACTCAACCTTTACCACCTTTCACCGATAAGAGTCCAAGTCCTCCCTTTGACTTCCTTGTAGAAGAAAGTTACAACAATGGTTTCACTTGTCTCGAGAGCAGGTCTGCCTCTGCACAGCACACGGCTTCCTTGACCTTTGCTCCTGAGCTCTTCAAGGAAAGTGCTGACCAAAGAGCAAAGAAGTCCCAAGAAAACCGGCACAGGTGAAAATTCCTGGAAGTTAAATGGGGCGAAGATTTTTAAAGCCATAGTTTGAGATCTCTATACGTGCCTGTCTGGCTTTATTGTCCAGGGAAAGAAGGGGAGAAAATTGACAAAATCCCCCAGAGTCGCAGCGTGGGTGTGCTTCTGTGGTGGGGGGAAGCTGGCAGAGCCTGGAATGGAAACGCAGGGCCCCTGTTACGAGGTTTGTTCCGATCTGCTCTGATCGCTAGAGGTGAGTGAATGGCTGTTTGTTCTCTGCGGGGTGCAGAATGAGATGCTGGCTGTGTTTAAAAATATCTGCAAGAGTGCTGCGTGCACTAGGTGCACCTGAAGGCTTCGAAAGTCCTGTGCAGGTGGCAGTCTGGCTGTTCGGCTGCGTACGGGTGAATTTCTGTTCTGGGGATATTGTGGGTGGCTGGCAGCATGAAACCACAAGTGTGGTAACAAATTCTTCTGTGTTGTGAGATGTTTTTAATGCCTTTTTGTATTAAATTAATCTGCAGCAAACAGCTCCTCCATGTTTGACAAGGTGTTTAACAATGCCTGCACTATTCCCCAGGAGTCTCTATCAGTATAATCCCCTGCCTCTAGCTGATCTGTGCTGGCTTTTCTCTAGGCTTTGTAATGAGCAAAGCAATTTCCTAATCTTCAACTGTTAAAGCCTCGTATGCAAACTAGGCATTTAATTTTCCCTCTAACTTTTTTAAAGCATTTATTATTTTGAAGATCTGAGCTGCCTTTCCACATCTTCTTGATCCACAGACCTCTGCACGCTGTGCTTTCCAGGGTCACGTTTAAAGCCCTGTACCTGGGGTTCCCTGATGGTCACACAGACTGCGAGGCACGAGCAGCAGGAGGAACTAGCAGTGTGAAAATAGGCTCATTGGCATGAAAAGCCACAAGTCTGGTGGTAGCAGCAGTAGTTCTGAGAATTGTTCGCAGTCCCTTGAAGCAGTGCAATTGCTATCTGCCCGATTTTGCTTGAAACAGTTAGGATTAGCATCAAAATTAGCCAGTTTCTGAAAATACCTTGCTTGCCATCAATACAGCCCACTGGAGGCAGATGGTGCTGGACCAAAAGGCCACGCAGCAGACCTAGGTGAGACACCTGGCCCCAAGATCGCTCTCACTGCAATCTGCTTCCAGGATATGAGCACAGGCATCAAAGTTCCCGGCTCAGATACGTTACCAAAACCAAGTATACAGAGTTGTATTTTGAAGGCTCAAGTTTTGAGTCCGGAGGCTCCATATTGTCACGGTGCTTAGAACACCGGCCGTGCCAAGAGGCGGGGAAGTCTTTGGGCAGTGTTGTTGGTAGAGCTTTTGCTCTTCCAGGGTGACATTCCCCCTTGAAATCCTTTTGTCCTTTTTCTCTTTTCCATTCATCCTCTTTGGGGGCTCGGTGTCTTGTGTGATAGAAGAGCCCTGCTGTGCAGGGGTGGAAAGAAGCAGCAGTGTGCAGCATCTTGGAAACCCAGGGCAGCGGAGGAGCAGAGCGCTGCGATGGAGAAGGGACTCTTGGAGGTGGAAGCCTGGAGTTACGCGCTTCACCAAGAACTGCCTGAAGCTGCTGCTCTGCCAGAGCAGAAACATACAGATCGGAAAGCTTTCTGCTGTGGTGGTGTCCTCTAGTGAACAGCCACAGTCACAGGCAGTGAACGCGGGGAGAAGTCCTCCAGAAACTGGGTCTGCTGAGTGGATTCTGGCGCCAGTTTTAGGCATACGCTGGCATCTGTCATGCTGTTGTTGTTGACAGAGCTGCTGTTGTGACATGGCTCTTTGGCGGGGCGGATGGCCACTAAGAACTGGCGCTTGAAGGTCTCGCTGAGGGTAATGTAGAGGAAGGGGTTGAGGCAGCTGTTGGCGTAGCCCAAGCTTATGGCAAAGTTGTAGGCGTAAAAGAAGGCCATGGATGGGGTGTCAATGCCGAGGTGAACCAGCTGTAGGATGTAGAAGGGGGCCCAGCAAATGAAAAAGGCGGAGCAGATGGCAACCGCCATGCGGGTGACTTTCTTGGTACGTACCCGGAGGCTCCTCTGGGGCAATGGGACCACGGTGGTGGCCATGTGCTGCAGGATCTTGAAGTAGACCACACAGATTACAACCAACGGCACAGCAAACGCCAGCATGAACTGGTAGAGGGTGAACCAGTAAATATCAGTCTCCGGGTTGGGAAGCAGGAGAGCACAGCGCACAGTCCCATCCTCCAGAGGCATAAGACCTGCGTACATCCACACGGGAATGATCGTCAGGAAGGAGAGGAGCCACACCAAGCAGATAACGAGAGCTGCAACACAGGGGGTCCGGACGTAGGTGGATTTTAGAGGATAGACCGTGGCCAGATAACGGTCCAGGGTCATCACCGTGAGGATGTTGGTGCTGGTGATCTGACTGTTGGTGTCCAGGGCAGTGATGATGGTGCACAGGGGAGCTCCAAAGTACCACGAGCCATTGCCTAGGAGCTGGTGGATGAGGAAGGGCATGCCCAAGAGGAAGAGGAGATCCACAATGGAGAGGTTGAAGATGAAAATGTCAGGCACGGTCTGTTTGCACTTCAGCTTCTTCTTCTTGACAATAGTGTAGATGACAATGAGGTTCCCCACGATGCCCAGGAAGCAGATGATGCTGAAGAGACTGGGCATGATCACGTTGGTGTACGGTGCTGGCTTCTCTGCTACTGCCAAAACAAACCAAAATCATGAGTGCAACCCAGAGACCACCTCTAGATACGTCTGCTTGCCCCATCTGGGATCTGAATCCCCCTCGAAGACATAGCTTGGAGAGATGTTTAAGACCCTCTGCTGTCCTTGAGGAGGCTTAGCTGGGGATGTGACACCTCCTCCCCTGCTGTGCAGGGCATGCAGCACCCCCCACCCCCCCCCAAGCCTTACTGGCTCTGTCGGCATCTTTCCTCAGCTCTCCTGACGTACTTCTGAAACAACCCCGGCCTTGCTGGGGGCTAACGTCAGGCCGGTGTGCCTCTGCTCCTGCCAGCATCCCCCAGGGAACTGACAGTGACTTTCCAGGGAATACTGGATGGCCAGCCTGTTTGGAAGGCGGTGCACAAGGCAGCTTTGCACATCAGAGAAACAAGCCCCTGCCTGGGTGCCAAAATCTAGATATGGTCGGCACTTGAGCTGCTGTCAGAAAGCTTCAGCTTGTCTGTTGGGTGGTTTATCTGTCGTTCAGTACGAGGCAAAGTTCATTGACGGTGCTGGCACATAACTAATGCTTATCTAAATTGGGAGATCTGGGACTGTACTGCGGCGGTGGCCCAGCTCTGTGTCAGGGTGAGGCCGGAGCTCACCTCCTTCCTGGCTGCCTTCCCTGCCCCTCTCCCTTTCTCCAGCTTCCGTGTAGAAGAAATCCAGGTGAGGGGCAGGCAGGGTTGGGAGTAGGTTTCAGCGTGGTCCTAAATCAGGGAATGCCCCACCTCTACAAGGAGCAAAAATGCGGCTTAAAGCTGCTCTCTCTGGGTTCTGGATGTGGGTGGATTTCCAGGGCAAAATTATTGCCTGATAGCACCTAGCTTATCAGCACCAGTACCTGAGTATTGCTCGCTGGGGTGAGAGGCCCAGACATAATCAAATCCACGTTCTCGTCCCTACCAGGGTTTAAAATCACACTGAAGCCACGAGCCCACAGTGCCAACCAACAGATTGCTGCCCTTGTGCCCACCAGGTTGTATCCGAGGCACTGCCTGAGGTGCTCTGCATTGTGCACGTGCCACGTGCGCGGTGTGAGTCTGAAATCACCTGCTCAGCTGAGGCAAGCCTCGTTTCGTCTCATTACTCCCTTCCTTCCTATGGGACCCGCTTTGTTTTTTTCAGGGGAAGGCTTTGTGTGAGTAATTTGTGTGGCTGTTACAAAGACATGTGTGACAGCCCCTAAGCCTCTCATTGAGCCGCGGATGATTCAAAGGGATGGGAAACGCTTTTCGGTTACTGTACTATTGCTTCTCCTCAGCAGCCTCCACCTGTAGGAGAGAGGTCACCTCCTCCAACATAACTGAGGGAAATACTGGAAACAAGATGAAGTGAGCTAAGATACTCCTAAAGCATTCTCTGCCAAAGTGGTGTCTGTTGGGGGTGGTATTTGCTGACACCTACAATTCTGGAGTACAAATGTCTGCAGATTCACTTTGGTGTGCCAGAGAAGCTTGATTGAATTGGCAAAATAACTGGGGCTGCACCACTGGCCTGCTCCTCAGCTGGAAAAGTGTCTGCGTGTCCTAGCATCCATGTGTAGTGCTTTAGAGCTCCTGAAAGTGGGGCATGAGCTGCCGCTGCCCCATTTTTCTGCCACTAGGACGCAGTCAGCATAGGTGTACACAAGGCCAGGCTCCAGCAGGGCTGTTGCTGTGCTGCTTGATCTGAAAGCCTCCACGCCGGGGGCAGAACAGCCAGCGTGGCACTGCCAGGGGCCGGAGGATACAGCTGAAAGCCAGTCATAGGGGAAATGAGCCTGCTCCGGGCTACGTGGGGGGGTTAATGGTCCTTGTTCCTCCTGGCTGTTCTTCAATGCAAGGAAATGCCCCCGTTAAGTGGCTATCGATAGATGTTACCAGCATCCTACTGAGACCTGGTACTTA
Source organism: Heteronetta atricapilla (assembly GCA_011075105.1). Classification (NCBI taxonomy): domain Eukaryota; kingdom Metazoa; phylum Chordata; class Aves; order Anseriformes; family Anatidae; genus Heteronetta; species Heteronetta atricapilla. The sequence continues at coordinate 5,675,917 of CM021748.1, forward strand.
CTCTTCAGCATCCGACCTGTGCATCCCCTGAACAGACAGACCTCGCGCCGTAATGCTGGGAGATGGAAGGCTGGGGGATGCCGAATGTGGTTCTGCTGTTCTGTGGGTAACTACCGGGAGCTCTGCTCTCCTTTCTCTTAGCCCCAAACTTCGTTGAGAACATGGTGGGAGCGGATTATATGATTAAAGTGGGAAGGCTGCTTCCTTAGCTGAAAATTGGGACAAAATGACCCTTTTTGCAGTGTAATAGCAGTGCTCACGGTGACCCTGTAATGTTTCAAGTGAGCTCAGCTGGCCTTAGAGCAAAGCGTGTGCAAGCCCAAGGGCTCTGTGTGGAAGGCAGATGTGTGTAGTGCTGTAGCAGCTTGCCTGATGTCGGTGTTCATACAGGCAGGAGTTTCTAGCGTTATTAGCTGAAGGCTAGCATGAAGCTGGAGTTCGCATGTGTATTATGGGATGGAGCGAGAAGTAGATGATTGTCAAATACTCAGAAAGTTCTCTCATCTCGAGAACAAAGAGGCTTTAGAGACGATTGAATCTGAATTTTCAATGCTGCTTCTGTGCAGATCCGAGTGTCTGTACACAGAAGCAGTTACTTTGAGGCATTGGTTTCTCCTTGCCTGGAGATTTGTGGCTGCCCTGCTACTCCTGAAAAGCCCCAAAGGGGACTGCACTGCGTGAACTCAGCGAGGACCAGCATTCATCTTTTATCCAAAAGTGATTGTTGTCCTCCGCCATGCCCTGATACAAAGCAAGCTGCATCTTCACTGCCTTTCAGGAGGAAGCACCGCAGTCCTACTTTTAGATTCTATAGGACACGCCGGGGAAGAGGACGTAAAAGTCCACCTGCAGCCACCTTCTGGGGTGGTTCCGCCACCTTGTACCCCTGAGGATCACCCTGCCTGCCCCTCTACCATCGACCTGAGCAGAGAGAACAGGAGGCCGGGGGGGAGCCAGGCTCTCTGCTCCCCTCCCTGCTCGTTCTCTGCTCCTGCCTCCCCTCCCTGGAGGCCGGCCGGGCTCCAGCCTCCCCTCCGTGGCGCCGAGGCCCGGAGGCTGCGGAGCCAGGAGGTGCCGGAGGCCGGGGCCCGGAGCTGTCCCCCCGCCGGTGCTGAAGGCTCCCGGCCTCCGAGAGGTGCGAGGCCGGGCAGCCTCCGCGGGTCCCCTTCCCCGGGACCTCTGCCCCGGCCTCTCCCCCCTACCCCCGCTCACCTGAGCCGTTCCGAGCCTCCGGCGCGGAGAAGTTACGCGAGGAGTTACCGGGGGCCATGGCACGGGGCGAGGTGGGCGAGCGGTGGCCTCGGGGGCTCGGCGGAGGCGCTGGGCTCCGTCCTGCGGGAGGCTGAGGCTGAGGCTCGGCTGCTCTGCGCTCCGCTCGCCCGCCCCGCCGAGCCCGAAGCAGGTACTGACATCAAGGAGCAGCCGAGCCGGCGGCCACGGCTCCCGAGAGCAGCAGTCCGGCGGCGGCTGGGAGGCGATGCCCGAGGGTCGCCGAGGGTCGCCGGCTCCCAGCCGAGCTCCGGGCTCTGCCTCCCTAGGGCTGCGGCGAGCGCCCCTTCGCATCGCCTTCTTGCAGCCCTCCCGACGGCCGGCTGGGGCTCGCGCCCTCCCGTTACAGCCAGCCTTCTCTCGCTGGCGTCAGTAGGAGAGGAGGACCGGCTCCTGCCTTTTAAGTAGCTCCGCTCTCTTGCCTTTCGCTGTGGATTTTCCTCTCGCAGACGCACGTGCCCTTTTCGTCCCTGAGTCATAGGCAAGTCCCCGCCAGTGGAGCCGGGGGTGTCGGGACACCAGATCGCCCTCCAAAAACTGTTGCTTTGACCTTCTCACCCCTCTGACTCCAATTCCCGCCTGAGATACTTCACCTGTAATTAATCCTCTGCTGTTTTCTCCTCTTAAAGCTCATTTGCTTCCTAGCTCCAGAGCTCAGCTTGATATCTAGCTCAGGTTTTGTTTGTTCCCCTTCTTTTGGCGTTAAAAACACCAGACAAGAACCCCCCGGGTTGTGAGAGTGCCCTGCTCTGGGCTCAGTGTCAGAGCTGCACCCTGCACTTCCCTGTGGCTTTGAGCTGATGATTTTGTCCTGCTCCCTGCCTGCTGTTCATCCATGAGCTTAGTTCCTCCACTATGATTTGATAAATTACCCGTTGCCATCGGATCGTTCTGTACCTCCAAACATTTCCTGCGCTGAAGAAGCGTGGTATCGTGGTATCGTGTCAGAAGTCTGCAAGAAAACCAACAGCAACAGGCAGCTTTCTCTGAGGTTTAGTGCAGAGGAAGGGATTAGGTTTACTTCAAAAAGCTTAGATCTCTGCCTGGACATCTCCGTTACTTCCCTCTCCCTGTACTAACAAAGGCTGACACCAGCCATAGGGACCATTTTTTATTTTCTTGTAGGGGGGCTTTGCAAATCTGTATCAGTCGGGACTAGAAGCGACACGCACCACTGAAGACGAGGCCCTGTGTACGTGCTAGCAACAAGCCCAGCACGGGCTGAGTCAGGTTTGACAGCAGCAAATCTGACAGACAGCGCGGGCCTTTCACTGCGTCAGCTGAAGCCGTTCATCATTATTAGGTTGTCCTCTAGTGGACCGCCTGGTAGACGGAGACCTGCAGCGTGCTTTGCCCGGGCTCTTGAGAACCGGAGACAGGATGGGGCCAGTTCATCGCGTGTATTACGTGAGGGGGTTTCACTGAGTCGCTGGCGTTGCCTTGGTCAGTGATTTGCCCAGCAGGTTTCTCCCCGGTAGACAGCCCTGGTGGATAAGGCAGTTTGAACCCTCACGCCCCGTGGGAAAGGCAGCGTTTCTCAGTCACTGCGTATTTTCTTAATACCCTTTTCCCTTCACATCTTGGGTAAATCTTAGTGCTCATCTGTATGGGGTTACTGCTGCCAAACAAGCCTGGGTTTGTGCACCGGGATGATGGAGTTAAGGCAGGAGAGCTGTTGGGAACAGGGTGTAGTCATCTGCAGCGAGTGCCTTTGTGTGATTATGCCTAATCCAGTCCTGAAGTGCAGAGATTGCATGGGAAACGGGTGGGCTGCTGCTGTTCCAAATGTCTTCCCTGCACAGACAGGCTCCTGCTCCCTTTCTCTGGAGAGGAACTGTCTTTCCTTCAGCTTTCGAAGCAGGAACCTGCTGTTTAAATTTAGCAGTTCCTAAAGCAGAGCATTATTTTTAACTTGCATCCTTGAGTATTGTTCATCTGTGAAACTGCCTCGCGTGTGAGGGGAGCTGTAATTCCTCCTTGTCAGCTGTAGGGGCACGGCAAACCCCAGCCCCTCCGTCCCTGCTGCACACGTGTCAGCTGCGGTGACAGCGCCGCGCTCAGCGCCCTGCGTCCACATCACCCGCCTGTGCCGGTTTTATTACCGAGCCTTCATTGCTAGGCTTCGACGAGGCTTGAGCCTCCATTTCTACATCAGCAGCCTGGGAAAGTGCTTGTCCCAAAGAAGGGGTGGTCTTCCAGCCCCCCCGAGCTGAAGGGTTAGGTGGAAGGAGCGCAACAGGAGCTGCAGCAATGGGCAGCCTGGCTGTGTGCAGCGCTCACCGCCACGGCAATCAGCTCATGTCGGGCTGAGCGTTCGCAGGCAGCAGCTCTGGGAAGGACGAGTTCTGTGAGTGCTCATCTGCTGGAAACGAGCAGGGACGGGCACTCAGGGGACCCGGGGATGTAGCCGAGGAGTTGTACTAACCATTCTGTGTAATTACAAGGAAGATTGAGACGTTAACCCCTTGAAAACGTGTCTTAACTTAAAAGAAAGATATAGTAATTAACATAAAATCAGGGAACTGCCATCTCACCAGCCTAGGCGTGGAAATGGAGTCCAGCCCTTGGTTATAAAACAAACAATTACTTCTTCCTGCAATCTCTGCATCACAAGTATCCTTCAACCATCCTGTCTGCAACATTACTGTTATGAAGAAAGATAGTAATCTTCCAAGGCTGCTGCTAGGCAAATTCTGCGATTGGGGAATGAATCTGGCTTGTTCACCAGTGGCTTAACCCTGAAAGGCTCTTGCATTTCAGTAATGAGCTCCATTTCCTGCGTCTGTCCCAGCTGGAGGTCCTGTCTTACCCAGTACGAGTAGAACTGCAGCATCCCTGGGGGTCGAGCACAGCACCAGCCTCTGTTACTGCACTGCTGAAGCCTTCCCCTAGCTGTTTCACCAAATGCTTTCTCATTAGGTGAGAAATTAATATTTATTTAGCACCTAGCTCCTACTCCGGTTTGCGCCCTGGAGAGAGGAGCCTTAACTGAGAGCCGAGCTGCAAACCTTTCCCTGTAGCTCCCTGGTCTCTGTATTCACAGCTCCAGACCAAGAGGATGGAGCTCTGCCTGCTGCTCAGCTCTTTGTCCTTGTTTATATTGATCAAATGGCGTAATAAGTGAAGTTTAGCCCTTGCCCGAGGGGTAGCATGATTTCATTTGGGATGTTCAACGTGATGCGTCGACCCTCCAGCCTGGCTGAGTACCTGACTGCTCGTGTCTCTCGGCAGCAGCTGCACATCAGTCTCACTTCCTCTTTTTCAGGCAAAATTGGTATTTTCCAACTACTGATCTGTTTTGCCTCTGTTCTTCCTAAAAACTGTCTTTGCTGTCACTTCTCATCTACAAGGAAAGAAAATGGCACGTGGCAAAGTTAAACAATTTCCCTAAACCCCACGCTCAGCCTGAGGTCAAAAACTGACAGTAATTCTCTGTACAGCAGCGCTGGCTCAGGCAGCATCTCCTACACCTCCCTGCAACGATTATCCCAGCACGACTGTAGCACAACAGACGGATATGTGCTGAATCTAATCAATTGATTTAAATAATAAATAAGTTAGGAGCAGCTTCATCTACACAATGTGGTGGTGACTCAGGTCTTGCTGTCATCGCTCTGGATGTGCGCTGCACGTGCCGTCCGTCCGGCTGGAAAGAAGCTGTCGTATTCTGATGCCCGACGTGAATTGGACCTGTGCTGCCCTGAGCTCGGGTGCTGCCCAAGCTGGTATTAACGAATGTGGAGCCACGGCCTGAGGCTGAGCTCCGAGCAAAACCCCCATTTCCCAGCTCTCAGGCTGTTTTCTTTTGCATGTGTGAATCTCTAATGAAGGCAGCAGAGTCAATTCCCTTTCTCAGCTGCTCACCAAAACCACGCGTGCCTTTACAGGAATACTTAGCTCAACAATTGCCTACATGCTCATTATCCACGTTGGATTTCTTGTTAATTAGAACAAAGTGGACATTTATCCGAAGCTAGATGACCACCACCTCTCTCCCTGCAGGCTTCCTCCTGCTGAAATGAAAGATCTGGGCTGCCTGGTCAGTCCTGCCTAATTCCAGCACCACGCTGCTAATTTGAGGTTTCAGCCTCCAGCCTCTGCCCCTTCTGGCTGCTCGCAGCGAGCCAAAAGGCCAAGGCAGCAGCTTTCTGTGGTTTGGTTTTCATTGCTAAAGCTGAGAGGATCCCAGAGACAAAAGCACAGCCAAAAATAACAAGGAGGGGCCAAGCGGGGCTTGCCCCGTGACAGGGAAGCAGAGAGGCTCGCAGGCTGGCCGCGGCCAGTGTGCAGAGGTCAGGGATGTGGGAGCACGCTCAGCGAAACAGGCAGATCCCGCTGGCGGAGATAAGAAGCTGCAGGCAGCTCTCCGTGGCAGCCAGCAACAGCCAGGAGCCCCGAGGGAGACAAATCCAGCCTCAGGGTACGGTGTTAGATGCCTCGCTACCCTTTTATGAGAGCAGGCATTAGCACAAGGAAGAGACAGCTGGAACTTGAATTCCTCCTGAGTCTGAACGGGAACAAAAGTTGCAGCTCAGATCTGCAGCTCATGGCTAAATGCGCGCCGGGGGTCGCGAGGGGGGCAAGAGGCTGTTTTGCTGGAGGGGGTGGGAGAAATAAACAGGAATAGATGTGTGCCCAACCCACAGCCATGGCTCTGCTGACCCGTTCAGTGGGGATGATGACAGCGTTGAACTGCTGATCCGATGGTACACATCTGAGATGAAGCAAAACTGAAAAGCCTGAGAGGTTCAAGTCAGGGAGACGAGATAAACTCCCCTCGCCGCCTGGGAAGAGCTGTCACATGAAATTGCAAATCCAAGCACAAGAATTTATGACAGAGCTATCAAAACACGAGGTGGTGTTTTATAACCAGATCCTGCAATCCTGCTGCCTGACTCCGAGCAGGGGCAGGAGCGCAGCAACAGCTGATGTTGGGAGCCGCGGTACGCTGAATTTACATGAGTCCGGTAAAGCCTTTGGTAGCGTCTCCCAGGAAATCCTCAAGTTGGAGGAGAGGCCCAGAACCTGTAAAATACAAAACAAAGCACAAGTGAGAGCAAGGCCTGGTGTTGAGAGGGGAGCTGTTAGCGTTGATAGCATCGGATGGGAAACCCTCCCGACGGGGACCTGCGAGCCCCAGGGCAGGCTGGGCTCGGGCAGGCGGTTCGGCAGCAGCCAGCTGTTTCCTTCCCCTCCTGCCCCCGGCAAACCAGCCAGATCTGTGTGCTGCCACCGGGAGCCGAGACATCTGACCCGCTGCAGGCGGTGGCTCAGGGCATCGGAAGAGGTGGGAACCTTTTAAAATGATAATGAAAAAGTAAAATGAAGATCGTTTATGAAAACAGTAATTGGTAAACCACTTAGCACTTAACAGCCCCGGGGCTAGGAGCAGAGGCATGCGTTCAGCAGCAGCAGTGAGCCTGTGTTTATCAGCTGGGAGTTCATTAGGTGGAAAGGCAGGAGAGGTGCGAGGCAAGGGTTCGCTACGAGCTACCTGTTTAACACCGCGTTAAAAAAGGCAAATGCGATTCTCGGAGGGACGAGGGGAGATGTTTCCCTTACAGGATGTACTGCCATTGTGTGAGACGGAGGGAGACTTCCTCTGGAAATCCGTGTGGATTTTTGGTCTGCTGTGCCCGGCTCTCGGCAGGAGGCTGAGCGGCAGTAATAAGAAGCGGGTGGGGGCTCAGGGCGGTCTGTGCCCCGCTGGGTGCAGCCCAGCACCACGGCCAGCCCTGCAGCTCAGGCTCCCGGGCCACAACCAGGGCGGTTGCTGTTTTCTGGTGCTTCTTTCAGACTTGGGGCAGGTTTCAGCAGAAGGGTTAAACAAGCCAGTTTTGCTGGTGACCTTAAAATACTTGGAGAGAGTTCATCTGGATAAAAATCAGCCCCCAATGTTATTTTTGATTGACTCAGTTCCTGAAGGGTTTTGCGGCAGCGGAGGATGCAGATACAGCAGCGTAATGCTTTCTAGATGTCCCGGTTTGCCACCAGGCCTCTTTCTTGCCTCTTCCCCTGATTCTCCTGGTGTGCGAGAAGGGCGGTTGGTCTGGAAGGCACCGGAGATATTTCTGCTGCCTCCTGCCCTGGGTTATTCCCCTACACAAAGGCCTGGCCCCACATCTCGAGTCACCGTGGCTCTGTGGTTCGGTGCACGTGGTGCCTGCCGGCAGCACGCGCCTTGCTTGTGTCTGGTTTTTTCTGCTGTGCCTTCTGTCCCAGACTGGGGTGACAGTGCCTTTGTAGAGCAATTTGAAATGTTTTGTGAGAAGTTTTGTCTAAGAGCCTGTGTCTGTGAATCTGCGGTGCTGACATTGCAGCCGGAGTTGTTAGCAGACCCGAGAAACCAGAGCTATCTCCCGATGCAGGTTCCTTTCCCGTCAGAGACACGTCGTTAATTAAAGCCTCCTCCTGAAAGGAATTTCTTAGCTGTACTGGAGGGATAACAAAGCGAAAGCAGTGTCCTTAATCCAGCCCTTTCATCTCCTAGAAATTCCTTCCTCTCCCGTCTTTCTCTGCGTCCTGATTGTTAAAAGAAATGAGAAATAATTTCCACTTGGGGAAAAAAAAAAAAAAAAAACAGGACAACAAAACTCCAGCCCAGCTGATCGCAGCAGAAGCCAAGGAGACGGAGCTGAAAGGAGGGAGCTGTTAATGAAGCGTCAGCAGCGAGCCAGGGGCAGGAGCTGGAGCCCGTCCAGATGGCCGGGCTAATCTGCCGCATCCCCTTCACAACGCTCCTCTCGGGGACGAGGCTGGCCGAGCCGCTGGCCTCTGCAGTGCCGGTCAGTCACAGCCTCGCCTGCTGCCTGCAGCCTCCAGGGCAGGTTTGCCCGGGTTGCACCAAGCCTCCAAATCGTCTCTTCTGAACCCCCCACGGCTTCAGAGCGACGCCTGCCCCGCTGACCCGAGAGGGAAATGGAACCCGACGCTGGCTTTCTGCACCTCGTTCCTGCAGGGAGGCATCAGCCGCCTGGGGCTGCTCTCCCTCAGGCCCTCCCTGCCCTCAGGGCAGAGTGGAGCTGGCAGGAAGGAGCAGAGGGTGAGGAAAGGCCGGAGCACGGCTCGCAGGGCCGGCAGCACGGGGATCAGGGGCTCGTCGGCACGGCTCTGGTGGCAGCGTGCTGCAGCCCGAGCGCCCGTGCTTCCCTTCATCCCCCGTCAGCCCGGATATTCGTGTTTCCTGGCCTGACAGATAAGGCGGCCTCGCCATTAATCAAGAGGCCTGGAGAATGGGATCAACGTGAGGCAGGCGTGCTGCGGAGTTAATCTCCTTTACTCCCCGATGATGGATGGAGCTCATTTCAGACATTAATCAAGTCTGTGAGCGTGCACCGGGCAAAATGGATTAGACACCGTGCTGTTGGCAGAGGCTCTCCAGAGTCCCTGGGCAATCCTGGAGGATGCCCGAAGCGCTGGCTGTGGGCACCCTCCGGCTGGAGCTGCAGCACAGTTCATGGCGGGGGTGACGGAGGGATTACAGCTGCTGGGTCCCGGGGAGAGCTTAGGTGTACCCCCAGCTTCGCTCCACAAGTGCTTGCTGTGCTCTCTTCCTGGGGACGGGGCTGGGAAGTGGGTCCCAGCTGTTACTGAGCCATGTTCATTTGCAGAGCTGCCCTTCGAAACACCCTGTGGAAGCTCCTTGGTGGTTCCAGGGACAACCAAACAGCTCCAGGTCTGCAGCCCCTGGGCTGCTGTCACGCAGAGCAGAAGCGGTGGGAACGGAGCTGGAGCACCGGGTCTGACACACGCAGCAGAAACCACCTGGGAGCCTCTGGAGCCTCCAGGAAAGGGCTGTCCTGCACCAGCAGGAGTAGGGGACAGCCGCAGATGCCAGCACCGCTCACGGCTCTGCAGCGTCCTGTGCAAAAAGCTCTTTCATTCAGCGTGGGACGGAGAGAGATTGTGCCCAGCTCTGTGGCCCAGTTGGAGATCATTGGGCTCGAAGAGTGGTGTCTCAGAGGCAGAGCAAGACTGTTGCAGATGATGTGAGAAAAATGCCAGGCCCGTAACAAGCTCTTCACCCACTTAAGGGGAGTGCTCGGTTCTGCGATTAGCAGGAGGCACTGGCCGGTAAAAATAACCCCGAGTCTGCGTCCTCCCAAGGGAGGCACTCAGGCCTGGCGAGGCAGAGGGAAATGCCCCACTCTTGGACTGTGCCACAGCCCAAGCGTCACGCTACAGGAATGGGAAGCCAATTTACACCTCCCAACACACCCACTCATCTCAGAGCAGCTCGGGGTATGCACTGATCCGTATGGCCGCGATGCCGGTGGCCTGGCAGGCCAGAGTCAACGAGCTGTGTTTTCCTATGTTTAATTATACCTCGCTCCCAGTGGGAGCCGCTCAGCCTCCCCAGGCCCGGATGATAACAGTCGGGGCAGAAACCTGCCGTATCCCCGCAGTAACGCCCAGCGCCGGGACTGCACGCGGCTGGCACCGGGGTGGCAGGATTGGTCCTGGAAGGGCCCCGGGCTCTGACAGCGCCCGGGTTTGTTAACGCACGCTTTCTTTCCCCCCTGCCTTAAGTGCAAAACCCAGCTGACATCAAAGCAGCAGAAAGTCTAATCCCGTTTTGAATCAGTGCAGCACACGCAGCGAATGTTAAACAGGGAATCCGGCAGCAAGAAAAGGGGGGATTATCTTTAATTTCCTGAGAGAGTGACTGAGGGGGGGAGGCAGAGAAGAGGAAGGCACAGGAGCAGAAAGAAGTAGCTGTCGGCACAGGCAGGTCGTGGAGGAGGAGAATGCGGGTGGACGGGAAGGAGAGAGGGGCTCGAGCAGCAGCACGTGTGTGCAGAGTCCTGATGGGAATGGGGTTGTGAAAAGGCTGCCAAAGGAGGTGGAGGGCTACCAAAAGGCTCCTGTTGGGAGCACTGTTTCTTGGGAGTCTCGTGTGGGATGCGTGTTGGGTTCAGGTTTGGGTTTGGGTGAGTCCAGCAGGAGCCAAGCGCCGGCACGTGGGAAGGCTGCTCCTGCCGGGAGCCCCAGGCCCAGGTTCCCAGGGAAGGAAGGGATGGTGCGGTGGGTGCGCTGTGCTGGGCAGTGGTGCGGGCTGCAGCGCCCAGCTGGGCGCTCGGGACAAGGCTGCAGAGTTGGTTTTTGAGGGAGCGGAGAGCTGGACTCCATCAGAGCGACACAGAGGGAGGGCTGAGCATGTTCTGAGTGGGGTGGAGGAGAGGCCCGAGGACTGGTTACCTGTGTCACACGTGCACGGGCTGTTTCTTTGCTGCAAAAGATTGTAGCTGTGCAGAGCGTCCGGAATCAGGTCCTAAATTGTATTAGCTACTGGCGAGCTGACTATGGTTTATGCTGCTTCCTATCATCACCAGGTACTGCCAGCTCTGCAAAGGGCAATTGCTACTTTTTCATCCTGTCTTTGGCACTTATGGAGCTGTGTCTACGTGGAGGGCGCATCCCAAGCAGCAGCAGCAGCCACGCTGTGCCTGGCCCAGGGGCAGGAGGCGACTGGGGCCAACCTGTCCCCCGAGCCCGCCTGCTGGAACCTGGTCCCTGGGAGCGCAGCTTCCTCCTCCTCCTCCCTGCAGCTCCCTTGTGATCAAACCCCTGAGTTTTGCTCTCGGACTTCAAGTAGCAGCTATTGCCAGGCAGGTTTTAAAAAGGTGATGGAGTAAATGTGTACACTGACACCTCGCGTGTCCTGATCCCTGCCCTGCTCTAGCTTTGCCCTTGACGCTGCGATGAGCGAGGTGCAGAGTGCTGAGCCAGGTGGGAAAAGCCGTGCCTGGATAGGGGAGAGGGGACAGATACCTGCACAGGAAAAAGGTCCCTGGGGTTGGGAGGAGGGTGCCGAGCACCAGGAATGAAGCCGAGATTTTCTGTGCTGCTTACGGACAGGCCCAAAGCCCAGCAGCGGGGCCCTGATCACCTTTAGCTGCAGGAATCAACACCAGGAGCTGCAGAAAGGGCTCAGGGGGTGACTTTCCATAACCTGCCTCTTGCCTTGGCCTGGCTGCCCACAGGAGCAGCCCTTCCTTGCCCGGCTTCACCCTCAACCCGCACCTTCATTCCCATGGGACAGGTGATGTGGCACCGGGGGGGTGCCACAGCCTCCCTGGAGGTGGTGCTGGCCTCGAGGGTGTGCAAGTTGCACACCAGCAAGTGTCCCGGCAGCAGCGTCTGTGCTCCCGGCTGGGGAAAGCAGTGCCCTGGGGATCCCCCTGCTCCCCCCGGGGACTCTGAGCCTCCCCGCGCCCAGGTGCGAGCGGGAGCTTTCGGGTTGCAGCCACGAAAGGAGGAGCCCGAGCTGCAGCTGAGCCGGGAGGGGGGAGAAGCGCGTCTCCGTCCAGCTGGTTCACGGCATACTTAAAATGTTTCAGATGTCTGGTGCGGGCCTCCGTGGCCCTCCTGCCGGCTACTGGCTGGGTGGGGTCACCGCTGCCGCCGCCGCTTTCCAAGTTCGGCTCTCACAGGCGAGATCTGGGAGCGGGAGCCTTGAGCCCTCCGGCTGCGGGCCGCGGAGCTGGGTCTGGCGCTGCCTCACCTGAAGCTGTCGGTGGAGCTGCCACAGGCGCTGCCGCCGGCGTCACTCGTGCCAGCGGGGCCCCTTCCCTCCCGGCAGCAACCGCGTGCGCCGTTCTGGTTTGATGATGGAGGGAGGGGAACAATTCAGGTAAATCTCAGAAGGGAGAGGGGGTCGGATGGCTGCTGGGCTGCAAGAACGGTGCTGAGCTCTGGCCACCAGTCAGCTTCCCAGAGCCCTGGGCTGGGGAGAGCTGGCCAAGCACTGAGCGGTGTTCTCAGTCTGAACTGTCTCAGTCGGAGGAGCAACAAATCTGCTCCTTCCTCTCTGCCCCTACCCCAACCGTGCCGCTTGTACACGCTGCCGCGAATTCAAACCAAACCAAACCAAACCAGCTCCTTCCCGGTGCCCTGCGAGCAGATGATCGTTGTAGCGTGGGCTCTAGATGGCAACATCGACCCGAAGAGCTGCGGCAGGAGCAGGGTCCCCGCCGGACCAGGCGGGGCCGCGGGTCGGAGCCGCTTTGGGCACCTCGCTGCTGGGGAGCAGGGGCTCAGGCCAGGGCTGAGCTCTCAGCCGGCCTCCCGAGGGTGCCTGCACCCTGAAAACTCCTCTTAAAATGCAAACAACTCACCCATGGGCAGGGCAGTAGCCAAATGTTAGAGAGGACTTTCCTGCAGGGGGATTTCAGTCGAATCCCTCAGCCCCTGGTCTGTGGACACGTGAAAAAAAACAACACATTCCAGGCCTCCGTCACCTCGGTAAGGTGGGGAGGGCAGGCGCTGCGTGTGGGTCTTTGTGCTGAGGATAACCAAGGGCCCTCAGGAGGTAAAGACAAAGCTGTGAGGTGCACGATAAGAGATCGGGGCCGCCGAGGCTAATCCTCCTCGGCTGCATGCCTGCCGGCACGACCGTAACGTGAAAGCATCGGGCTTAGGCACGGAGTCTGGAGCACCCAAACTTTGTTTAACATTCAAAGGCTGTGCTGGAAACTGTGCGTGTCCAGCAAATCAGGGGGAGCTTCCCCATGCACCCTCGATTCCAAGGGCAGAGATTAAAGCTTCAGTGCACCTGCTTTGGCCACGCAAGGGGTGGGAACCCGGGCCAAACGCACCCACCCTGCGCCCAACTGCGACGTGCGCCTCGTGCCGGGCTCTTTGGGAAGCAGCTTTAGTCTGTGCTCGCGGAGCTGCACGGCTTAATTAAGATCCTTCACAGGACAAAAGGTGCTAGAGAAACTTAGAGGAGTCTTAGAAATGTCACCGAGCTTCACAAGCTCTGGCGCAGCTCGCGGAAGGGATACCGAGCCCTCCAGCTTCCCGGGACTGCTTACGGCTTCGTGCTTCCACACAGCAGCAGGGAGCTGTTGCCCTGGATGACGAGGTGTGCACCGTCACCTCCTGCTTCCTGGCTGTGCCGGGAGCCACCAGCCCCTGGCCGCCCCGGGTGCCCCGGCTGCCGGCGGTGCCATTTGGGGTTCGGGTGGGAGCGGGGCCGGCTCTTTGCGGCTCCCCCCGGGCGCGGCAGGCCGGGCGCTTGGCGCAGCAGATCCGAGCCTCTGCGTGGTTTTAATGCGATGAGCCGCCTCTAAGCCGCCGCTATCATGCAGCGAAAGCCGGCCGGCTTGCTCGGACAATCCCCCGCCTTAACAGAGCCGTGCCGGGGGGGGCAGAGAGGGGCTAATTGAAGAGGGAACGAAGGAATGGGATGGGGGGGATTAACGGGGGGCTCGGCCCGCAGCGGCACCGCGCCCCCCGGCCCCCCGGGGACCCCTGAGCCGCCGGCCCGGCCCCGCTGGAGGCGAGCGGCGGTAGCGGGGCTCTGGCACGGCTCCGGCACGGCTCTGCACGGCTCGGCCCCGCTCCGCCGGCGCCTGGCGGTGAGTGACAGCAGCCCCGGCCCTGCCCGGCCCGCCCAGCCCCCGGCCCTTTCCAATCAGGCCGGGCCGGGGAGGGATTTCCTGCCGGGACGGGGAGGCACGGCTCGGAATTGCACGGCTCGGCGCCGCACGGCTCGGCTCGGCACGGCACGGCACGGCGCTGCACGGCTCGGGTTCTCCCGCTGCTTTTCGGTCTGGCACCGCACGCTCCGCTCCGGCACGGCTCGGCGCGCTGCGAGCACCCCAGGTGAGCGGTGCTGCGCCGCCCGGGACCCCGAGCGGCCCCCCCCTGCAGCGGGGAGCGAGTCCCGCGGAGCCTCCCCGAGGCCGGGGCCTCGCCGAGCTGGGGCTGGAGGCGGCCCGGGAGGAGCCGGAGCCCCCCCAACCCCCCGGCAGGGCGAGCTGCCCCCGGCCGCCCCTCCGAGCCCCGCTTTCTTTGGTTGCTGCCTCTCCCCTCTTCGCTAGCATCTTTCCTGCCCCGTTTGTGCGGTGGCTCCGGGTTTGTTTTCCTCCCCTCCTTCCTTTTCCCGGGGCTGGCGCAGAAACTTCGCTTCTCCAGGTGGATTCGCGGGCTGGGGCGGGCGGGACGGCTGCTGCTGCTGCTTCTCCAGCTCCGTGCCTTCCGCAGCTCTGTGCTGCTGCTCCTCTCTCAGGAGGCTGAGGAGGTGGAGATCGGCATTCGGGGCTCGCCGGACCCCTGAGGTATTTGTTGAGCCTCGCACGCTCCTGGAGAGGCAGGCAGCAGTGGGAGGCTGTTCGCTAGGTGAGGCCACGTGGAGGGTTTTTTTTTTTTCGTAATAAACGGATAAACAGCACCAACGCCCTCGTGCTCCCTTTTTGTGCTCGCAGAGCAGCCTGAAGTTGGATTCCGTGTGCGGAGTTAAGCGAAACAAAGTGATCTCGAAGCCGGTGCGGTGCAGGAGGCTCTGGGAGGTGATCTGTTTGCGGCGGGGGGGTTGCTCTGAGCCCAGGGGCTGAAACTTTGTCGGGATGGGGAGAAGTTGTGGGGGTGCCCTGGAACTGGGGGCTGACAGCTGGCCGAACCGGGCACTGCTATCAGCACCGGGTACCCGGCTGCCGAGTCAGCCGAACCAACCCGTGGCCCCAGGGAATGACCGAGAGGGGGGGCAGAGACCCCCAGCCCGGCCTGGGGATTTGGGCACCCCCTTGTCCCAAAAGCCAAACCAGCACCGGAGCCTTGCCCCTGCGCCTGCCCTGAATGCTGCTGCACCCAGGGGAAGGCTGCGGCGGGGGGAGCCCTGTGCGGGGGGGGGGGGCTGCACGGCTCCCAGCGTGGCCGTGGGTGGGCTGAGCGGCGCTGTGCTTGGTGTGGGGTCCCAGGAGGCGCTGGGACGGCCGTGCTGCTTGTGCCCCTGAACCAGACAGGACCTCTCCTCCCGCTGTTGTTGTTGCCTTCTCTCTCCTTCGGTGGTTTCTGTCCTCGAAGCAGTGACCTCGATCGCTGGGAGGAAGGAGCACCCAGTGTTATGTAAATGGCCGAGGGCTTTGGGAAGGGAGCCGGCACGCCTGGGCGCTGGCTGGGGGAAACTGGAGCCGGTTCCCATCCAGCCCAGGTCGGCATGGCAGGAGTTGCAGGGCGGTCTGCTGGCATCCCAGCAGCTGGCACCGAGAGTGCTCCCTGCCCTCCTGCTCCCCGGGCTTCGGAGCAGCCTGGATGCACGGCCCTGAACCAGGAGGGATTTTTTGCTGCCCTGGTGCAGGGGGAGAGCATGGGGTGGGAGAGGTGAATGGCTGCAGCAGGAGCCCGGGTCCTCTGGGGTGTCCCCGTCGGCCACAATCGGGGCATGATCTCATCCCCCTGAGCGTGGCTGTGCTGCCCGGTTGCACCCAGCCTCTTGCTTTGAGCCCAAGAGCGCTTGTTTACCGCATGAAGAGTGTCTTGGGTCCCGGGGCACCGAGCTCCCCAGGTAGCTCGGAGGGCCGGGGTTTGTCCCTGTGCCGGAGGGGAAGGGTGCCAGGCTGGTTCAGCCGGTCCCAGCGGCGGTGGGGGGAGGACTTTGGCTCAACCTCCCCTGCTCCATCGCGTGGGCGCTGCCACCGGCAGAGGGGAGATGTGGCAGAGCCCCGTTTGCTGTCATCGGGGAGGGCACGGCGTGGGCAGTCCGCTGGGCTGGAGGGCAGGGAAATGAGCAGCAGCAGCGCTCATCCATCCGTGCCCCCCCACCAGGAGGCTTCCTCCGCAGGTTCTTCCCTCTCCTTCTAACACAGGGATGAGCCGAGTCCTGCCAGGACTAAATATAGTCAAAGTATTCGTTCTTCGGCGCGGATACAAAAGCTGTCGCGACGGAGCCGGGAGGTAAATGGCCTTTGAGGGCTGACTGTGCTCTTCCCCTCCGCAGGTCCCAGGCTGCCGTGCCAGCCCGCACCGGGGCTCGGCTGCGCGCGGGGCTCCCCAGCGTGGCTGCAGTGCTGTCGCCAAGAGGAATGCCGAAGCGAGGGGGCTAATGAGCACCAGAGAGGGAGGATCTATGACTTCCAGATGGCAACAAGCCTGTAATCCCTTTGGGAAGAATTAGGGACTCATCAGCGTGGCAGAGCCTGGCGAGGGGAGCGAAGCGAGGCACCTCCGGCTGCGGAGCCCAGCACAGCTTCAGCCAAGAGGCCCGCAGCGTCCCGATGCCAGCCCCGCTGGGTGCCCTGCCCCAAGCTGCCTCGCTGGGTCTCATGGCATCCTGTTGCTGCCGGGAGCCGGTCCCTCAGCACTGAACTCTTTCTCATCTTAACTGATTGCATGTTCCCCGACCGAACCCCGTCTGGGTCCTGCTCCTCCCAACACAAAGGGACTCGTGCCGCTGACAGAGACACTTCTTCCTTCCTTTTTTTATGTCCCGTGGGATTTTAAAGCATCTTTCTAACTGGATTTCACCACCTCTCCGAGCATGTTTTGAGGATTTACAGGCTTATTCTCATGGCTTTATAAGCCTCCGGGATCCGAGGGCTTCTTCCTTGTGCGCCGCTGCCGCTCCCACCTGTCCGCCATGGGGCGAGAGCAGGAGCTGATCCAGGCCGTGAAGAACGGGGACATACCCGGCGTGCAGAAGCTGGTGGCCAAGATCAAAGCATCCAAGAGCAGTGAGTACCTGGGTGCGGAGCTGCTGCTTCCCTCGCTCCCTCCGGGCATCGCCGCGTGGCCCGGGCTGAGGGCTCCGCGCGGGGCCGGTTCAACATCCGCGCTGGGGTGTGAGCGCTGACTTTGAACCTGGCGGATGAGATCCTCCGCGCTTGGAGGCGGGAGCGCGAAGGCGGCCCGGGCTGGTGAATGACTGAGCTGTAAACGATCCTCCCGGCACGGCTCGGGTTCCCTTCGGGCTCAGCTCCAGGGGCCCCGAAGTGTGGGCACCGAGCGGGGAAGGGCGAGGGGAAATCACAGCGGGACAGGCGGCGAAGCTGCGTGGGGGGGGGGGGATGCGGTACAAAGGGTCTTCGGCGATCGCCGCTCGCTCCTGGCCGTATTTATCTTGTGAAAAATTATCATCCCAGCCGGTCGACTGGAACCAATTGTCAAGCCTTGAATTTCAGTCTGGTAATGTTTAACCCTTCAGCAGTGCTGTTTTCTTTCATGTGTGCTCGGAAAGGTCAGCCGCGAGCAGGCTCAGAGCAAATGCTGGGCTCAGCCCATGCTGAGCGCTTGGCGAGCCGGGGGCCTGCTCCTCATGGTGCTGGGGGGGTCCTGGAGGGCCCTTGGGGTCCCTCCCAAAAAATCCCGGAGAAAACGGGGGAGTATAAAAAGAAACAAGTGGAGGAATGGATTATGAGAGGGCTGAGCTCCCGGGTAGGTGCTCCGGTCACTTCTTGTGCCCTGCAGAGAGAAGGAAGCTGGAAAAAGAAAATAAAAGGGCGCTTGTCGGCGGTGCGTGACCAGGGGAAGCCTCACGGCTCCTGTGTGGGCTGCAGGAGCTGCTCTGGGCGAGGAGAGGCCAGAGAAATCCCTTCCCCGTGCTTGCAGCCTGCGGGGTGGCTTCAGCTGGGAAGTTGGTACAGGTAAAACCCATCTGGGACCGGCTCCCTGCTGCAAGGTGCTTGTGAAAGCTCCCTGAAGGGCCCTCCTGTCGTGGCCCTTGTTGGGGCCACGCGCTGTGGGAGGGTCTTGGGGCTGCAGGAAATTTGGGGGGAGGAGAAATATTCTGGGGAGGGAGCTGGGAAAATCAGGTAGGAGAAAGAGCTTGAAGCCTTAATCGGGGTGGTTCAGGGCAGAGAGGCTGGTGCTGAGAGCTGTGAGATAGGCTGGGGATTATAAACGTGAGAAGGGGATAAAATCCCCCACGTCGGCTCCTGGAGGGATTTGACTGGGGCCAAAACTTTGCAAATGCCAGCAGCAGGGCCGCCTCCTCCTGCCCCTGGAGCCAGCCCCGAGCCTACCTGGGGCACCGAGGGTGCTGGGTGCCCCTTATCTGGGTGACAGGACCGGGTGCCTTCACCTCTGTGTGCTGCTCGGGGTCCCTGGGGGTCACAGGCTGTCTGGGGCAGGTCCTGGGGCTGGAGCAAGGTGGGTTTCCTTGTGCAGGAGGCTCGAGGGATGCCCCAAGGCACTAAATAAAGAACATCAGCCCCGAGCTGGTGTCCCACGGCCAGGCAGCGTGACAAAGGCAAGCTTGGGGCACCCATGGCTCTCCTCCCCTGCACGCCGGGGGGAGTTCACGCTTGTTTCCTCCGCTACCTCTCGCTGTTAAACCCTGTCTGTGTTTTCTCTGGCATATTCCCTCCCTCCAGCCACGGGGCACCCACGTGAACGCCTGCCTTGAACTCCCCCGCTGCAGCGGCGTCTGCAGGTCCCTCGCTCTGCTTATTTTCATTTTACTCCTTTATAAGGAGGGGGAGCCAAAAGCCCAGACCCTGGCAAGGCCACCTCGCCAGCCCCGCTCGCTCCCTATCCCTTACGCGTCCCTCTCCCTCCTCCTGCCTGTGCCACGTGAGCAGCGCGTTTGCTGCTCATTAAAGCGCCTCTTCCATATGACAGAGCGAGATGCCGATATTTTTTTTTTTTTAAAACCCCTCTAAGAGTCCTTCTGCTGTCTCAGTGGATTCGGAGCTCCGTCACTGTGATTAGCCCTCCGGGACTTCCCGTGCCTAAAAAAGTCACCGCACGTAAGCAAGAACCGAGCGCCAGTCCCGGCAGCGGGAATTTCAGGGACGCGGTGTTTAATGTGCACTATGCGCAAACCCTCGGCCCCACGCGGGCGCTGCCCTACAAGTGGGTCACAGCACCTTGTATTGTCCGGGGGGGACACAACCTTTGGGTTGGGAGGAGCAGGGCCGACAGAGCAGCCTGCGGGAAGGGGACACCGGGACCCCGCCGTGGTGGCTCCTACAGCCAGAGAGGAGAGCGGGCTGCTCCCGCTGCCCCGGCCGCGCTTTGTTGAGGTTCCCCTGAGCGGCAAAGAAACGGTTCCTCTTTTTAATTTCCTCCCCTCTTCCCCTCCCCTCTGCCTCTGAGCGCCATGGAGTTGAATTGAAATTGTTAACCGACCCGTCACGGCTTTGGCCTTTCTCCCTGGCGATCAATCCCGGCCCTGCCTGCCCGCGCTCCCTAACAATGCCCCGGCCCGGCCGAGGCGGCCGCGTGGGGCACAGGGGGCTCGAGCCGGGGCCGAGGGAACCCCTGCCACGGGGTGACGGCTCCTGGGGCCGCACGGGTGCCACGGTGCGGGGTGAGGTTTGCGTGTCCCCGTCCCAGCCGGTGGCGGCAGCAGGGTGAAGGGGCAGGCAGCGGGGGCGGATGCTTGGGGGGGGGTTTTGTCCGAGGTGCGAGCCTTACCGCCCCGCCGATAGCGCGGGATGGAGGTGCTGGGGGAGAGAGAGCAGGAGCTGGGCTCGCTGTTTGCCTTCCCTCAGGGAGTGGTGAAGCTTTTTGTTTAAATGTGCATGAAGTGCAAAGAAAGGGCGACAGCTGAGCAAACTCGCGTTGAACTCAAGGACGGGGAGCGCAGCCTGCCCTGCTGGGGCTTCACCTGCTGTCCCCAGGCTGCCTCTGGCCCCTGTCACCGGCCACACCAGGGCTTTGGGGACCCCCAGACCTCAAGAACGCGGGTGCCTGGGGTTTGGGTCCTCCTGGGCTGTGACCTAACGAGCTGTTAAACACAAGCAAAGCTTCTGGAGCCGCCTGGGCTGGCTCCCCTCGCTGCTGCATCCCGGCACTACAGGGCACAGCAAGGTCTTCCCGTGCCAGCTGTTGTCACCTGTCCAGCTGGGCAGGAGAGGGACGATGGCCGGGAGACTGCAGCGGGCAGATGGGGGCTAATTCGCTCCCTGCCTCCCCCTTCACTTTCCTCCTAATCCCTAGTGGCTGTATCAGCTTAAGCCCCGAAGCGTGAGGTTTAATATCTCTCCTCCTATTTAACCTTTGCCACCGGCACTGTGTCCCCGTTCTCGGCAGAACCACCAGCCCTCCCTCCGAGTCCTGCGGGATTTTTTTCCTTGTCTCGATGGCAGCAGGTCCTGTGGGCGTGCAGGGAAAGCGTCGCTGCTTTCCTCGACCTAGGAGTTACTTCATGATGGTGGTGGATCCGCCTTCGTGCCAGCCAGCCCATCCCAAACCCCGTCGTGGTGTCCTTCAAAGAGGACCGTCCTCCCCTTCGCACCTGCAGGGAGGTTTGGGTGGTGTGGGGAAGAGCCAGGACCTGCCTGCGGCGGGATCCTTATCGGTTCGGGCTGTCACACCCCGCTGCTGGTGGCACAGGGACCGCTGGGCACCGTGCCTGTTCCGGTCCTGCCCTGGCCACTGCAGCTTGCCAGATCCGGCTGTGCCACCGAGCCAGCACACCGCCCTCGCCGTGTCCCTCGAAGCCCAGCTTTCAACCAGGAGTTCCCAAACATCCTCACCGAGGTCCTTTCTTCCTCCCCGCGCCTGCTGTAGGTTGGACGGGCCGGACCGGCTGCACCACTGCGTGCGGGCTTGGAAAGGCCGTGGGCATGCCGGGGGCCGCCACGAGCGGTGCCCGGAAACTTTGCCAAAGTGGGCGAAGCTCCCCGTCCCGCCGAGAGCCACCGGGAGAGCCCGGCCGGCGGTGGCCCCGCACCGGGGAGCCCCCCGCCCCGCAGCCTGCCGAAACGTGCTTTCATCTAGCCCGCCGTGGGTGGGAGGGGGGAGAAGGAGGCTTCAAAGGCTCCTGCGAGCGCGGCGCGGCCGCCTTCCTGCCGCGGGGATGGCGGCGAGGCTGCAGCTGCGTGGTACGGAGGGGGGGGCCTCAAATCCTTTCCTCCTCCCACGGCTCCTGGCCTCTCCGGGGGGGTCTCTTCCAGCAGTCGTGTGCCAGCCTGCAGTTTGCTTGGTGTTTTGTTTTGTGTGTTTTTTTTTTTCTCGTTCCCCCCAGCACACGCTGTCACGAATCCCGGCTGCCCCAGCCTGGGGGTTGTTCCTAGCCCCTTTTCTTCTCTGGAAGGACGAGCCCCACACAGGCAGCGGCAGCGAGAGGAGCGAGGCCACGATCCCTTTTCAAAGCCGGCCTCTGCCAGTTGTTGTCTTTGGACGGGGGCCACGGGCGGCCCTGCCGGGGCCTGGCTGCCACCGCTGCACCCGCAGCGAGCGTCGCCGAGCGGGGAGATAAGCCCCGAGCAAACAGTGTCACGGAGCGGCTGCTGGGAAGGTGTAACCCAGCCTGCGGGGCACGGCCTCGACGTCCTGCCCTGCTCCGTACCCCATCGCCCCGTCCCAGGTCTGTGTTTCTGCCCAAATCCTTTGAAAACCGTCTGGCAGGGAGCTTCAGCTCCTTGCTGCGGCCTCTGCCACCTGCAGCTGCTTTTTTTTCCCATCTGGGTGAAAAAAAATGGGGATAACAACAGGGGGTTGCATAAGGGACGTGCAGGGGAGCTGTGCTGGGGTGTTGCTGCCTTCCCCCGGTGTTGGCCAGCAACTCCCGCGTATCCCAGGGACGTGTCCATCTCTCCCGGGAAGCGGAGCTGTGCACGGGGCCGCGCTGGCTGCGTTTGGGCCGGCAGCGATCCCCAACGCGGCACGCGGGAGGCTGAGGTTTGGGGCGGGAGAGGGATTTCCGTCACTCGGGCATCTCCCGGTGACTCAGCCCCGGCCACAGGGCTCTGCTCTGCCTCTCGGAGAGCCGCAGAGGCCGTTTCAGCTGCCTGGCCCAGAATCGTGGCACCGTTTGGGTGCCCACAGCTCCGAGGCGGGCGGGGAATCCCAGAGCAGCGTGAGACGGCGCGTGCCCGGATGCTGGAGGCACGCGGGCTGTAACGGGGACAGCGCTCCCCGGGGCAGGGGAGGAGACGCAGCAAGGACACCGCTGGCACTTGTGTCCTGCCCTCCTTCTGCGTGTCTGGGACGCGCTGGGGGGGGCACGGGGCTGGTGGCAGGGAGCTGCGAGAAGGCAGGAGGAAGGCTTGCTGCCGAGCGGCGGCTGCCGAGCTGGGGGTACTGTGGTGTCCCCCCCGGGGACAGGGGGTCAGCTCTGCAGAGAGGAACTCCCTGGTTAGTGCGTGCTGTGGGAGCATGGCCTGCAGGGCTGGGGTCTCCCGCTGGAGCTGACGGCGTGCTCTGGGAGCACCTCTGCTGCGCGCTCTGCCACGTGCTTGGAAACGGCCCCACACGTGCCCGCGCTCCCTGGCTTTCCGCCACCCAGGAGGGAAGCTGCTTCTAGATGGAAACCTCGCCGTGCTCCTCCTCCTCCTCCTGCCTACTGGGGCTGAAAATCTCAGCTGTGACCTAGAAAAGCCACCCGGAGCGTCTCCAGCACCCCGGGCATTGGCCCTCTTTGGAACGGGGACAAGGCCGTCCCCAAGGACTGCGACCAGGTCAGCAGCACGACTCGTGCTGCCTCTCCACTGCGCTCCTGAGGCCGAGAGTGGGAGACCCCCAGGCCGAGGAGCGAATTTCCCGATTCCAGCACCTCTCGAGGAGGACGGTTTGCAGCTGAGCTGGCTGGGAGCGCCCGGCAGCATCCCGGCGAAGGCCGGGAAGAGTTAAAGAGGCGCTCGGTGCCGTGCGTGTGTGTGTGCATGCACGCGCCCTGCTTTGTTTTGAAAAGCGCCTTGGCTGGCCTGGCCCCGCGCCAGTCCCGGGGCCGCCGCTGGCAAAACGCAGCTTCGGCAAAGAAGTATGAAAGGGCAGAAACTAAATAACAAGAAACCACCTTTTCTGGCTCCTGCGGCAGGCAGGGGGTGGGGAGCCGAGGGGCGGGAGCTGCGAGCTTGCTGCTTTTCCCCCAAATTGTGCCACGGGTTCCCCCCCAAAATCACCCCCTGGCTGGAGAGGCGAGGACCTGCCTGAACCTTGGGCCTCACCGAGGTGTCCCGGTGAGTCACGGACCTGTCTGGAGATGCCCAACCTGCTTGGAAACGGCTCTGCCGGAGCGATCTTTACCCTCCTGGGGAAGGGCAGGACGCCCTCGCCCATCCCTCGCTCCCGTCGGATGCCCGGCGCAGCCCGCGCGCAGGGTTGGGGGCGAGGGCACCGCGAGCTGTTGGCGGCCCGGGGAGAGCGGCTGGGGCGGCAAATCAGCGCCGCTTCGATGGCGAGATAAAGGAGCGGGGCCGACCCTCGTGCACGGCAGGTATGCGGCTCCTGCAGCATCGCAGGCTTGGTGCAACACGTTCCGGGTGCGCTTCCGCAAAGCCCTGCCAGCGCCGGTGCCGCTCCCCCAGGAGGCCCCAGCCAAAGGTGTGCAGGGAGCGCGCAGGCCCCCCAGCGCCGCCACGCAACCCGGCCCCTGCCCCTGCTCGCCGGGATGGGCCGAGCTGGGGGTGTGAAAACTCCCCTGGGGTTTCCTCCCGCTGCCCTCGGCTGCAGGCAGCGGTGGCGATGGTTGCGTAAGGCACCCGGGCCTTCCCGTCTCGCAGAGGGACTCGAGCAGAGCTCGTGACCCCAATTTGGTGGCCATGCGCAGTAGAGAGGACGGCTTGGGGCTCTCGAGCTCTCCGACCTTGTCCCCTTGGAGCAGCAGGCTCAGGGTCTCCGTGGCTCCTGTCCTTGCGCCGTCCTTCCCTCCCCTCCTCCAGCAGCCCAGCTCCGCTCTTGATCTCGTCTCTTTGCAAGGCCAGGTGTAGATAAGGGGTTTTGGGGCTTGAGCTGAGTTGGGTACAAACACCCCTAGGGAAAGCGCAGAACGGGGCAACCCCTGGAGCTCTCCCCCCGTCTTTGGAGGCTCCTCTGGCACCCCTGGCACGGCCGGGGCACGCCAAGCAGCAGCAAGGCGATGTGAGCACCGCTCACCTTGGCAGCTTCCGAAAGGGGCCAGAGTCCTCCCTGGTGGCTAATCATTGCCTACGGGGGACGCGGTGCCCCGCGAGCCTGGCCAGCAGCGCAGGGCGGCGGGGATTGCTCTGGGCTCCAGCCCAGACCGCTCTGGTCACCCTGAAATAGCTCCGGTTTGGTTTTGTTGGGGCTGATGTGGTGGGAAGGGCTGCTCCCGTCTTCCTCGAAGGAGCTCCCGGTTATCCCGAGAGGTTAAAAAGAAGGGAAATGCTCCTTGCAGGGGAAGAGGCGGCGGGGCACGGGGCAGCCAGGCAAGCCCTGGCAGCCAGCAGGGATTTGAGCTGTCCCTGGCCGTTTCCTCGTTAGTGAAGCCACGTCCCAGAGCAGGGCTGAGATCTGTTCACGTGAGGCGGTGCCGTGAGACAGTTCCTGCTCGCAGCCTGCCTTTGTGGCGCAGGCACGTGGGTTTTGCCTCAACCCCGTAGCAGCTCCTTGCCCCTCACGCGTGGGGCCCCCAGACTTACGTTCCCCAGGGCTAACGCTTCCCGGGGCTGGCGGAGCTCCCTGCCCCGGGGCGTCTGTCCTGCAGCCCGTGCCCGGCTGGAGCTGCTTCACCTGGAGCCTGGAGTGGGTGGGGGTCTCCTCTGCCTCCCCACCGAGTTGCGGCTCTGCTGCACCCCGTTCCAAACACCTGCGGGGCCCAATTCACGCTGGAGACAAACCCCAAATGTTTTCCTGGCTGGGGCGCGTGTGGTTTGGGGGACACCAGAGCCGGAGGAGGGAGGGCTGATGCGACAGGGTGCCTTTTGCCCTTTTGCTATGAAAACGAGCCGCCGCGACCCTTTTTCCCCCTTCGCACCCCCCTCTTTCTCCTCACACCCCCTCCGGCGGGCGCTGCGAGGCGGCAGGCGGGGTTTTCTTGTGCTCGGCTCCCAAGTCCTGCCTTTGCCGCCAACTCGGGCTTGCCGGGGCCGTTCCCGACACGCACCCGGCACGCTGGAAAGGCGTAAACAGATCAGGTTCCCGGCAGGGGTCCAGGGACCGGGCAGGCCTTGGCTTGCGGCCCACTACCGCTCGGTCACGTTGGGGTGCGGGAAGCGCCGAGGGAGGGTGCTGGGACCACGGGGACGGGCCCTGACCCTGCCGTAAATCAGCCCTGGTGCGTTGTGTGGTATGCGGGGGGTGACAGGGCTGCTCCGTACCGCCCTTGTCCCCAGCTGGTCCCCGAGCAGCTGCCGGGTGGCTCCGGCACGGCTCTGGGGCCACAAGTCCAGGCTGGGCGATGCAAGGAACCCCAAGCAGCTGGGGTGCAGGGAGGGCAGGAACGCGGTGCCTGGAATAACTCAGCAGCCGCCGAGGCCCGGGGCGGGATGGGCACAGAGCCCCCGACGTGTCCCCTCTCCGCCCTGGGGACAGGGGGACGCCTCGCCCATGAGCAGGGCATCGCTGACTGCCGCAAGTGTTATTCGGGGGAATTTGCTTCCACCTGGGGACACGCAGCGTGGTGTGGGGCACCGCTGCCCTGTGCCACGGCCGTACGGCTGTCTCGCCTCTCCTGGCCCCCGCGGGGGACCGGGGAACCCTTCGCTGGTGCAGCCAGGTGAAAATGTCCCTGTAGACAGGGGCAGGCAGGAGAGCAAAGGCGGCTCCTTCTCTCTTGGCTCACCCCAGGCTGGATGAAGCTTTGCCTGTGCCAGGTGGGACGGATCCTTCCTTTCCCCTTCCTGCGGGCAGTTTCCTCTTGGCCTTGGCACGTGAATGGGGGCAGCGAGGAGACATCGGTGCCCGCCGTGCCCGAGCTGTTCCCAACTCACCCTTTCCTTTACCCCAGCTGGGGTTTGGAGAGGGCCCTGCCAGCCCTGCGGCACGTGCCCTGCCACCCCCTGCCACCTGGGAATGCCGACCTGCCGCTGTCTGGTGAGATCCTGTTGGCTCCAGATGCCACCAGTGGCTGCAGCACCACGGCACCTGCAGCAGCTGGGGCTCAGCATCCCCAGGGCCAGCAGGAGCAGGATGGAGGCTGCGTTTCGGCTCCGTCTGGAGGGAAGCAAAAGGTTTGATGGAGCTGCTCAGGTCTGGCTGTGGTTCGGATCAAGCTCTGGGCGCTTGCTTGAAGGTGGCTGTGGGAAGCAAAGAGCTTCTTCTGTGGTCTTGGCCATCCCGGAGAGGCAGCAGCCCCTCAGGAGAGGGAATCCTTGTTTCACACGGAGGGAAAACATCCCCAGACAGGGTCCTGCTGCCTTCCCCATCCCCTGCACGGCCGGGGCCGCGCACATCCCGGGGGACGCGCCGGCGCGTTCCTGAGCAGGGCTGGCTGGCAGCAGCGCCGGCTCGCGGGGTCAGAGTTGAAGGAAAGGCATCCGCGAGGTATTTTTAAACACTTGTGACTTCAAACCCCGTCCGCACGGCCGCGAGCAGCGGTTTGAGGTTAGCGCTCGGCTGCGGACGGCCGATTGCCCCGGGGCTGCTGGCAGAGGGGGTGCCTCGGAGGGGGGAGATTGGGATCCCGGCCGCTGCAGCGCTGGGCATGGGCCCTGGGAAGGGGCGATGGGGCTCGAACCGTGGACCCTCTGGGTGACCTCGAGCGAGTGGCTTCACCTCCCGGTGCCTCTCCTCCCATCCTGTGTGTGCCTTGCCTAGATTAGAAAGCATCCAGGGTGGGGACAGCAGCTCTGGCTGCCCCGGCAGCGCTGCTCCAGGCACACAGCCACTTCCCCCGGGGCCAAAGGGTGAGGAAGTCACAGGATTTCCAGTCACCGCATCGCTGTGTGCTTCGAGGACCGGCTCCACCGGCCGGAGCGGATCCCAAATACGGGCTGCCACGTGCAGGGGACAGAGGAGCCCCTGTGGGTGCCGAGCTGGGGCAGATGGGGACAGAGTAGAGCGCCTTAGGGCAGCACCGGGCTGGTCCCCCAGCCTCAGCCTTGCCCTGCCGTCCCCAGGAGTTACACAACGTGCTGCAGCCTTCCGAGCTGGATCCTCGCTCCGGTCCCTTGAGCTCACGGGGTTTTTGCCGCTTGCTCTTGGCTGCTCTCATTTTTATCTGGGGCTCGTCGTTGGAACGGTAAAATGAATAGTTAGGTGCTCCTCGGGAGCGTCAGAACCCTCCAGGTGTAGGTGGGTTGCTGCGTCCCTGCCCGCCCTCCCTAATTAACTGTTGCTCAGCGAATCCAGACCGACTGACCTGCCCTAATCCTCCCGTGCGAGGCGAGCCCTTCAGCCGCCTGCTCCTGGTGCCACCTCTCACGTCCGCCACCAAACCCGGATGGTGGCAGCAGGGCACGCAGCCCCGGCCCCGAGGGGACACCCGGAGGCACCCCGGGAAGAGGATGCCCCCCTCAGGGCTGCCTCACGCTGCTGCTGAGGTTGTTTCCCTCGCCCGGGGCTCCCTTTGTGCTCCCATTCATGCTGCTCGCGTGGTCCCCCCACATCCTGCTTCCCCCCTTTCTTCCTCCCATTGAACGTCTGCCCGGTGCAGTATTTTTCCCCAGATGCTGAAGTTTGTGATTTTCCCAAGTTGAGTCCGCACCGGTTCGTTCTCTGCCGCCTTCCTAATGTCTCTGAGGCCCTTTGTGTTATTCCTGTCCGTGTCTGCCCAGCACCCCCACGGGTTACGTTAACGTGCCCTTTCCTTGACGTCACGTTCATGGAAACGCTGAGGGTGCCGATGCGGCCCCTTTGCCTGGGAACCCGCAGGGACCCGCGGCCCCTTCCCCGGCTCCTGGCAGGGAGTTCGTGCCGGACCCGCTGAACGGGAGCCAAAACACGTTGGTAATGCCAGAGCAGGTCCTCTGCTGGCATCTGCACCCCGCAGCCCCGGAGGTGTCCCCGGCGTCCCCAGGGCACAGGTGGGGCTCGGCGCTGTCCTTTCCGGGGCGGCCGCGGGAGCCGCACTTGGCCGCTGGCCCCCCTCCGCTATCGCCCCATCTCTTCCCGCTCCGGGAGGTGTCCTGTCCTTTCGGAAGGATGGGGGAAATGGAAAAGGCTCCACCTCTTCCCTCGGCAAATACAGCTCCTCTGAGTTCACATCCTGCGGAGCGAAATAGCCAGGTCCCAGCAGGGACGGTGACTTCACCTCCCGGTAACGCGTTTCCCCGGCCAGCTGGGAAAGGAGCCTCCGTATCTCTGAAGGAGCCGCCTGGCTTCCCCCACCCAAAGTCTTTAGCAGCTGTTTCCATCCTGACAGGGGCCGGGGGATGCAGAGAAAGATTCCAGCTCCGTGGGGAAGGGGAGCTCCCGTTCGGCCGTGGTGCGTCAGGGCTCAGCCACGAGGCTGGGGGAGCCCCAGGGCTCGGGGGAAGGAGTCGCACAGGTGCAAACCCCAAGGTAGCACGGGGAGACAGAGCCAGCACCCCTTATCCTTCTGAAATCTTTGTGGGGGCCCCAAACCTGGAGTAGGGACACGTGTTTTGCTTTTACAAGGAAAGGGGTGACTCCAGACACGTTTCCAAAGGGCTCTTGTGGCACCGCTTCCCCTCCTCGGTGCTGGCCCCCTCCGTCCCCACCGAGACTGCACAACCCCGGGGTAGAGAGGCGAGAGCTGCACCTTCCCCAGCTGCACGGATGGGGACAGGGCTTCCGACTCGGCTTTTCCTTTCATTGTTCTGAGCGAGTTTGCTTTGAACGAGCTGTGTGTTTTTTCCTGCTTTGCTTAGAGGGGGAAATGGCAGGGGGGGAAATCGGGGGTCTGGCTGGGGGTCCCTGCGGATGGCTGGGGCCGTGCTGCGGGTGAGGGATGCCTGGAGTCTGCGCTGCGTGGGGCTGCTGCCCCCGCTGTTTCCGACCTCTTTTAAATACTTCATTGTTGGATTTTCCCTGTGAAAGGCCAAAGAAGGAAGAAGTCTCCGGCTGACTCCAGGGTCCTGCTGCCGTGCCCTTTCGCTCGTCAGTGGCTGTGGGTTCCCCAGACGAGCCCACGGAGGCAGGCAGAAACTTTGGGCCTCTCAGACTCCTCTGCTGTCTGCTCGGAAATGGGTTTGTGGCTCCTTCAGGTGAAACCTTTGCACGAGGGGACCCGGTGGGGTGCTTCCAGCGCGACACGGGGCTACCAAACCCCCGCTTGTTTGTGCCGGGCATCGTGCAGCCTCTGCGGCGTCAACGTGCGCAGGGCCCTGGCCAGGTCTGGTGCAGCCTGCGCCTGGCTTAAGGTGTCTCAATGGGTAGACACTAACTATCCCCGAGGAGGTGCCAACACACTGGGGTGGGGAATGATGAGGGCTTCCCAACCACCTCGCTCTCTCCCATCGCCATTTGGAGTGTCGATGGGATCTGCCTCCCCGCTCGCAGCCTCCCCGCCCCTGCCAGTTAACCCAGTGGCTTTGCCCCAGTCGGACGCGCCCCATGGGCGCCTGGCTTGGCAGAGGAGCTGCTCGTCAGCATTGGCCATGAGCCCGTCTAGGGGTGCTGTGAAGCCTCAAATCCCAGCACGAGCCATTTGTGGGCAGGAAGGCGCTCGTGGCATTCGGGTGCTCGGCCGGGTGTCGCAGGCGGCAGCACCGTGGCACGCAGCGCCACCCTCCCGTCTCCTCAGGGAGGATCGGGGGCCCCTTCCCACCGATCTTGCCACCTTTTGGGGTGCGAGCCGGTGGCTGCAGCAGGCAGCCAGGGTCAGGAGCCTCTGCTCTAACCCAGCTTCTGTCCCAGGCTCGCTGTCAGCTTCGGTTGTGTCTCTTCGTGTTGCTGTGGCCGAGCTCCTTCCCTATCAAAGCGGGCGAATCTCTTCCGAGGCGGTTGGGAAACAGCGCTTCAAACAGCAGGTTTGCTGGGCGGCCGCGCCGGGAGGAGCTGGGTGTGGGTGGCCGCGGCGGACGTGCCTGTGGACGGAGGGGTGGCAGGAAGGGGAAGATTCCCGTGGAGGAGGGATGGATGTCACCTCCTCACGTCTCATTTTCTTGGCAGACACCAAGTCTGCCCTGAGCCCCTGACCCAAACCTGCTGCGGGCCAGGGCAGGGCTGCTCCGGGCCATCGAGGCAGAGCAGGTTGGGTGAAGCTGCCACCTCCTGCCACCTCCGCCTCCAGCCCCACGAGGTGGCTGGCTCCCTGCAGGAGGCGGCCGGTTAGCTCCTCCAGCTGGTGCCTGGCCTCACTGGGGACAGTCCCCTGGTAGATTTTATTTCCCCGAGAGCGTGTGCGCTCATACTTGGTGTGTTCAGAGCGTGCAGCTCTGCTCCCACCTCCTGGGGCAGCGGGCACGTGTCCCTCCGGTGCCCAGAGCACGACACACAATGCATTGGGCACATGATGCTTGGGGCTGGGTGTTTGGGGCTGCTCCTGGCTGGTGGTATGGGGATATTCACGGTGCAGGGACACCCGGGCCTGCGGTGTGGGGTCCGTGCCACGCACGGACAGCACCACGCAGTGAGGGAGCTCTGCTGTGGCACACAAAGTCACGGGAGGGTCGCGGCAGGGGGGAAGGCAGCCCTGCTTTCGTGCACCTCACCAGTTCAGGAGGCCCCGAGGGACGCGTGGCAGGTGCCGGGGGTGTTTGGGTGTTTCCCTCACCGTGCCGTGTCCAGCAGGACCGTGTCCGTCTGCAGCACAACGCTGGAGGGGAGAGCGGGCGTCCTTGTAGGGACGAGGTCCCCGGTGAAGGGCGCGGGTGAGTCACGGTGCCCGGCGTGCTGGCACAGGGGGTGCCGGCAGGGCTGGGCGAGGGCACGCCTGGCTCCACGCAGCCGGCACAGCCGGCGCCGGGCGAGCGCCCCGGGGGGGGTAAATACGGGTTTGTGCCGGGCCGGCTGCCAGCGGTGTGCTGAGGCACCCGCCCTGGCCGGCTGCCCCCCCTTGGGTGCCCCCGCGCCCCACGAGGAGCCGAGCACAGCCCCGCATCGCCATGGCAGGGAGCTGCCCAGCCCCATGGGGAAACTGAGGCACGGGGACAGCGGCACACCCGGAGGGGGCTGATGGCTCCGGGGAGCTCCTTCACAACACCTCCATGGGGCCGTGCCACCCCGGGCTCCCCCCCCAGGCAGGTGTAAGGCAGCTCCCTCCCAGCCAGCGATGCGGGACTGGAAACCCTCCACGAGCAAGTGTCCAAACGCCGAGAAGCAGCGCGTCCCCCCGCGTCCCCCCGCGTTCCCCCGGCCGGGGCAGAGCGATCGGCCGCGAGGGTCGTGGCACCGGATCGCAGCGGAGCCTCCGCCACGGCCGGCGTCCCGAGGAGCACGTGGGCCCGCATTTGTAAGCAATTTGCTGGAGCTCTCTGGAGGTGTTTCCTGCCTGCCGCTTTGGCAGCCAGTTGCCGCACAGAAGCTCGCTGCCTTCCCTCGAGGCCTCGCTCAGCCCTGGCCAGCGCTGCCGAGCCTCGTCCTGCCTGGGCAGGAGCAGGCGAGCGCGAGGGGCGCGGGTTGGGGCCGGCGGGACCCCCAGGAGGGGCGCGGGGCTGAGCACGGAGGATGCACGCATCCAGAGTTAACCCTTGGGGGGTGCAGAGCCATGCTTTTCCCTGGAAATGTCCCCATCTGTTTTTTTTTGCCTTTCGGTGTCAGATCCGCCTTTTTTCTGCTCTTGGCTCAGGGTTAATCCTTCTGGGAACTGAGCATGGTCTCTGCAGGGAGCAGGGCTGTCGGCCAGGCCCACAGGCTCTCCGGCCCCGGTGGCAAACCCAAAGGAGGTGAGGAGGCATCCGGGAAGGATCCGACCACCTGCCACATCCCGGTGCCGTGGCTGGATCAGCCCTGCTCTGCCTCGCAGGGTGCTGGGTGCCCGCTCCTTCCCCTGCCCGCGCTTTATCTTTCACCCTGGCTTCAAACCCTGCAGGTCTCCAAGCAGTGATTTCCCCAGCTACAACACGGGGATGAATTCCTTCCCCGCCCCACCAAGAGAGAAGCTTTGTGTCGTTTCCATTCAGGGAGAACCCCAAAGGCAGGGGCTGCTCCCAGCTCCTCTCTTTGTCCCTGCTGCCTGCCCCACGTCCTGGCACAGCTCTGCTGGACGGACCGTGCAGGGCCACCGGAGCTGGGAACTAATTTGAGGAATGTTGCTTGGGGAAAGGAGCAAAAACACAGGAATTTGACCGTGCAGATGCTGGCTGCTGCCTCCCCAGGGCCACAGGGACACCCGCTGCGTCCCAGCTCCGCTCCCCGGACCCCTGTGGCCAGCCCCAGCCCCTCACAGGAGATTTTGGGGACAGCTCTCCCCATTCAGGCACTGCCCAACTCCAGGACCAGCTCCTGCAGGGTTTTTGTGCCTCTTTTGGCTGCGCTTTTGCTCGGTGGCCATCTCCATCCAGCCCTTCTCATCCCGCATTGCCCACCCGGCTCGGCTCTGCCGCTCCTGCCCGAGGGCACGGTGAGGATCCCTCTTCCTCCTCCCCAGAGCCCCAGCTGCAGGTGCTGAGAGCAAATCCCTCCCGGACTTCATTTCCCAGTGCACAGAGCATCCTTTGGCTGAGCCCTAATTAAAAGAGAGGGGTGCTGGAGGCCCGGCGTGAGAGCTCTGCTTTTGGCTCCAAAGCTGCTTGTGTTACGCTGTGCCAAAAAGGTCGCAGGTCCCTGGAACTCCTTCTTTATGGCATGAAAACCAGCAAGCATCCCCGACCAGCCTCGTCCTGCGGCCGAGCAGGAAACACCAGCTCTGGGGGCATTTCCGTGCTGCCGGGCAGCCAGCGAAGCTGGTCCGGGACTTGCTGTGAGTGATTAAAGCTGGTGTTGGTAACCCCGAGATGAGGAACCCTTCATTTAGTCTTCAGTTTGATCTCTGTTGCGTCCTCTGGAAATCCCCCGGCAGCCTCTCAGCTCTTCCTGCTCCCCGTTTCCAGGTCGTGTCGGAGATTTTCGGATGGGGAGGACGAGGACTTTTCCCAGAGCAGCCAGCGGCCTCGCTGGCTCTGCCGGGTGCCCTGAGCGCGATCCTGGCTCAGAAAACGCCTCTGTAAAACGCACACCGCGGGGACTGGTGTTTATTGTCTCTCTGTGACTCAGATGAGAAGTGGCCGGCTGCTTTACAAGTGAAATGTTATTTTTTCCTAAGCGTCAGGCCCGCGGCCCCGGCTGGGCAGGGGAGCAGCCCCTCCGTGTGTGCCGCCGCAGCCAAGGGAAGCGGCTTCTCCTTGAGAGAGAGCCCAGATCCTCGGGTTTTGGGCAATAAGGGGCTGGAAGGAAAAAGGCCGAGCACCTCTGTCCCCGGGAGCAGCCTCCTTCAGAGCCTTCGCGCTTCTGCGTAGCTGCTGCTTGGCACAGAGCTGCCCGCCCGGCGCTG
This sequence comes from Heteronetta atricapilla, assembly GCA_011075105.1. Taxonomy (NCBI): domain Eukaryota; kingdom Metazoa; phylum Chordata; class Aves; order Anseriformes; family Anatidae; genus Heteronetta; species Heteronetta atricapilla. The sequence goes on from CM021748.1 coordinate 5,708,912, forward strand.
GTGAAGGGCTCATTCCGGTGATCCCATCCCGATCTGCTCTGCTGTGGCAAGAGTCACGAGTCCTTTACCAGCAGCCACTCAGAGCCCATTTGGAGTTAATGAGGATGTTTACAAAACATTTTAAATTGCAGTGATGAACGTGCACCATTACTTGGTTTCCTTTTAATTATACATTTGCATGATGAATGAGCCTGCCCCCTCTTCAGCTCTGCTTTCCGGGGGATCTTCGTGCGAGGTGGGTGGAGAGGCTGGGAGAGGAGAGAGAGGAGGAGGAGGAGAAGGAGGAGGAGGAGGAGGAGGAGGAGGAGCAGAGGGCTGCAGCACCAGCCCCACAGGCCTACCCTGCTGCAGGGGAGGTGGCTCCTTCCCCAGGACCCCACCAGATTTCAGCAGGGCCTGAGTGGCCGCTTCAGCCCATGCTTACAGCCCGGCTCCCAGACTTTGATTTTCTGTAGGAAACAACACAAACCTTGCCGAGCATTTAATCCTCCCCAGCTTGGCAGCGATGGGGCTGCCTGCAAAGGCGGAGGAGGAGCGGCCGCATTTCTTGCCCCCTGCATACCTTTCCCTTTCTTTCCCTTTTTACTTAGCACATGAATTCCAGAGATGTTAATCCGCTCTCAACCCCTCGGTTGAGAATAAAAACGTCCCCTCTGTGTGGGAGGAAGGAATTCATTCGAATTAATTGCGGGAAGGAGCGGGGAGACGGGGGGCGTGCGCGCACGAGCCTGTGACGAGGGTGGGGTGAGCGTCCTCCGCCGCTCGGTGGCCCCGCAGAGGAGGGGAGGGACGGGCAGCAGCTGGGGATGTCCAAGGTGGCACAATCCTCGCATTCACGGCCGGAGGCTTCAGCCTCTGCCCGCGCCGTACAAATGCCAGCCGTGTGGTCTGTGGGCCTGGCCTTGGCGGCTGCGGCAGGCGAGGACAGTGAGTGGGGGGCGAAACGGCTCCACTCAGCACTTTTGGGGCGCCGCTGCTTATAAAAGGAGGGAAGCGACGTCCCTCCTCGCAGGCTGCCAGGAGCTGCGGGGTCCCGACCCATCCCGGGGCCGTGGGGGCGCGCAGAGATGGGGCACGAAGGACGGAGGGAGGAAGGGATGTGAGCTAGAGCGGGCTCAGCCCGACAGAGGGTCCGTGGAGGTGACTCGTGGAGGTGAAAGCAGAGCGGGAGAGAGGAGCCGTGGCGGGGATGGGGCAGGCGCTGTTCTGCGCGCTGGGAGGTCAGTGTGGCCGCGGGACGTGCTGCGTGGGGGACCCCGGGGTTCCCATTCAGCCCTGGGGGGCTGCGGGGCTCTGCCTCTCGCCCTGACCCTTGCCTCTTTTCTCCGCAGAGCTCCTGGGATCTGCCAAGCGCCTGAACGTGAACTACCAGGATGCGGACGGGTGAGTGCTCCCCGCTGGGCGCCTCCTGCACAGAGGAGGGGATGGGTTTGCTCAGGGCAGCTCTCCTCAACATCCAGTTGGTTCTGCCTGGGTATCGTAAAGCTGCTGAGGTTAGCTGCTGAGCCTGGAAAACACAGCAGTATCCCGAGGCAGTGCCACTTCACGAAGCCAGGGCAAGCCCTACAGAGGCAGAGCCAGAGCCTGCGTGGATCTGAGCTAAGGGCTGCGCTCAGCCCATCCTGCACGGGTGCTGCAACAACAAAATCCTTCGTAAAGCGCTTCTGCATCCCCCTCTGTAGGGCTGGGGGTAAAAAAGGGTGTAAGATGTGCTCGGCCACGCTGGGTGCTGGTGAACGCGGAGCAGAGCAGCCGTCCGTCCAGCCACAGCGCACGCACGTGCTGCTGTCTGCGTTTAATATCCCAAGAGCAAAATCCCTTCGTTCGGGGGGTTAGAGGGAGAAAAGACGAGGTTGCTAAGTGACCACAGCATATTTGTGTAGCTCATCACTTCCAAAATCCAGGCACTTAATAAGCTTGGTACTGAGAGTTAAGGAAACCGCAAAGGCCCATCAAACAAATAAGCGCATTATTCTTACGGAATTAACTCTGGCCCGTGAGTTATTAGCACAGGTTTGTGTGTTGGTGTTGTACCTAATTTCTGCATGTTTTCTTTGCGAGGACTCTGTGGGAGGAGGTGTCAGTTGATGAGTCCTAGCAGGCCAACGGGGGGTTGAAAATGTGCAGGATGGCTGTCTTAAAATAATGCTGTGCAGATGGAGCTTAACAGGAAAAAAAAATGTAATAATAGAAGCGATGATCTGATTCTAATAAGGCACAGGGCTCGCGTTCGGGCGGCTCCGGGAGGGCTGCTGGTGTGCGAAGGGTCCGTTCCCCTTTGCAGGGCCACATGCGGTGACTGGGTTATAAAAAGCACTGGTGGGAGTGCTGGGCTTCCCCGCGGGGCGGGGAGACAAGTTCCGTGCACGTGGGGCCACACCGTGCACCCCTGGGGAGAGCCCTGCTGCTGGCGGTGTCCTCGTCCTTCAGACGGGTGGGCGAGTGTTTGTGCAGCCCCCCAGGGCTGGCTGGGGGGGATTTCTTCCCCTCCACGTCCTTATTTTGGGGTGGAGGTTTCGGCGTGGTGGTGCAGGGGCTGTGTTTGAAAGAGGGAGCAGGCCTCCCCGCTGCAGTCAGCCCCCCCGCTAGCCCGGAGACCCCGCAGGGTGCAGGAGGAGAGCTGTGCTGCTTGGGCCGTGTTGGTGCTGCAGGGCTGGGAGGCTGCCGAGCCCTTCGGAGCCTCCCTGCTGGTGCAAGAGCCCTGTGCTGAGCCGTAGCCCTTCACGTGACAGCACAGGGGGAGCACGCTGGGCAGCCAGGCCCCTTTCACAGCCCTGAGACACAGACCTCATTCATTACCGGCGGCCTCCCCCGCTGTGCCGTGGGCTCCCGGCATCCCTGCTGGCACGGGCAGAGGGATGGCGCGGGGACAGCCGAGGGCACGGAGAGCACAGAGGGCTTTATCTCCTCTTTGCTCTGGGGAATCCCATGGGCTGACTGGGAGCTGCGTCTGGAGCAGGGTCGGGAGGGACGTAGCCATGAGCCACCCCAGTGCGTGTCCCCACGCAGGGCAGGGGTACGGGGCCACGTGCTGAGCCCTGCCTTGTGCCGTAGGTTCTCGGCGCTGCACCACGCGGCCCTGGGCGGCAGCCTGGACCTCATCTCGCTGCTGCTGGAGGCACAGGCCACCGTGGACATCAAGGACAGCAACGGTAAGGGGTGACCCCCTGCTGCACCCTGCGTCTCCGGCAGCCAGCTCAGCCCTCCGAGCGATCCCGGGGGACCGAGCCCTATCCTGCCCTGCTGAGCGCTGTTTCCCCGCAGGGATGCGCCCCTTGCACTACGCGGCCTGGCAGGGACGCGTGGAGCCGGTGCGGGTGCTGCTGCGCGCCGCTGCCTCTGTCAACATGGCCTCGCTGGACGGGCAGATCCCGCTGCACCTCTCGGCGCAGTACGGCCACTACGAGGTGGTAAGTGAGAGGCGGTGCCGCCCCGACGGGGTCTGTCTCCTGCTGGGGAGAGCAGGAGAGACCACTGCACTGGGCAGGAGAAGGCAGGGGTGCAGGGTGGTGCCGAGCCCCCCATAACCACGTTGCTCCCCCACAGTCGGAGATGCTGCTGCAGCACCAGTCCAACCCCTGCCTCATCAACAAAGCGAAGAAAACCCCCCTGGACCTGGCCTGTGAGTTTGGGCGGTTGAAGGTGAGCACCCTCCCTCTGCCACCAACCCCGATGCCCGGCAGCAGCACCCACCTCCTCCCACGGCTGGGCAAGGCCGGATCCTGAACCCCTGAGCTGCGGGTTTTGCTCCCGGCCTCGCAGCGGGGCAGCAGCAGGCTGGCAGAGAACCAGGGCGTCCTCGCTCCCAGTTCCCTGCAGCTTCCCCCCGCCCGCCCCAGCTTTGCTCCCGTTTAAGCACCAACAGGCTGAGCTCCCTAATCCCCACCAGCCCGGAGCGCCCAGCTCCGCTCAGCTGCTCAGGATCCCGGTGTGGCTTGTGGGGCCGGGGCCTCCCCGTGCCCCGGGAGACCCCAGCCGAGCCAACGCCGTGGGGCTGGGCTGGCGTGCGGCCAGCCAGACTGTCTCGTGCCCCCACTGGGGAGGGGAGCAGGGGCACATTTCCATTTCTGGAGTATCCATAATATCTGCAGCTATAAACAGGGCAGTAAAAATAACTCCTCTGTGCCTTTGGGCTGCCCTGCGATGCTGAGAGTCGCTCTGGGCTTGGAGAGGCTGGAGTTTTTTAGGGTTTGGTCTGAAAAGCCTGATTATGGGAAGACTATTTCTGGCTGTGCTGACCTTCTCCAGCCCCTCACAACAGCGTGGCCCCTGCCAAGCTCTGTCTGGGCCCCGCCAAGCCCTGGGGCTGTGGGATGGACGGGAATGGTGGGACGGGGAGCACACAGCCGGCCCTGGCAGCAGCAAGCTCGGGCCCCGTGCTGGGATGTTGTGACCGGGCCCCCTACACCTCTGCTCACCCCTGTGCAGGTGGCCCAGCTGCTGCTGAACAGCCATCTGTGCGTCGCCCTGCTGGAGGGACAGTCCAAGGACGCGACCGACCCCAACTACACCACCCCACTGCACCTAGCAGCCAAGAACGGGCACAAGGAGATCATCAGGTAACCCCCGCCAGCCCCCGGCACTGCCTGATGCCAAAAAAACACCATGACTTCCATCCCACGTCCTCCTAACCCCACATCCCTGTTACAGGCCTTGGTGCCTCATCCCCAGAGCCTCAGCGGAGCAGCGGGCTGTCCCTTCCCGTTGCAAAGCTGCCGATCCCCCGCCCCCTGTACCGGTGGCCTCCCGTTCATGCCTTTCCCTCCTCAATTCCAGGCAGCTGCTGAAGGCTGGGATTGAGATCAACAAGCAGACGAAGACGGGCACGGCCCTGCACGAAGCCGCGCTCTATGGCAAAACAGAGGTTGTGCGATTGCTGCTGGAGGTGAGCACCAGGGGACAAACCTCTCGGGCTTGGCCTTCGCCTCCCTCCCATCCCCTCGGTCCCCCCATCCCCTGGGGGGTGGCTGCTGCTGCTGCAGGCTCTGACACTAACCGCGTCCCCTCCTGGGCAGGGTGGCGTTGACGTGAACATCAGGAACACCTACAACCAGACGGCACTGGACATCGTGAACCAGTTCACCACCTCGCACGCCAGCAAGGACATCAAGCAGCTGCTCAGAGGTGAGACGGGGCCTGTTTGTGGCCAGGCCCTGCCTGGCACCGAGGGGTACTTCTCCCTAACATGACCTGCCCCGTGCTCCCAGCTCCTCCTAACAGCCCTAGAACAGCCGAGCTGCAAGTGTCAGTATCTCAGTCCCATCGTGTACGCTCCCATTCTCTGTGCCAGCAATCCCCAGAGATGGAGTCCTTCCTGCAGTATTAATGTTCTCTTCTCCCCCCTCCTTTCTCTTCGTTTTCTCCTCCCACCTTTCTCAAACCTCTCTCTCGCCCCGCTGTGCTCTGGCACCTTTTTTCTTCCCTCCATCCCTTGTCTTCAGAGGCATCAGGAATCCTGAAGGTCCGAGCTTTGAAGGATTTTTGGAACCTCCACGATCCTACTGCTCTCAATGTCCGGGCAGGAGATGTCATCACGGTGAGGGCTGCTCCCCACACCCTGTCCCTTGTCCCCGCCGCTGCCTGGTACCAGCCCTGTCCTCCTCACCCCTGCGGCAGGTCCTGGAGCAGCATCCCGATGGGCGATGGAAGGGGCACATCCACGACACTCAGAAGGGCACCGATCGCGTCGGGTACTTCCCCCCCTCCATTGCTGAAGTCATCAGCAAACGAACAGGTCGGTGGCTGTCCTGGGTGCGTCGTCCCGGTGTGAAACCAGCTCTCCCTGCCCAGCCCTTCCCACAGGACAGGTCCCTGTCCCCCTGGCTAGCTAGGGGGCGGGGAAAGAAAGGATTCCGGTGGGCACAGGGGGTTGTATGACCGGTGGGGTGGAAGTTTGGGGGTTTGAGACTCAGATCCCCCCCTTGCTGCCTCCTGCACAAGCTCTGACCACGCGTGTTTTGTCTTTGAATGCAGGCATGATCCTCCCCCGCATGGCACCCACGCATCAGCGCCAGGGCCCCCCCGGGGCCCTCACGGCTCCCCCCGGCGGGCTGCAGCACCTCCCCGACGAGTGTCCGCAGCAGGCAGCCCCAAGCATCCCAGCACCCTATGGCCACCTCACCCTAACCCGGACGGCCCCGGGCCCTGACAGCTCAGGTCAGGGGTGGGGCTGGGGAGGGAGAAGGGCCGGGGACCTTCCGCTGTCCCCAGCCCTGCCTGCGCAGGGGACATGGGGGAACGCTCTCCTTCCACCTCCCGGCAGGGAAGCAGCCAGACAAGAGGGAGCAGCCACAGAGCAAGGGAGTTTAGGGGAGCCCATAGAGCAGCGCTTTCCCTCCTGGAATCTGTGGCCGTGTCCCCAGATCCCATTTCCCCTTTGTGTGTCCCTTGCCAGCTGAGGTCACCCTGTCTGTGCTGTGTGTGCCGGGAGGGACTGATGCATGCTCTGTGGCCGGAAGGATCTTGTGGGAGGCTGTTTTTTACTGGTGTCACTGCTGGCACGCGGGTCCCTGCTGGGGACCTCTGTGCCCTGTGTCAGCACCCATCCCGGGGCACTGCTGATGACCTCCCCTTCTGTCCTGAGTAGCAGGAGACAGGAACAGCGTGGGCAGTGAGGGCAGCATCGGCAGCATCCGCAGTGCCGGCAGCGGCCAGAGCACTGAGGGCACCAACGGGCAGAGCACCAGCATCCTCATCGAGAACGCCAGGGTAGGCGCCAGCCCCTGCTCCCCCCATGTTGCTCCCCCAGCTCCACCCCATGTGGTGGCAATGGGGCCCAGCACGTTCCTGTAACCCCCTGCACCTCCTGGCAAGGAGCGTGGCTGCAGGAGCTGAGCACCCCCCACCAAGCATGTGTTTGCTGCTGGGACTCAGGGGGGAAATGTTCCTGGGGCTGGAGTCCAGCAGCTCAGCTCCAGCCCTTTGGAGAGGGGCTGAGGCTGCGGTTCGTACCTTGTAACATCTCCACCTCATCCTGAGTCACCTGAGGGGATAAAAAGGGCCAAATCCTGCCCTGATCTCTCACTAGGAGCCAGCCCTTTGCCGGGTAATGCCGTAATGTAGTGCTGAGCTCCCAGGGGTGCAAGGCAGGCCCAGGGGGACAGGGCCCGATCCGGAGGGATGTCCCTCCCCTCCTCACTCTTCCTCTCCCCAGCCGCTGCCCTCGACTGGTGACGACCTCCAACAACACCTCTTGGGATCGGAGCCTCGCAATGGGCAGGTGACTTCCACAGCAGGTGAGGGATATCCCAGCACCGTGGGGCCTTGGGGACAGCTGTCCCCCAGCCCTGGGGGCTGCTCAATGCCCAGGTCCCTCTCTGACACTCTCTCCTCTCCTATCCTCTCTGCTAGGGCCACCAGGCCACCAGACCCCTGGCAACTGTCCCCCAGGAGACAGGGTCTTCTCCCACCAGTTCTTGCGGCCTGAGCAGCTCCTGGAGGGGAAGGTAACTGGGCCAGCGGCGTGCAGGGTGTGAGGGCAATGTTTGGGGTTCTCAGCCCAGCTCTTTCTGCACTGGGCACATGGAACTGGGTCCTGGGGACGCTGGGGCCAGGTGGGTCTCGCCCAAGAAGGTCCTGTCATTGTGCCCCAAGCAGTTAGGTCCTTCCAGGCCCTGCAGCCACAGTCACAGGCTGCTCTTTGCCTCGTCCTCTCCCCAGGACGCAGAAGCCATTTACAACTGGCTGAGAGAGTTCCAGCTTGAGTCGTACACTGCCAACTTCCTCAACGCCGGCTACGATGTCCCCACCATCAGCCGCATGACCCCCGAGGTAAGGCAGGTCCTTCCCTGCTGGCCTGCACCCCCTGAGCTGCCGGCAGTGGGTGCCCAGTGCTCCACGCTCCCCGTGCCGCTGCTGACTGCAGTCCCGCTCTGCTTGCGTTAGGATCTGACAGCCATCGGCGTGACCAAACCAGGCCACAGGAAGAAGATCTCCACTGAGATCGGGCAGCTCAGCATTGCTGAGTGGCTGCCCAACTACATCCCGGTGAGTCCCTGGCACCGGGGCTTCGGTCTGTGGCAGCCTCTTTTCTCAGAGCTGCATCCCGCAGGACAGGATGGGGTAAATGAGCTCCGAAGTGGCCAGAGAGACCCGCAAAAAGCAGGCTCCTGGCCAGGGGCATGGAGGGGGTGGATGAAGGCACCGCCTGTCCCTTGCTGCTCATGGCAGCATCTCCGTGCTCTTTGCAGGCTGACCTGATGGACTGGCTCAGTGCCATCGGCTTGCCCCAGTACCACAAAAAGCTGGTGAACAACGGCTACGACTCCATCACCATCGTGACGGACCTGACGTGGGAGGATCTGCAAGAGATTGGCATCAACAAACTGGGTGAGTCCCAGCAAGGGTGCTGGGGTGGCCCAGGGCGGCCAAGTCTCCTGCCCAGGTCCCCGTGCCCTGACGTCCCTCGGGCCTGTCCTGTGCACCCAGAAAGAGCAGATCAGGGCCATCCCCAAGGACTGCCCTGGGCAGGCTGGAACCAGGCTGAGCCGGGTGGACTTTGTTGGCATTTTGTCTCCTCACGTGGCAGGGTTTGGATAACCTGGATGTCTTTGCCCTGGTTGGTGACATGACTGTGGCTTTTCTTGGCCAAGAGGCCCTGTAGGATCGGAGCCAACTTAATGCCCCTTTCCTGTTGCCCCTCTCCCACAGGCCACCAGAAGAAGATCATGCTGGCCGTCAAGAAGCTCAGAGACCTCCGCAAAAGCCTCAACCAAGCAGAAGCCACCCTAGCAAGACGCAAAGTCCCCGGTTCCCTGGACATTGTCACCATTGAGTCACTGGAGAATGGGGAATGCCAGTCCCCACACACTCCCAAAATGACAACATTCCAGGACAGCGAGCTCAGCTACGAGCTCCAGACAGCCATGTCCAACAGCTGCCATGAGACGCTCAGCATCAAGAACAGCCAGGGAATGTCGCGGAGCCAGGAGAGCATCGGGGTGCGGTCCCGGGGTTCAGGGCACTCGCAAGACAACGTTTTGTCCCGGCACCTCTCCAGCCCCTCACAGGAGAGCCTGGGCAGCGGGGAGAGCAGCAGCAGCAGCGGGCAGTCCTGCGCGCCACCTCGCAGCAAGGAGAGCCCGGCCAGCCTGCCGGGACAGCCCAGCCCCGAGCCCTTTGGGAAGCTCGTCTCCCCCGAGGGGCTGAACGGCTACGCCAACGGCAGCGGGGGCAGCCCTCTCAAGGAGAGGAACTTGCCTGAAGGCACAGATCAGTACGCCCGGCCAACGGCTCAGAAGGGTGCTGGCCCTGCAGGGCCACCAGCAGTCACCCCTTGTACCCCTCCCCAGACCCCCAACAAGGCGACTGCCCCATATGTCTTCATGTACCCGCACGTCTCCTTGAAATCCCCGATGGCCCCTTCCCTCCTGGGGGCCGAGCAGCCCAAGACCCTGGCACACCCCTACCCCTCCTTCCCTTCTGGGCAGAAGAGCAGCCTGCAGACGTCAGCCCAAAAAGCCTTCTCCTACCTGCACAGCCAGTGCAGCCCCACCGAGCCGTCCAAGACCACTGCGGCCCCGGGCACCTGGCAGGCAGGGGAGCAGCACAACGGGGGCGAAGGCTTCAAGTACAAGAAGCGGTCGCACAGCCTGAACCGCTACGCGCTGTCAGATGGAGAGCACGAAGAGGAGGAGGGGGTGCCCACCAGCACCCTGGGCTCCTATGCCACCCTGACACGGCGGCCGGGCCGCAGCCAGATGCCACGGGCCTGCCTGCAGACGGAGGCCAAGGTGACCCGCAGCCAATCCTTCGCCATCCGGGCCAAGCGCAAGGGACCCCCGCCGCCGCCTCCCAAGCGACTCAGTTCTGTCTCCAGCACCCCTGCCACTGAGGCGAACGGCGAGCAGCCCCCCGACCCCGAGCAGCAGCCTCCCATCCCCCAGGACATGGCTGATGCAGGTGCCAGCCCCGGTGACACCAGTCGCAGCAGGACAGTGAGGAGCCTGGCAGCTGCACTGGAGGGGACACCCGGGACAAGCCCACCCAAGCCCCTCCTGGCTCCGAAACCTCTGCATGTGGCTCAGGACTCTCTCTCCAGGGCCAGTGTGGACGATCGGTCCTATGATGGCGGTGATAGCGGCAGCACCGTGCTTGCTGACGCTGGCAGGGACGCCTTTGAGAGCAGCAAGCCGCGGAGACGGACACTGAGTGAGCCCAGCGCTCCCATGACGGAGGCTGTGCAGGTCGGGCGGGAGGACGCCTGCTCAGATACGGAGGAGGAGGCCAAGCCCGAGGTCTCCTCATCCTCCCAGAACAGCTCCAGCGAGTGCATCCCCTTTGCAGAAGAAGGCAACTTAACCATCAAGCAGCGTCCGAAGCCTGCTGGGCACCCCAAGGCCGACGCTGTGGTGCAGGATGCAGAGCCCAGTTCCCAGCCTGCAGAGCCCCCGTGCTCCGCTGGGAAGGAGCCGGCGGCACCCGCTGCCAGCAAGGAGCCGCCCGTGCTGGAGTTCAACCTCACCGAGTCGGACACGGTGAAGCGCCGGCCCCGCTTCAAGGAGCGGGAGCCGCTGCAGGCTGTGCTGAAGGCATTCAGCCTGGCAGGGCAGGCGGAGGCGGGCGGCAGCCCCACACCCCAGTACGCCCAGGCCCAAGCTGTGAGCATCGTGGGCCCCACCACTGGGCTGGCACCACGGGCCGGGCTGGCTGGAGACACCTTTGATGATGACAGCGTGGAGTTCAGGATTGCCGAGATAGAGAAGAGCATCTTGTCACTGGAGAAGGGGATCAAGAAGACACCGAGCCCCACCAAAGCCCCCAGCCCCACGGAGCTGCTCGGCACTGCCGTGGTGAGGACACCTGCTCCAGGTATGGGGTCTCAGGGGGGTCTCTCTGAGGCGGTGGCAAGGCCTGAGGCTCCCTCCTTCCCCTGCTGGGTCAGGACAGCATCCCCAGCTGGCCAGGAGGCAAGGGGGACCCATGCCACCATGTGCCACGAGCCTTCTTCCCTTGCAGACGTCCCCGCCAAGCACACCTCGGTGGCATCCACCAAGCTGGTGTTCTCCGGGCCCAAGACCATCTACCAGCAGGTCCTGCAGCCCTCCCGCCACACTGTCGCTCCCTGGGCAGCCCCCGAGGCGGTGCCAGATGTGGTCGGGTCCCTGGCAGCTCCCAGCCCTCTGACGCTGGAGGCAAGCAGCAAGGTGTCGCCGAAGCCTTTGACCACTGCGCCGGGGACCACCCTGGTCCAGCAGCGGCTGGAGCACACCAACTCCACCCTGGCTGCTGCGCTGCAGGCAGCCGAGAAGAAGATCACAGCGAAGGAGGTGGAGAGGTGAGGTGGTGCTGGGGGAGAGGAAAATGCTGGGGTGAGATCCTGGGGAGTGGAACTGGGGAGCCCCCAGTGGAGGCAGGCAGAGGGCGGAGGGGCTGCAGCCCTGGCAGGCGGCAGCGGGTTCCCAGGCAGCCCCAAGGACCGAGCATGGGCTGCAGCCACCTGCACGCGGCCACCACGTGCCTGCAGCCCACCAGGATGTGCGTGCTCCAGCCACACTGTGACCGGGAGGGTCAGGTCCCACCTGGCTGCCCCTGCCCAACGGCACCTCAAGCGCTGGGGCAGCATTTAACCATCTCTCCCTTCCCTCCCCAGCCCCCCTGGGGCCGTGCACTCGGCCAAGAACATCCTGGAGGACATCAGCAATATGTTCGATGATCTGGCTGACCAGCTGGACGCGATGCTGGACTGAGGCTTGCTCCCTCCTTCCCTTCCCCGCCTCCGGCTGCTCTGCCAGTGCCCGTTGTGATGGGGGGAGAGCGGATCCGGCACCGCTTGGTGCCTCCAGGTCTCTTCAGCCGCCTCCCTCCCTGCACTTTGCACCGTGGCCAGGAACGTGGCTGCCCCTCCTCACCCACCCTGTGTCACCGGCCCCAGAGCCACCCGGCTCCATGTCACACGCTCCGGCACAGCCGCGGGGGTCAGGCGTTTCCCACCAGACTGGCAGCAGGACAGCCCAGAGGGGCTGCGCATGTGGTCCCGGAGGCCGCGGAGAAGCCCTCGCTCCCTCGCGCAGCGCTGAGGAGCCTCCACAAGGGACCTTTTTCTTTCCACACTGCATTGCCGAGTCCTGCCTCTCATTATTTATCCCCTGCCAACAAAGTGTCAAAGGAAAGACCTCCCTGGGCAGCCGCCACGGAGCTGGCTATTTACTGAGCAGATCCCAGCCCCGGCAGGGCCTGACAGCAGCAAAAAGAAGACAGGGCTTGTCGCGAGTTGGCAGCTTACGGAGTGAGAAGGAACCTTCCTGCTTTTTTTGCTGCTTTTTCCAAACGCATCAGCGTCAGGCAGCGTGTAATCCGAGCGGATCGAAATCCCTCGGCGGGACCCACGGCCCCTCAGGAGGGGGCTGGCACAGCCTGCAGAGCTGTGGGATGCGGGGGGCTACCTGCACCCTCCCGCAGCGCCGAGGGTGGCTGCAGGCCCCTGGCAGGATGGCTGCGCAGCGCCGAAGGCCGCACACGGCTGCGTGTCCGTGAGCTGCTATACTGAGGCTGCCCTCTGCTGACACTGCCTACACGAACTGCCAGCCCCAGTGCTTCCAGGGCAGAAGTAGCAGAGTGGTTAGTGGGGTCTGGGTTTTTTTTTTGTTGTTGTTTTTTTTTTTCCCCTCCCCTATTTCCCTTTTTTTTGGGGGGGTGGCCCCCTTTTCCCACTGCCCCTCCCTGCAGGGAGGTGCTGGCACAAACTCAGCCCTGAATGTCACTAAGCGGTGGCAGCGGTTGGGACTGCGCACGATTGCTTCCTCGCAGCACTAAAACCCAGCGGGAGAGGTGACCCCGCATGCACGGGGTGAATTCAGCTCAGCAACAGCTACTGTACATACACGCTGGATGCAGTCACAGCCCCGTGGCTGCAGCAGGGGAACAGCAGTGATAGCTCATTGCATCCAAGCAGTAGGAACGGCTGCATAGCTCGCAGACAGATTTCTCTAGCAGGATCTGTTTAGTAGTGCATGTCTAAATATGTCCAAGAGCCCCGAACTTGGCTTGCACTCGGCATGCCAAGCAAATGAAAGCATCAGAGCACCAGAAGGGAACCTAAGATTGGACTGAAGTGCCATTTGTTACAAAAAATTCCAGACGAAGGGAAAAAAAATTCCAACCCTTACCCCTTTTTTAAAGAAAATCACCCGCACAAAACCAAACTGGAAAGGGAGGAGGTGGCCAAGGAGGCGGGTGCTCCCCAGCGCTTTGGGGAGTTTGTGACTGACTTTGCCTGCCTGCAGCCCCTTGCTCCCTGCACTGAGAAAGGCGCCGAGCCCGCCTGGACGGGTCCCCAGGGCTCACCAGCAGCGGGGCTGTGCCATGGGCCCAGCCGGTGGGAGGCGCCAGCCTGGCTTTGGGCTGAAAAGCACAGATGAAAAATCCCTGAAAAAAAAAAAAAAATTAAAAAAAAAATCATTGGCTGGGACTTGAGGTCAGTTTGAGGCGATTTAGACACCTCTATCCTGGCCAGTTGGTTGCTCTGTTTTATACATCACATTGAGTGTATTTAAATGACCGAGTCCGACAGGCAAGTGCTGCGCCATGGACCTGACTGTTTTTAAAATAGCTCCAACCAGTGGCACTTTAACGAAAGGTTTGCAGAAACCTTTTAAAACTGATTTTTATTCTCACAAGTCAATCTGGGGCAAGCCCAGTTATTTTTTTCCAATGTTGATAAAACTGTAAATGTTTTTTTAGAGGCCAATGTATATATTTTAAATGTGATTTATTATATATATTTACTAACCAGAACCGCAAGTCTTGTACTCTAGGGTCAGGGATAAGAGGACACTGGGGTGGAGCTGTCGCTGTCTGAGCCACCTGAGGGCAACATCGTGCTGCTCTCATTGTCAATAAGGGAATTTAACATTTGTTTTGCAGAAGAATGCCTATTTTTTAAGCTCTAGATCTCTATTTTGAAGCTACTGTATGGTGTGTAAGTTATGTACACTGCAACTGGGACTAACTGACCCTGGCTGCACCTGCTCCGTGCAGCAAGACAGTGAGGGGAAAAAATAGCCCATGTAATCACCAGACTGACAACAGATTTTAAACCATCTGCTCTGTTTGTGTTGATCATGTGTTTTGTTTTCCACTAACATCCATTAAGACTAAATTCTATTAAACAGTGGGGCATATTTTACCCTTTTGATAGTTCTGCCTAGTTGTCTCCTTCGTGTCAAATCATACGAGCTTGTCTCCTGCTCTGTTTGAAGTTCACCGAGGATCAGCTTTATCCTGCCCCTTGAGTGCTTAAGATCTGGGTTTCCTCAGATAATCTCCCTGGTAAGAGTTCTGCTGTCACCTCCAGCGAGGTTAATGCTCAGTCTGAGCCTCACTACCGTGACAGTAACGCGTGGTGAGCGTGCTGGGGACCAGCACTGCCTTCCCGTGCCCCTCTGCCCAGCACCGGGTCCTGCTTTGCTCAGGACAGGCAGCCCAGGCCTCCTCAGCTTGCCACTGTCTTTCTCCAGTGCTCCCAGGGCCCGTCACAGCTCACCCCGAGCCCTTCATCGCGAGGCTCCAACGCACCGCCCACCGCCATCGAAGCAGTCGGCAGCGACCATCCCAGCAACCTCGCGCACTCTGCCTGGGATCGGGGAGACCGGGAGGTGAGTGAGAAGTTTCTCTGGGCAGGGCCTGCAGCGCCGCACATCGGCCCAGGGCTGGGCAGAAACTGGCAGAAAGCGCCAGGATGGGATCCCAGGAGAATCCAGCTCTCGGGCTGTGCTCCTGGCCCCGAGCTGACCCCGTTACCTGCGCCATGACCAACAAACACATTCTTACCTCCTCGCCCTGCTGGGTGCAAACGCCCTCCCACTCACGGGGCGTGTTACCAAGACAGTGGTTTATTGCCATTCGTACAGTGGATGTGTGCGGGTTAGGGTTCGTTTCTTTTTTTTTTTATACAAGTTTTAATACAAATCAAATATTTTTACATACATCCCAAAAATTTTAATATAAAATATACACCATTTAAAAACATCTCGATGTAGGAAACTTCTTACTGAAGCCGTTCACCCTGGTCCTCAGGTGCCTCAGCGGCGGAGGGAAGGGTGGCAATGGCAACACCATCCAAAAGGCTCCGTTCCTACGCCTTGGCTCCCTCCAAGTCTAACGTGGGAAGGAGGGTGCAGGAAAATAAACGTCTGTGATCACCCAGAGAAGGAAACCTTGGAGTTGCCTCCTCTAGAGGAAGGTGTGGCCAGCAGGAAGCCCTGCTAGCTGCCGCCTTTTATCACCTACAACAGTTAAGTGGCACAAAGCAAGAGCTAGGTCAGGGGGAAAGCTGCCCTGCGGGGATAGCAGTGAGTGGCTTGGCGCTGCCTCTGGCAGCCGCTCAGCTTGGCCACGGAGGAGATCATGTCCCACTTGCCAGCCAGCCCTGGCATCAGAAAGACAAGCTGGTTTCTCAAGTGCCAGTGATAACAGATCTGCAGCTGGCACGCAGTGAGTTAAGTGCGACTGAGAAATGCAGCGTGTTCTCCCTGAGCCAGGCAGCCCTGCGGACCTGGAAGGAGCGAAGGAAGAGCCCAGCGCAGCTGGCAGAGGTGAGCAGACCCCCTGCGAGCAGGACTGGCCTGGTATTGCTGCGTTGCAGGAGGGCAGCCCTGCCTTTCCCCAGTGAGCACCTGGCTCCCAGCCCTGCCTGGCTCCCCCCACGCAGCCCTGCCAGCAAGAGAGCCCAGACGGCTGCTCTCCAGCTGTAGGAACAGGGCCCAGGTCTCCAGACACCTGCACCTGGCCCCCTCCAGCAGCCCCCCCTCTGTCCCCAGGGTGCAGAGACCGGCCCTACCCCTGCTCCACGCTCCTACCGGCCCCACAGCCAGAAGGGTATTGCTTAGAGACACGCAGTGTGCGTCCTCCCTGCGTTTGCTGAAATGAGAGGAAGACGAGGTGGAGCAGCAGGTGGGGCTGGGGCTCCCGTGCAGCTCCCTGCCTGCCAGGGAAGGACCAGCAGCCACTTCTTAGCCTCGGACACCAAAGAGAAACAGCCGTGTGTTTAGAGTTAACATTGGAAGCAAAAACCGTGCCAGGGTTTGTCAGGTTTAGCCAGTTTTTAGAACTAGGAAGAGAGTCAGCATCTCCATGAGCTGCAAGTATTCTGGTAGCCAAGCCTGTGTGCTCCTTTTTGATGCCCAAGTGTCAGCCCTCAACAGCACCAGTGTTCCCAGTACAGCTGGGGTCTGTACAGGAGCACGTGTGCTGCACTGGGGCAAACCGCGGGTTACAGAGCCCTCAGTGGAAGGTCAAGTGAAGAAGGGACCTCCAGAAAAACAGGTAACAGCTAGGAGGGCAGAAGCATGAAGGGCAGAGTTCCAACCACTAGCACAGAAAGGCGTGATGAGAGGGGTTTCCCCGTGCCTTGGAGAGCAGCAGGGTCCCTGGCTGGGAAAGGAGCCGTCCACCAGCTCCGTGTTAGTCACAGCCGCGAGATGCGGTTGGAAAGACATCTCCTTCCCTCCACGGCAGGGGTAGGCAGGTCTCAGGTTTTCTCTGTAGCTACAAATATTGCTGTGGCCTTCTCAAGCAGGCGTTTTACTGAAGCAGAACAGCGATTCAAATCACCAAAATGAGGACAGTGACAACCCTACCTCTCTGGGGGCTGTTAAAGCATACACGAGCTGGATCAGCAGGGCTGGAGGAAGCTGGGCCATGCAAGCAGGCAGAGCTGTCCTCCTGATTCCCTGTGCACCTTATAAGCAGGGTCAAACGCAGACAGTTTGCCTTAAAGCCCTGCCTCATCCTCTCCAAGTACTCGACAGCTGGCACGTGGCTACAGCAACAACGCTAGAGGGCAGGCCTGGCACAAGCTGGCCATTGTGGGGGTTTTCTAGCACGGTGCCAAAGACCCCTTCCAGCGTCCCTTTGGGAATGTGAGCTCCAGCCCTCACCTGGCACCTGGCGCTCCTGGAGGTGCAGGAGAGATGGCTGATGGAGGTAGGTGAGGGCACGCGCAAGCATGCACATGCACATCATCCAGGAAAGCAGGCAGAGAAGGAAAAAAATGGGTTTCAATAGAAATCTCTGGCCTCAGCAGCCCTACGTCTCCCCTTCTGGCCCCAGATTTTCCTGCCAGGTCAAGGAAACCCATCTGCTCACACAGAGGGAAGGAGTCACTTGATTTCAGCATCACCATGATACTAACAAAAACCTCTAGTAATAAATAAATAAAGGAAGAGCAGCCTGAACAGCCACCAGAGCTTGCAGGCTCCCTCGAGAGCACCCTGGCAGGCCAGGGAGGGGCTGCATACCTGCTGGGGGATCCTGATGGCAGTGCCCTGCCCGGGGCCCCCAGGAAGGAAGGTGCTGATGCAGTTTTGCAAGGAGGCCGTCTGGTTTGCATGTGTGAAAGAAACTCCCTGAGCCTTTGGTGCAGCCGCTCTCCCAGTGCAGGATGTGTCTGTCTGCCCCTGGCCCCAGGGAACTCAAGTTGGGAGGTTTTAAAACGGAGAATTCATCCCCAGCTTTGTTTCAAACTGCAACTTCTGCCTCTTCTGGTAACGTACCCGGACCCTGGAGGAGTCAGGAGAGAGCAGAGTCAGTATGTGGAGGGGAGAAAGGCAAGTAGAGCTGCCCCACTCTGGTTGCCGAGCCCTGAGAAGCAGAGAAGCCCCTGGGCCTTTGGCTACTCCTCAGAGGAGAATCAAATCCAGAGAGCAACCCGTCATCTCACAGCTACCCCACCCAGCCAAGTCCTATATCCAAGGCCACAAGACGCAGCAGAGAAAGGCCCAGAATCCCCTCCCAGGAACAGAGATGAGGGCTCTGTCCCCATCTCGGCTCTGTGTAACCCCCACCGCCTTTCCTCACCAGCCCCCTTTCCTGAATCCATGCTCATTAGCGTTAACTCCCAGCTCCAGCTGCTCCCTGTGCTAGAACAGCCAGTCACTTTGCCTGCTACGAATTCTTGGCTTCGGCCACTTCCCGTGAAAACGAGTCCCACAGTTCAGGCTGTGTGTGAAGACGTATTTCCTCCGCTGTGATTCAATGCCTCCCTGTCCTCCTGGGACAAGATGGAGAGAACAGCCCTCTCCAAGCCGTACCAGTATTTCACAGACCTTGGCTGTCTCCTCCTCATTGGAGGGAGATAAGGAAATTTCGGTCTCCCTTCCTGCTCCCAATCACTGCCCCTGCCCTCCCCTGACCCTCTTTCCTCCCCTGCGCTTCCTCCCGTAGAGGTGGAACACGAGCTTGCACACAATAGCCAGGTGATTTACACAATGCAATCATCTTTTCCTTTTTATTCCCCACCCTGTTCCCTCTGCAGCTCCAGGCCAGGCTGCAGTGAGGCTCCTGCCCTTTGTCTCCATCTTCCCTACCACCCCCATACCTGATTTCGTGCAGCTTGACAATCTCGTTGATGATAACCACGAGGATCAAGGAAAGAAAACCCAGGAGCCATGAGACGGGGGAGATGGAAACGTAGTTAAAGGTCAATGGAGAACTGAGGTTTTCCCAGAGTTTCAGGTCCAGAACAGTCTGCGCCACTTGCCCCAGCAATCTAGGATCATAGACAGACACAGCAGATCTCAGCAGAGCGAACACGCTTCCCAGGATCTGCAGATCAGGGCTCAGGCCCAGACGCACCACCCCCGAGTATACAACAGGGATGCTTCCCTGTGAGGGAACAGTGCAGAAGAATCCTTGCCACGTGTTATCATTTTCCTCAGCACCGCCGAACTGGTGCTGGAGGACCTACAGCCCTCCTTCCCTCCGCACTGCGGCCGCATCAGGGCCCAGGGATACTCACACGACAGCCACAGTGAGCGTCCACCACCGGTTGGAGAGGGGGCTCTTCTTCCACAGTGGCTTGGTGCGATGGACGTGGGTGATGGATATGAACACTGCAGGTACAGATGGAGCAGGGGGTTATTTAGCATTGCACGTAGATACATCGCTTCACAGTACACACCAATGGCTATTGCTCCAAAGGGATATGAGATTTGCGTTCCTGAAACCAAACTTTCATTCCAGGTCCTTCCAGACCAGCCTCCCCACAGCAAATCCAAGTCCCCAGATGTGCAGAGGGGGCCGTGGGAGCAGTGCTGCGCAGCATGGCTCACTGCAGGCACGCTGGGGTTTGTTTGCAGCCCGCTGTGCTAAAGTAACGCACCCTACCTGTCATCAGAACAGCTGCCCCTCAAATCAGGAGGCATACCTGTGGGTGTGGACACCCTGCACACCTCAACACGCAGTGTTCTGTGCACCAAGGCACACCACCACCTGACGTGGTGGAAAGGGAGCAGAGGCCCGTTAAGGTTCCACGAGAGCAGCTGGAGCTGCTCTGCTCAGCAACCGTGCGCAGGTGATGGGGGTCGGCCAGAGCCTGGCTCCCCTCCCCTCCCGAGGGGATAAAAAGCCTTCCAGCTCCAGGGGATGTTTCACAACATGGCAGCAGGAAAGGAGGAACTTCTAAGGCAAGGAATGTTTCTGCAGAGCTGCAGGCTACTGCTAGCTGGTTTGCAAGGAGGCAAAGATGGAGGCTGCCCCTTTTGGTGAGACTGGAAGGGAACCAGCGCTTCGCCAGGCAGGTAAGAGGTAGAATCAGCTCCAAAGGTGCTGTTTTTACTTTGTTAGGGCAAGGTATAGCAAGGTAAGGGGCTTCATGTTAAAAGACCAATAGTCTCCACTTCTAATGAAGTTTGTGCCCTCTGGCATGATGAGGGGTACAGAAAGAAACAAAGGATGCAAGTTTTCCCCCAGAGTTGGGGGGTGGGTGCTGAGTGCTGCAAGCAGACTCACCTGTGTGTAAAACAATCAGGCCAGCTGTGAGCTTCTGGGCTACAAGAAGAGCATTGGAAAATGTCCCAAACCAGTCAGGAGCACCATCAGCATTGCTAGTAAACGAGAGGACACAGGGAAGAAGTCAGGAACAGGACAGACTCGCTGTCTGACCCATTTCCACCAGAGCCCTGCCTCTCTCTGATAGCTGAGCAAACCAGAAGTGAGCTTGGAGTCTTTTCTCAGTAGAAAAATGGGCTGTCCTGGTGCCAGGGGGTGACTGAGCAAGGCCAGGCTTTGCCCCAAAGGTGCAATTGTCCAGGCTAGGGAGAGCGCCCAGCCTTCTGCACAGCCACTGCAGCCAGCTCATGCAAGAGCCTGAAGCTTGTTAGAGGGGGGTCAGCACCTCCTGGGAATGGCAAGAGCAACGGGCACCACAGGGTGTCAGCTCGTGCCAGGTGTGGTTCCTCACCTGTGCAGCATGATGGAGGAGCAGGCCGTGAGGTTGAGGCTGGTGGTGTTCACCTCTTTGCAGGACTCATGCAGAGTGAACCCGAAGCAGATGAGGCACGAACAGATGGTCAGGCTGAATTTCAGCAGGAAGCAGAACAGGAAGTAGTGCTGAGTCTGTGGATAAGGGAGAGACAGGAGAGTGACACGGGCATGTCACTGGCCCAACCTCCCCATTGTGAACCATCAGAGGCTGCAGTACAGATTGGGGATGTTGCACTGTGGGCCTGTCCTGCAAGCACACTGGTAGTAAGGGATTCCCTTTGTCACTGTGACAAGATTAACTGCCCGGGGAAGTGGTTGAGTCACCATCCTTGGAGGTCTTTAAAAGACGTTTAGATGTAGAGCTTAGTGATAGGGTTTAGTGGAAGACTTTTAGTCAGAGGTTGGACTCAGTGATCTTGGAGGTCTCTTCCAACCTAGATGATTCTGTGATTCGGTTAGGATGGCTCGTGCCACGGATCAGTTTACCAAGGGAGCTGGGAAGCACAGGGGCTCAGCTATGCTTCAATGTGGGGACAAAGTAGAAAAGAAAGGATGAACAAATCTTATCAGATGGGCTACCTACCTTCTTAGGAATGGAAGTCAAATTTTTCCCTGTTGCCATGGTCATGATGGAGCTGTGGGGAGGCTTGCCCAGGAGTGAGATGCTGGAGAAAGGGAAGTGAGGCTTTACTAACAAGTTCAGGCACCACATCTGCTTTCTGGGCTAACATTTGAAGCCAAAGAAACCTCCTCTGAGTGGAGCATTGGCACTTATCTGTCCCCTGCTTGAGCTGTGCTTGTATCCCACTCCCTGAAGCACATGTTGTACAAGTTCTCATGTATGGCACGTGAATAAGGGAGAGTAAACTTCCAACTGTGTGATGGGGAATATCTACCTATGGAATATATTGACCTCTGCCTGCCACCCTGTGCTCTCCATCACACCCCAGCCACTGCAACAGTGTCAAAATCAGAAAATGATTCTCAGCTGGAGGTTCAAACAAGATAATAGCAGCTCTCAGACAGCAGGCAGGGCTAACAGCAGTACACAAATGATCCTATCTGTGTTTCCAAGCACCTTGTCAAAGCAGGTGCTTAAAATAACCCTTGCAGCCTCTTTAGCATGCTGTGAGCCATGTCAGCTTCCTTTTACCATGGCCCCTGTGAGGCTGGGGGACTGGTCTGTGTATCCCGTGGGCAGGAGATTCCACTGCCTGATGGACTCACCTGAGCAGTGGGTAGCAGAAACAGGAGAGCCACACGATGTCCGTGGTACTGAGGATGGGGGGCAGCTGTACCAGGCAGGAGAGGAACTGGATGGGAAAAATCCAGAGTGAAGAGCGTGAGCAGTGCAGGATGGTCCTGTTACCCCGGCTGCCACCGTCCTCCCCCCAAACACTGGGATGAGTTGGTAACGAGGCTGCTGCTGCACAGCCACTCCATGTGTTTCAGGGTGCTGGAACAGGGATGCTTTTCTCCAGGTAAAAAGGGATCAGAGGGAAACCTCTGTAGGAGGGTCAAGGAGAAGGGGCGATGTAGGCTGGGATCTCATAGTCCCTATCTGTAACTTTCCCAAATGTGCTGTGTAAACCTGACTGAAGGCCACTGTCCCCCTTGCAAAGCTGCCCCACTGCAGCCACCCATTATCCTCGCCAGCACTCCTGTCCTGTGACCTAAATGCTGTCCGCAGCCAGGCTGGGCTCACCTGAATGACAACCAAGGTCAGCTGGCACTGCAGCAAGAAGAGGAAACACTTGCGGATCCCATATGTGGCGTGCCGTGCCTGGAAGGAAGCACAAACCCTCAGCCCTCGCTGATGGGAGCAGTTATCAGCCAAGAGCAATTATTGGCAGGCAGGGGCAGGACATGTGGCCTGTGGGGGAAGTAGGAGGGGAGAGCACCTGGACATGCTGTAAGCAAAAGGGGAAGGTCTCCTGCTTAGAAACAGAGGTTGTGATGGAAGGACAGAATTTAACCAAGGGGTGGGTAAGTTTAAACCTGGATTTTCTGGGGTAACACTTCTCTCTAGTAGTTATTTTCCAGGTAGGGATCTCTATAAGTTGATACTTAATCCAGCTGAATGATATTTGTGCCCTGGTGCAACAGGGTACCGTTCCCAACATCCCCTACACCTTGGGCTGCAAGGAGCAGGCAGAAAGAATATCTGTTGTGTTTCCTGAACAAAGGACAGGAGATCCAAGCAAACCTACTGTGGGCAATTCAACAAGAATGCTTGCGCGGGCTCCTGGCTTTGCTCCGCTTGAGCTGCAGGCAGAGGGGTGTGGGTAAGAGACAGAACTAGAACGGGGGTGTGCCTGGCTCACCTGCTCTATAAGCCTGATGATGCTGGTACTCTCTTCTTGGCGGAAGGACATGGAGCAAGGCAGGCTGTTGAGCTGCCCTGAAAGCTGCAGGGGGGTGAGCTCATCAGAGGCCTGAGTCATGGTAGTGCTGGTGGCGTAGCCAAAGGTCTCCCAGGAGCAGCGGGATGGGTAGAGAGGGTCCAGTGCTATACTGTATGGACAACATAGAGTGTTAAGGAAAGACCTCATCCAGGAGGAGAAACCATGATCCACTGCAATCCAGCCTGTAAAGTCATGTTGTGCCATCTCTGTGTGCCTCGCTGGTAGAGCTGGGATGTGAATTTAGGATCAGTCTCCCCAGAGATTATTTCCAGATAAATACTGAGCATATTTGGGTGTGTAGCTCCAGGTGAACAGATTGGTTGATCCAGTAGGGAACTGCCAGTATTTTGCCCAAACAACAAGCATTTCTAATTCCAGTTGGTGCACAATACTTCAGCATATAAGAGTAACAGCTTCCTTTCAAAGGTGTAGAGAAATCTGTGTCAAGGGACCTAGGTAGTCACTCCATTTAAAAAAATAAAAAACCCCATCCTATACCATTCAAATGTCCCTTATACGTGAAACTAATGATAACAATAATTGTGAGCCCAGTCACCAAGCCTGCTGTGTCCCATGGCTGGGCACACCAAGGCAGAGGCAGCTGGAAGACTGGATCCTGCCCCACCTGATATCACTCTGCAGGAAGAGGCAGCTGTTCCGCAGGTTGGCAGAGCTCCCCAGACAGCAAGTCACCTCCCCGTACTCCTGCATGATCTTGATCATCTCACACATGGCTGCCAGGGGAGAGAAGGAGAAGCACAGTGCATTATCTCTATGCTCACAGGTTTCATATATGCTTTCCAGTCCGGATAGCAAGCAGTCATCTTTTGAAATGACCCCAGCTGGTATTCCTCAGACATGTGTCATCAGATCCAAAATCAAAGGGCACAATCAGATTGCTAATTAGTTGTAGTCCAAGTGCCCTGCATACCTGCTTTCTGCAGGCTGAGCTGTGATCCACAGAATTGTGACCCAGAGATCTGCACCTCTAGTGTGTCTCTTTCAGAGCAGAGCTCTAGGTACACCCTGGGCATGTAACACAGATGACTTCAGCAACAAATGGTCTTGTTAGAAAACAGCAGAAATTAAACTTAGTTGAATAATTCAAATCTGGAAAAAAAATACACTTTCTAATTCTTCCCAGCAGCACCTCGCTGCTGTTCCAAGTCTGAAGGAACAAAGGAAATAAAGCACTCCAAATGCAGTGCCACACTTAGCCCTGCTCAGAGCCAGCCCCTGTTCCTCCACTCCCAGCCTGACCTCTAGCCCTCATCAATCTTTTTATTAACATCCTCCTGAGGACTCTAAATCAAAGCTGTTGTTTGATCCAAGTTTTGTTCTTTAGCCCTGTGCACGGCACTCTGTACATATACGTGAGTTTTCTAGAATAGTTTGGGCACACAGAAAACAAACCACCACTCTCTGTAGATTCCTGTGTAAACAATTTATCCAAGTGACTGGTGTGCCCTGATCTGCAGCACAGCAAGGGGCTGGATGGAGTGGGGAAGTGCCACCTCTGCCAGCCAAAGGAAATCTACTGGTACTGAATACCCAGGCAGACTGGTTTGTAGCTGGCTCTCACTGGTGTTCCTGTAAGCCGTACCCAGAGGTACCTAAAATGCCAAATTGTAATGATTCTTAGCACTTTTACTGGAGGCTGGACAGGTATGAGCCAGCTAAGTACTCAGCCCCTTTAGATAAAATAGCATTTCTCAGAAAGAAATTTTGTCATTTTTGCTCTCTGCAATCAAAAGCTCTGCAGAGCAGCAGCAGGTGCTAACAGCAACTGCCACAGGAGAAAAATACTTCTGGGAAGTGACTTCTGAGTTATATAAGGAAGCGAGGGTTGCAAGCAGAGATCAAAGTCTCTTGGCACACTGATAACACTTAATAACAGGCATTGTGGATGTTTGCTTTTGTCTCTTATGAATGCAAATTGAAAATTGAATGGCTCTTAGCCCAATTCTGTAGCTAAGGAACAGTTGTACCGAAGTCAAGATCGCCTCCCCGCAGGTAGCAATCGAGGGTTGTTAATACCAAAATGCCTGTCTGCATTTCTGGACTGTATCCCTTTGCCCTGACCCATGTCCATACCCGGATGGGGAATGTATCCATGCATGGTACGAGGCCAGACCCAGGCTTTGTGCTACTTACTTTCTGGTGTGCAGTCTGTGAAGAGGGGCACCAGCAAAGGCACATTGTCTATGTTTTGCAGGTGGGGTCTCACTTGGTGGATTCCCCGTGGAAGTTTGGCCTGAAAAAAAGACAAAGAGGAGACTAAGCAGAAGTGTGTGTGAGGGAGGCAGTTAGCAAGGAACTGCTCAAATTAGAATTTC
This sequence comes from Heteronetta atricapilla, assembly GCA_011075105.1. Classification (NCBI taxonomy): domain Eukaryota; kingdom Metazoa; phylum Chordata; class Aves; order Anseriformes; family Anatidae; genus Heteronetta; species Heteronetta atricapilla. The sequence goes on from CM021748.1 coordinate 5,733,855, forward strand.
CAGAGTGCAACTTCAAGATCAGATATAAATTGATGTCCCTGCAGACATAACCTGACTTTCCCAAGCCCTTTTAAGAAGTCTTCTATTAATTTCTACAATGCCACGGCAGACTGTCCGTGTTCTCCCTCTGGGTTTGTAAGATCAGCATCACAAAACTGTGCTCAAGGATTTCTAAGGAACTTTTACCTGTGTGGAGAAATTAGTTGGAGAATCTGGGTTGTCTCCCACCACCTGTCTGCTATTTCAATTGCAGCCATAACATGCAGCAAAGGAATGTTTCTTCCTTCCTAAACACAGGTCTAATAGATTTTTTTTTCCTCTTTCTCTGATATTTCTGTAACCTCTGCTGAGAATGTCTGAGTTCTGTGAGGCAGGTAGAGCATGTCCCACACCCTGACTGCTGGTCAGCACCTAATACTGCTCATGGGTGGGGAAGAAAGTTTCTTCTGTCTGCACGGAATGTGGGGATGTTCCCAGTTCCTGCCCAGCACATGGGAAGGGGACCCAGAAGGACTGAGATGAGCTTCTCAAGGCTACTGTGAAGCTGGAAGTGGGAGGAGAAAGATGAGGACGTGAACCAGTCACGAACCAGTCAATCAATTATCTTGAAAAAGGAATTCCCTCTGAGGTGCTGTTACACTGTTGACCGTGACAACAACACAAAGTGTATAAGGAAAGGGGACCTCACCCTGTTACAGTCCTCCAGGAAGCTGGGGATATCGCTGTCTGTTGGCTGAAAGCTGATGAGATCTGAGTGCCCTTCCTCTTCCATCAGCAGGAGCCCCTCCACATCATCTCGAGAAACTGGAGCGCAAAGAAACATCATGAACAATAAGCACAAACTGGCCTCTGCCACTCCTGTGCCACCCACATGGTATATTCACGTGGCACTGCAGAAGCCAGGAAGCATGAAGCCTGATTTTTCTAGGTTAGCAAAGCTTAGATCCCCCTCAGTCATCTAAAATGCAACATTTTCAGATGACTAATCTGCTCAGAGGTAGATATGTGAGCATAGTCTCTTCTTTGAGACACAAAGGTTTATCTGTTCTGTTCTTTCTTTTCCTAGGGGAAGAAGAGAGAGGTGAAATCCCACTTAAAGGGAAGAGCAATGCACAGGTAAGAGACTGACCCTCAGTGGCTTGACCAGGGGCCTCAGCAAGAACCAAAAGTGATAATGAGCAGTTGTAAAATCATGGCAGCTGGTGCACAGAAGGATGTTTGTTTCCAACAGCTGCAGTACTGACTGGGTAGGAATGCTATAAATGTAAGGCTCTCTCACTCACACATACACACACCTCAGGCCCATCCAGTTTTGTGCTCAAAGCTCTGAAGGATCAGGTATCTGGTGAGGACACAGGACCCTATGAACGGGTTTAAAAGAACCATCCAGGAAACAGGTGGCATTCAAAGTGGTTTAGGCGCAGTTCTCTCACCCTGATGTAGGTCATCGTGCAGGGAGCCAGCATGGCTGGGGCTAGAGGGAGGGATCTCTGAGCCAGGCACATCACCATTGGGTGTTAAGGATATGTGACAATTCCAGCCAGTCTCAAGACCCATCTTCTCAGCAAACACCTATAGGAGAGCAGGCAAAAGAGTTCAGTGTAGCTATCCAGGCCAGAGTGTTGCAGACAATGTCGTATCAGAGTGTAGGTACCTACTGGACCCACTAGCTAGCCAAATCAGATTAACCTTAGATGGCACTGGAGCTAAACTCGCCAGACAGACAAGGCAGGGACATGCAAGTTCAGGGAGTTCAGCGGAGACAGCTTACCTTGCTTTTGAGCTCATCTTCCAGGGAGAAGTAGACAAAACGAATGCAGGCATTGACCAATCCATCAATGAGGCGGACAATGTCAAGACGGGCCTGATACTGAGATGAGACCATTCCCATGAAGATCTGTCCGCTCAGAGCCTGGATACAGTCCTCCTTCTCCATCACTTCCCCAATCCCTTCTTCAGGCATGCAAACAACACGCAATCACAGAGACAAGTGGCCACATGTGCATCAGACAACAGTACCCACGGTGGGAGAGTCCACCATGGTAATACCCAGGGACACAGAGCCCAGGCACACAGAAACACGTAGATACACACATACAGAGGGAAAATTGAAGACATCCATTTGTCCCAGCATACCCAGTCACAGAGGTGGTTTCAGAACATCCCCGCACATGTGACCAAGAGTACAAGTACGAAATAGACAGCATGGAAAGGAAAAAGACAAAACAGAAGGCAGGGATCAGTCACAAAGAAGTGGGGCAGAAAAGTAAAGGATGTGTGCAGCATAATGTTCACATGTGCTTTTTAAACACCTCATACTGTGCTTAAACACGATGAGTCTGGCTGAGGCATCAGAGTATGAGGGGCTGATGCAGGAAACTGTTCCCTCCAGAGCCATTGCAGACACTCCCAAAGAGCCTGCAAACACTCTTTGTCAAATTTCCTTCACCATCACATCAGCCTGTGGTGAATGGGAGCTGAGTACAACATGAGGGGCAAAATAATGAAATACTTCCCACAGTTGCAAAGTTTGCCACAGGTGAGACTGAAAAGGGTTCTGAAAACAGTCACCACTGCTTCAAAGTTGTTGGAAATCCTATCACTTACATTTTACAGTACGGGAGGCAGAAAGAGATTAACACTGGTCTTACAAGAGTCTCCTGAAGTTATGCAATGGTATGTGCTTATTTCTGTTTCCATTGCTGTTCTGGAGATGTACAATCTACATCTACTGGGAATCATCCTTCAGCACAGCAAACAAATCTATCAAGGGAGAGTAGTCACATACCATCATATACTTAGTTCCTTTGAAGAAAACACAGCCTATGTGATTTCCATAAAATTAGTCAAATAACAAACTAAATGTCAAAATACTCCAAAGTCTTGACTCCCAGTTGCCTGCTTTAAGAAACAGACTTCCCACAAGTAGAACTCTGCAAGGTTCCATAGCTAAGCTAGAAACATACTTACGAGCTGCTACATCGTTACTTCCTCTGGAAAGGCCTCTACTTTAGAAACCATACTCAAGTTGCATCTGCTGCTTAGAATGAAAGTGTTCTTATAGCTCTAGACTGAGCAGAAAGCAAGCACCTGGCCTAGCAGCAGGCTTTATTACATGCAGAACCGAACGTACATACCATCTGAGCTCCAACTATTCCTTCGACTGCTCTGTTTGATGGGGGTTGTCCCAGGGAGATCACAGCATGTGAAGATAGCACTCTGCCCAGGGACCTGCACCAGCTCTATGCACTTGCCGTTGAGCTGGGAGGACAAGGCACAATGCATTGGCTTGTATGCAAAGGCAGAACAGTATCCTGAGAGGCAGGCCCGCTGGTAGAAATCTAATACCTTCTTCCTGTGTGGAAGAGACAAAGACCAAAGTTAGCAGAAACGCGCTGTGTTTCTGATTGTACCAGCTATAGTTCGGTGCAGAAGTCACTGACTGGGTAGGTGGAAAAATGTGTTCTGTGAGGAGCAGGGCAGCGTTCCAACAGGGGCAGTGTTGAACATTGCTGGTTGTTCATCAGACAGATGAGTATGAACACAGTACGCTGAATGCTCTTATTGATGAACTCTATGATTGCCAGATGAGCCTAAGGAAGTTCACTGCATGGCAGCAGAAACTGAATCAGAGTGAGGTTATCTGTAGTGAGATAAATACCAAGGAAGGAAACCTGACGATAGTAACTATGGCAGAGATAGTTACAGCAACAGACTGTTCTTCTATCCCCTTTCATAGTTTGGGTGCCGGGAGCTGTGTTTCAAGTCCACACTTAGTCAATATTCAGTCACTAGAATAGTGTGAAGTTCCTTCTCTATGTTGAGCTCATAAAAGTAATAAATTAGACTATACATGGGATTTTTCATTGGGTTCTAAGATAATAAATACTCCAAAAAGTTGTAGTGGGAGTTTACTTATACTTGAGGATTAGCAGACTTAGAAGAACAACTTGCTGATATTCAATGAAACTAAATATCAATGGCTTGTCTGCTCTGCTAGAAAGAACAGAAAATTAGCCTATGGATAAATATGCAACAGACACTGTCAGATGCTGGACAGCTACAACAGGACTAAAAGGGTGTGATGCATTGTGGAGGACTGGTTTAAAGGTGTCAACTGTAGGCAGAATTGATCACTTTGCATTTCATGTAAGATATAAGCCATTTCTTGAATAAGAAAAACACTTCCCTGCCAGCATCCAATGATCTGGTTATAATTCATTGTCCTGCTACATGGTACAGAGTCTACTTATAAGAGGCTAATGTTAACAGATACAGTAGTAAATGGTTCAGTCTTACAGTCTGCCAGATTACTTCTTGACATCTAATCTCTTGCACGGCTAGGGTTGTAATAATTATAAGCAGAGACAGCTTATCTTCATAACCTACTTCAAGCTTCTATTAAATAGCATAAGCATCAGTAAAGGGAATTTTAGTATAGAGTGGCCACGTTCCCTCTGCAATTTTGCAGCAATTCCTGACCGTACCAAATGACAAAGCTGCCCACCTGTCAGAGCCAGAGAGGGGGTAGATATCGGTACCATCCCAAAAGTCTGTGCAGGCCTCAAGGATGATGTCAGCTGTCCCATGAGAAAACATCTGTTCAGTGCCTGAAATATGGAAGAACAATGAGTCAGCATCACCCATACAGGATCCCAGGCAAGAGTTCTCATAACAACTGCTCCTTTATTTGTCAAAACAGTGCTCCTACAAACTGCCTTGATCCACTCCAGGTACACGCATTCCTCTGTTGAAAGTCTTCAGTCCCCGTCAAGAAATTATTCAAGACTGGATGATATGTATGTGTTCAGCTGCTATTTGTTTCCAACTGGGAATTCAAACAAGGCTGTGATAGAATGTGACCCAGGTAGTCAGCTCCTATTCTTCCCTTATGTTGTGTTAATCCCAGTCCTACAGAAGGTGGGGAAAAATCTTGCTCCTGCATCCAATGGAAGAAGAAAATATATTCTTGTTTGCTTGTTCTCATGAGTATCAGCACCAGTGATGAGATTGTGGGGATCAAAGTCTGCCTGCACTGGAAAGTGCTAGGCCAGAAGTGGATCTAAAGGGTAACAGCCATTCTTGAATAGCTTCTTTTCAAGTAGCAGATAATTTAACAGCATGACCAACAGCATTAGGTAGCAGCCTGTTCCAGAAAGGATCCTGGAAATGAGTTAAATCAGGATGGGTCAAAAGTTCAGCAAAACATGCTAAAAAAAAACCCTCATGTTGTGATCAGGGAAGAACTGGAAATCAACAGATCCCACAGCTTGTCCTATTTTTTCCTTACACTACTTTACTTTTTAATGCAGTCTTAAAATTGTTCGTTCCCTCTTGTAGGTTGAGGTGTTAAGTGCTTCTTGAAGGTGTGTGATGCTACTTGTCTGATGCAGGTCCCAGACACAGGACACAAGTTAAAGTGTGTCAGGCTGTCTCCCCTCTACCCTTCCTGTTCCCTTTCGTTTGCACTGATGCATTAACATTGCACGCACGTAGACTTCACTGTCTAGGTTCCCTCCTCCAGCTGCTCTGTGACTTTGCCCCCAACAGCTTCAAAGCTGATCTAATGAAAAAAACATCACTGCCAAGAAAAATGAGCCCCAAGGCCTCTTGGAGGCATTGTTGCTGACTGCAAATGCTCACACTAGCTGGTGAAATCAAGAGCCAAGAATATCCACTCGCACAAATCAGGCAGGGACCTTCAGGAACACCAGAGGATTTTCCAAAACACAGCAGCTCTCTGCTTTCTGCTATAAATAGTCATTGCACGCCAAGTTTATCAGCATAACAAACCTCCAAGACAAATAGGAGCTGTGTGTGAAAGACTGAGCCTGTTTCAGGGACACAAAGGAGTACTTGTGTGGGGCTCTGGTTAATTTTATTGTATAAACACCTAATCCTTCCCACCTTGGTCCTACAGTCAGATAGTCCTTGTTGGGAAAGAGAAAACAAAACATGTTCATTGATTCATGCAATATTTATGCCCTGGACACGGAGCAAGAACTTGCAGATGACCACACATGTGCACATACCTACATTTCTGCCTGACAGCAACTGCAATCCGTTTCCCATAAGATTCCCATTCAGCATCAACAGTGTCCCACATAACAGTCCCTCTGAGGGGTAAATGACAGTGACAGCATGCTCCATAAAATGGGGGGAGCTCGTTCAGCTGTCATTGCCAGCAAAGTGAGCTCAGCCTCTTCCCTCCCTAAATCATGAACTTAAAGGCCAAGATTTCTTCTCAAGGGAGAGCACTAATGAACGGACAGGGAGGATAAGTATCCATTTATGACTGCTGGAACTCGTTAGGAAGAACCAAGCCTCTAGAGGTGAGCCAATGAGACAGAGCAAAAAAATAAATCTAAGAATGAAGCTACAGCAAGGGAAGACAGAGAGAGTACCAAGCAATTTTACTCCACCGAGAACGCTGGTGAGCCCCTCATTTCCATGTGGTTACTATGGTTTTGGGATGAATGCTGCCAGATGGTGAGGCACATACTTCAATGGAAGAGTAAGGAAACACAGATAAGCTACCTCCTATTTCTGCTACAGCTGTAGAATTTATGTATCTCCCTTTGACTTTAGCATGTCATGGGAGTGGGTGGATTCAAAGATTTATTCACAAATACTGAATCAGGAGAGGTTAGTTAGGATCATCTGTTCTGACTCTGTGCAAATACAGCCATTCGATTTCACCTAATAGCTGCATAATCCATTATTTCTGGTTGCACACATTTTAGAGTTTAAAGGGCCAAAACTCTCATGTGAGAGGTGTTCTGATGGTTAAATAACCTCACTGGCAAAATTCTTCTTAGCATTTACTCTAGACAGCATAATCCAGGTCACACATGTATTCGTCTGAGCTCCAGCCTCTGAACTAAACCATTTAAAAACGAGGATAAGGAGTTGAAATGAGGCAACGTTAAAGGTTTTTCAGCTACACTAAGAAAGAATTAGCATCAGAAAAATTATTGGTCACAAAGGTAAGATGGCAAATGGGGCAAATGAAAAAAGCTCCTCCTAAATTAAGATACAAATTTAAGAAATAGGCAAGAAAAGCCTGTTTACTTGGTAAATTTGGGGCCAACATAGTAACCATATTTCAGATTCAATATTGAACATATGCCAACTCCAGAGCGCCAGGTTCAGTTGATTTAAGATATTAAGATGAGACTAAGAGCTCTGTCAGACAAGCTTTTAAATCTTGCTGAGGTGCTTTAAGATCTCACCATGCCCATCTGCACATGTCCCAACCCATCTTTGGATGCCAAAGAAGAGGCAGCCTTACTGGTAGTGGTGTCCTTCACAAACAGGTTAATCATGTGGCTCAGCGGTGGTCTCCTCTTGGTAATTGATGAAAGCTTCCCCAGCATCGTCTCCTTAACCATCTCATCACTTGGCAAGCGGTACAAGGCCAAATAGTTCTCCTGTTTGAAAAGATCTTTAGCACCTGGTGTGAAACCTGAAACATGAATGCAAGGAGGAGAAAAGTGAGACTGTAACCAAATCAAAAGAAAGGTCCTCTCCTCTTCTGTGCCATCCATCTTGTCTGCTCTCATTCTGACATTCCCCCATAAACAGGTAGATAAGTTGTGCTCTCTGTGCATCTGCACCAAGATGGTTCAAGATCTGCACTGAAAAATATTCAAAAGGACTAGATGTTACTAGTAATCAGAGCTCTCATGCTTCTGGTTCATTGAAGAAAGGAACTGTGACACTGAAGAACAAGCACTGAAGTGAGTTTAAGAGCTTTCACATTTTAATTCTAGTGCTGCCTCTAACCTTTTACCTCTTCTATTCCTCGGTTTTCCCATCCATAAAACAAGCTGAGGTACCACACATCATTTACACCCCATCTCCTGGTAAAGCATCATGGTAAAGATAGGGCAGCCATCCATCCTCTAGTAGCTGTTCTTGTCCCCAGATAAGATTGTCAGGCTTAAGCCAGAAGAACACCAAGTCTAGCCAGGGCTGGCTGGAAATACCTTTGACGACAATTTTTTCCTGTGATAGAATCTACGAGTCTGAACTTGCCAAATGCAACCTCTTTAATAGACTCTTCTGGCAACCCAACAAGGACAGAATCAGCTCTGTAATTCCACCTTCTCAGCAAGAAGAAATTGGAAAATACTTCTCTTATGCTTTCTACGGATTAAGTGTCTATTGGCAGCTCTGATTTCTTTGTGTCCGTTCATCCAATTTCTCCTTACCTATTAGCCTGGCAAGCTCACAGAGGCCCCAGGGCACGTGGACAGGCAGCACAGCGTTGTGAGTTTCCTGGAGGGCAATGTTGCAGAGGTGGTCAGAGAAGCGGCACAGACGCTCTGTCACACTGGCATTGCAGAGATTGAGCAGCACATTCAGGCCCAGAGGCTTGAGGGAATTCAAGTGCATCTGCCAGTTGGAGTCATCAAACTGGATGCAGGAGGGGTTCTGCTGGTCCTGGGACAGGCTAAGCATCTCAAGGTGGTAGTCACATACAAAATCTTCTGCCTCACAAGCCAACACCTCAGTGTCACCGGCAACCTGGTCCAATAGACAGGAAAATTGTGGTTGTTACAATGAATACAGCTTGAGCACAGAATCTTACAGGGAATTTCCCATTTAAATTCCCAGAAGAGGAGACTCTACAGGCTTGTCTATCTTACAGCTCCACAAAAGACCAATTGTGTGCCCCTTCTATATGTCTTACCTGAGTATGTTCCTCCTCTCCACCCTCTGTGTCCTTACTAAAACTCACATTGGACCCAGAGGGATGCTTGCTTCTGCTGTTTGGCTTTCGGTGGGCATGGGCATCGGGAGCCTTTGGAGGGTCACTAGCCCAGTTGTTCCTCTCTTGCTCATTGGTTACATGGACTGCGTCTGCCAGGGAGCCAGAGAGTAGAGCATCTCTTTCGTGGGGCTGCAAGAAACCAGCAAAATGAATGGTGTTGATTCAGTGGGAAGAAGAAACGCTGCTTTACAACCCCTGTAGAAGAGGATCTCATCTTTGCTGCTGCTTAATCTTTTAAGCAAAGAATTACAGCCACAGGAGCTCTCTCCTGGCAAAGAGCTCCCTCTACAATACTACACTGTACATGTCAGTCGTACTGTGCTTAGAGCCAACATACTGCATTGTGGGATCCATGTCCCTCACCTCCTCTTCCATCTCAGGGTGGCAGAAGGACCGTGTAGACAGCTCATCAGTTAGGTCTTCATGGCTATCGTGAGGTGGTTCCACCTTCCCACTGAAGAACAGAACAGTCTCTGGGCTGGGGTTTGGCCAGGAGAGAATCCCCTGCTTGTCTACACAGCAGAGCACCTAGAACACCCCACAATACCCCCAAGGAAGCAAAATCTCAGTGAAAACATGTCTTGATGGTCACACACATTTGCAAATACTGCCAAGTTAATAAACACATGGGATGACAAATAAGTCATCCTTATCCTTCTGTCTCAAGAAACTGCAGCATCTGCAATTTCCCTGCTCTAATAGGATCAATAGGTTGTTTAATACCTATTTTATCTAAAGATATTGCAAAACTAGGCATGAAAACCAAGCGAAGGAAACAACTGCTGAACCTGTTTAAGCAGTTACGTGTTTCAGCAGTTACCTCATCAGGACAGGACCAGAAGAGGGTTGTGGAACATACAGACATCCTTTTAGGCACCACAGAGTATCTCTAATTACTGTTTTAGCCTGTAAACGTGCTGCTTGGAGAAGACAGTTATAAGTTCTTCTACAAAGAATGAGGGGTCTCTGCTACCATAACGGTGATCGGATTACTAATAGTCTATGCTCAGGGAAGGACTGCATGAACAATGCAAATGGAGCATCCACGTAGGGTTTCTCCTCCTGACAACCCAGCAATACTCACAGTGACAGATCCCAGGCTGTGGAGCAAGCTGGAAGTGAAGCTCAGAGTTGGGGATTTGCCTTTTAAAACACAGAGGAAGTGGCTCCAGATGCAGCGTATCATTTCCTGCCAAGGGAAGCAGAGGACATCAGCCAGTTAAAGGCTCATTCAGAGAAGACAAGGGGAGAGAAGGAGGAAAAGGAATACGACATAACCTGCTTTCAGGTTCAGCACAGTGATACACTGTAAGATAAATATCGGTCTCTGTGGGAACCAGTTAACTGATATGGTGCTGATGTCCTCATGGGAAAGGCATTTCTTCCCCGTTCCAAAGGATTCTAAGAAATATTCTGATTGCTGAATTGAGAATTCACTGAAACTACCTTTGTCTATCCAAAAACACAAGAAGGAATTTGGAAGGGATTTCATCTGGAGTGAATCAGCTGCCACCTCTAGGTATTTTTCCCTCAATTAACCCTCATCTCCTTGGATCGAAGAATTGGAGGCCCTGCCCTAAGCTCAAGGTCATCACCTTGCAGATTGAGTAAGTGGAGTCACTGTGGTAAGTTACTTACTGAGGAAGTGATGTTGGAAATGAAGCCAAGGTGGCCTGACTACTGCATCATTACAAACAAATTGTAATCAACGAGGTAATAAACTGAAGGAAGGAGATATTTTGCAAAATCAAAATGTCACAGTGGCACCCTACACCTTCCACGTGAAAACATTTCAGAGCAAGCCTCTCAGTTCAAACACCAGAGCTACATGTTTTTCTCTGGGCACTCCTAAAGCCAGCAAAACCAGGTTTGCATTACAGTGTTTTTGGCTTTTTAGCTGTTGCTCTGAAATGCTGTCACTGAAGAGCACTTCCCCCCAAAGCGCTTTAGATCTAGTTCCTTAGATCCTCAGGGTTAGTACAGTCATAAGGTCAAATGCAAATAATCATGAGCTATCACAAAGAAAAAAGAAAACCCTCTTGTTTAAACCAGTTTCTTGTAAGAAAATTTGTTACCTAGGTACAAAAGGGAAAGAAGCAGATCTTTTAAACCAGGAAGGTCTGCTCAATCAATCCCATTTTTAATACCTGAAAAACAGCTCAGCTAAATGATGGACTAGCACAGAAAGACAACAGAATATTCAGGAAAGAAAGCATGTGTACCCATGTGCGCTCCTCTATGTGACTGGGAGCAACAGGACAATTGATTCTTATGATATCCAGGGATTTTTAATCACTCCTGGAGTCCACCTGCCTCCTTATGGAAATGGGAATCTTAATGCCAGATTAGACAGCAAAGCGTCTTTCCTCTACTTACCTGCTTAATCTGGATGATGCAATTTATAGAGTAGCCAGATGCAGTTCCTCCCCCTGAAAACAGCTCTTTTCAATGTTTATTTGTTCCAGATTTGGAAGTATTAGTAATGTTCTTAAGCTCATTAAGAAGCCTCTGAAACAGGATCAGACTTTTAGCATGAATATCCTATGCTCCCTTTTTCACATTTGGTCTTGATGCTGACCCCCATCCTTACTGCTCTTTGGTTTTGGCTTGAAGAAGCAGGTGTTTCTGATATAAGCAAAATAGGTCCCTTCTTTCTGACACACACCATAAAAAGTTTATTTTACTCCTGGAACAGGAGGACTTGAAAGAGGCACTTTCTTCAGGACAGAAAAAAAGTTTATTTCAAACCGTCTGCAATATTCAGAAAAGCAAAGCTGGGCTCAGTATCAAAGTCACCTCCATTTATGGTCACTAGAGCAGCATTTACATGGGAAGATGTAGGGGGAAGACATGCAACCTGCATGCACAGCAAATTAAAGCAGCAAGTGACAATGGACAACTCGCACAAGCAAAAAAAGGTCTAGGAACAAGCAGGAGATCAGACAGGAAGGGGAAGGATATCATGAAGTTCTGCAGTGAAGCTGGAAGAAAACAATTCATAATAATAGTACCTGAGAAGATACCATCTCTGTGTAGCTGCTGAGAGTGTCCTCTGAAAACTTAGCAAGCTGCAGCAAGAGAAGAGACCAGTTACAATAATCGTGCTCAGAAACGTGTCGTGAGGAACTAAGTACTATACCTTCAGAGAGAAGAAAGCAGGAGTCCTGCTCTGTCAGAACTGCTATGCCAAGACAGATCAATGATTCCTCAAAGCAATTAAGTCTTCAATGGACTATGTCATTATCTACTTGTGAAGCACGGTCAAAGTGCTTGGTGCTGTACATCACAAAAGACACAGTCGTTCTCTAAATGTCTACAGAGATAGCAATCAGATCCCGAGGAAGCTCTTTCTGGATGGTTATTTTAAGATAGAAAGAGCCAGTATTGACTGAACTGTTTTTAAGCTGTACAAGTCAGTTTAAAAAAAAAAAAAAAGGAGCTAGATGAGTGGTTGTAAAAGCAGGTACCTGGAACACAATAGACACAGAGGAATGAGGTGATGTGAAAGGGATGTGGATAGGAAATGAAAAGAAATGAGTTAGAGCAGAGCACTATCACAGGGCTCCTGGAATTACACTGCAAAATTTACTAACTGGAAAACTGTGCATGCAGCATAAAAGAACTCCAATGTAGATGTAATTTTGAAAACCAGTCTAAATTTAAGTAGATTCATAGGCATAAGTGAACATAGCAATTCCATTTGCATATAACAAAAACAGTGCTCCAAATAGTAATGCATATATCTGGCACTTTAGAAGGGATCAGTTTCACATAGCTTTAAAAAAAGACAAGACAAATCTATCAAAATTATTTAAACTGAGAAGTATGAAGAATATCTAGGAACTGTTTAACAATATTTTATTAACATTTAAAAAGCAACAATCCCATCATTGAAAAAAAAAATTTAAAAAGTCTGGTCTTGAGAGGGAGTGAAAACAGAAATCAAAGTTAATATAAAAATAAGAACAAGTACACCAGCCCACTGCTTGATAGACAGTGAAATTGCAAATTGTGTCGCAGGCAACCAGATGTGCTGAAGAGTGCTAGTCCTCATTCAGTGATATAATCATACCATATAATAACTATGACGTTTTCCATTTTAACACTAGCTACTGAAACTAGATTTGTTTTAAACTAGCATGCTTGGACAACTTTCTGACTGTTACTGTTGATTTTGACTAAGTCTTGAAGCACGGATTAGGACCCAGTGCAATGGAAGAAAGCTAACGTGGTGCCAATACCTAATCAGGGCAAGGAGACAAACCAAGTTACCACAGGACCCCAGACGGACTGATTTCAGACAGAATAACAGAGCAGCTGATATGAGACTCAAATTAAAAGAACAGAAGTGGAATAATACAATCAGCGCCAAACACCACAAGCACATGGGTAATAAATCTCATTATGCTGTTGTGATTTTTGTTAATAGAATTATAAATTTGACTGATAAAAGTAATGCTGCTGATGTAGTACACTTGGTACTTTGACTTGATAAAATAGGTTTTATTGGTCTTCTAGCAAAACCATAGTGATACCAGTGTAACAGGACCTACATATATATATAAAAATCTTTTCTAACTTCTTTTCTAATCCTTTCTATATATTAGAAATTGGCTTTCTGCTATGTCTCCAAATGGAAGAGAAACTAAGGAATAATTTGCAATAGGACGTGTTACTTGCTCAAGCAGGGTCAAATTCTAGTTATTTTATTAATAGCCTGAAATAAAACACAACATAATTACTGATAGAGACTGTAAACTATAGTAAGATTGAGGAGGGGTCTAATATCAAAGAGAACAGATCGTTGTTACAGAACAATACGGACTGCTTAATAAACAAGCAAAGAAATGCATACCAACAGTTTAAAAATAAGTCTGCATACCTAGCAGCAAAGATGAAAGTTGGGCATAAAGGATGAGACTCTATCTTAGAATGCAACAACTCTGTAGATTATTGGCTGAACAAAACTTGGCCATTTAAAGCAGCGGCTAAAAGATCTAACGTGATCATTTGTTCCACTAACAAGAGAACGTAAAGTCCAAATTATTCCAAAGTTTAGCACAAGCGCATCTGATACTGGAATATTTTGTGTTTTTTAGAGATTTATAGTTCTACAGTGATCCTGAAACACTGGAGAAAGCTAAGAAGAAAGACAAAAGATTATAGACTTGGAAAATATGCTTATAGTGACTCAAGGTGCTAAAACTGTTTCGTTAATCAAAGAGATGGTAAAAGGGAATGTGAGCAGCTACCACAGAATAGAAATTTTATTAACTTGGCAAAGGATGTTAAAAGTTTTAAGGGCTGGAAATCAGATACTACAAAAACCCTGACATGGAATGTCCATTTTTAGCAGTGAAGGTAAATAATTACTGAAAAAACCTATCAAAGGCAGCACAAATATTTTCAAACCATTATCAAGTCCCTTTCTAAAAGCAATGCTGCTGTAGTCCAACTATAGTAATGAAACCTGAGGCAGAGGCTCCTCTGGGGAGGCCTCTGGTTTGTGCCATGCAGGATGTCTGACTACCTGGTCACAAGAGGTTGCCCATGGCCTTAAAAATAATGGAAATCAAACAGCTTGAACATGGTGGGAGGGGGCAGAAGGTGGAGAAGAGTGTCACACAGGTGAAGTGATTGGAGAGGGCCTTACCTGCTACATTTTGAACAAGGTAGAGAGAAGAAAGGAGTGAAATAGGGAGGCCAAAAGAAGACTGCCCTAGCCAAGAGTGAGAATGACCAAGACACACCACAACGGTTGTTCTGCAGCAACAAGGATGGAGGATCGTGTTTGAGATGTCACAGAAAGAGCTGGTTGGACAGAGTGAGTTGCCTGGACAAGAAAAAGAAGACAGGAAAGAACATGAGGAAGGTGCAAATGTGAGTGACAAGGCAAATGGGTATGTTGAGAATGAGGAGGTACAGAAGCTGAGAATTTCTGGCTTTTCCCAACCTAAAAGCAAGGTGTGTAGAGAAAGAGAAGGCTCCAAGGAAGGAAAAAAGGTGATGCAGAGAGTGGGTGGAAAATGTGAAGAAGAGAAAACACTGAAAGAGATGGTAAAGGGGCAAACATTTCACTGGGGGATGCAGCATGTGTCCTCCCTCCCAGGACACAGTAGTCTAGTCATGTAAAACCTATAGGGGAAAGAACAGAAAACAGACTCAGGGCCACAGAGGCCAAGGAAAGACATGAAGGAGAGAGAAAATCTGTCCCAGCACAAGCATAACAGAAGCCAGCAGAGAAGACAAACAGCACAGTGCATCTCACCAACACTGCCACTGGGAGAGAACAAGAGACACCCATCAACACATCCAGTTCAGGACTACACATCCATCAGACTACCAATTTCCAGTCCCCAAAGCAGCACAATCACCAGAAATTCCTCTTACTCCCTGACCTACTGGCAAGGCCAGGCCTGCAAGCCAAGCCCCAGAGCCTCAAGAGAAGGCTGCTCAGCCCGCAGGTTATGACAGTGGATTGCAAAAGATGTCATGTATCCCATTCCTTCTCCATAGCTAAATGTTCCCTAGTTGTGGCCACCACGTGGCCTTTATCTCCATGTTGACTCCTCCAGCAGATTGTATTCAGCTGATAGAAAACATATGCCTTGATGAGACTGACGGATTCTCTGGAGTTTTCTACCACCTTTGGTATATCTGTAGCCAGGCTGAAAAACTGAAACCTGTTCATGAAGCCACGCTGTCCTGCAGGAAGAGGAGCCAGGATACCCAAAGATCCAACAACCCTTCATGACTGTGTGAATACATCTTCTGAATTTACTCTGTTTGCCTCAAAGAATCCTTCTAATCTCCTGCTCTTTTCTCTGCCATAGTTTGATGTGGAGAGATACCTACCAGTGAGGTGGATGAGGCCTTGCTCATCTGGGCCAAGACTCTGGCTTCTCCAAAGGCTGTAGCAAGAATCCACAGGACAGGAAAGAGCATTGGAAGGATGGGTAGGACACCATTCACCTGAAAAAAACATCCCCAATTACGATCAAGCACTGAGACAACAAGAAGTGTCAGTCAACGATCAAGAAGTGTCAATCAACAATCTGTCACACAGCCTCTTTTCCACCACTGTTGAGAGGATGGATTACAGGCAATCGCAGGAAGTATGAGGAGAGTTTGTGCTGGAAGCAGTGCAACACACAGGGAGAAGCACAGAAGGGGAGACACACACACACCCTTAAGAGTTTGTAATGAAGGATTTATTAAAACATTAATAAATTATGCCAACTTGCAGCTGTTTTTCCTGCTGGGTTTGGCATAAGCTCTTAAAGTTTAAAAGCAAAATATATCATGGACATATACATACATGGCAAGAGAGAGAGCAAGCAAATTAAAGAGCAGTCTAGGAGGAATGGCCAGGGTAGAGTTGTTGTCTTGCTCCACTGAGAGCTTTTGGATCCAGCGTGCACAGGATGCTGTCATGGGATGAAGCAAGTTGCTGATGAATTAGTCACAGTGGTGCTCTGGGGAAGAAAGGTGTAGTGGGGCTCAACACACTCCTTTACCTGGAGCTGAAGAAGAGTGTACTGCCAGGAAGCAATTCCAGGAGCTTTGAAAATGAAGCGCACAGCATTGGTAATCAGGAAGCCAGCCTGCAATTCAGAGATGACACTGTCAGCAAACTACCACTACTTGTAGGGAAGGAGTTTTCTCTCCCTTGTAATGTTCTCAGCACTGGGAAAAAGTATGGGAGATATACTTGGTCTGCTGCTGCAGTTCTTCCATCCACTCACTGCTAGACAGCATAACATCTTTGCTCCTCTGAACTATCCAACACACACACAGTCAGCTAGTCAGCTGCATGAATTAGAGCCTGGACACAATTTCACATTGATGCCTGCAAATTCTTCACCTTTATTGACAAACATGGCTCCTTTCAACACCAAAAGCTTGAAATGAGACCTACCAGTACAATTGGGACAGCGTATTTCAACATCACCGACTGTACAGTGAACCTCTCGTTATCCAGGGCTGTCACAGGACGTGACAATGCCATTTCCAGACACCACCTGAAAAATGGAAAAGAAAACTTGAGATTTCAGCAGCCAAGGTCCTAACCCTGCACCTTCCTCAGATATAAAATTGTGTTCAACCTATGCTATGAAGAGGACCTTTAGAAGAGAAATCAAGATTCAGTAGCTTTAGGAAAGAGAACATATTTTTCTTGTTTTCCAAAAACGTGGTTTGCTTTCATGCTGAAATGGATAAATTGATTTTATAATTGCATCGGGGCGCTGGCCTTTGATTTACAGAAGATGCCACTGCCCAGAGAGTTATCAATTAATCTTTATCCTCAGTCTCAATCTCTGAGATTCAAAACAGTTTCATCTAGTAGCACGCACATTTCTAGCCATCAAAAGCATGAAATCTATGACCTTCTTGCATTGTTCAAATGTAGTTGAACAGTAATGAGCTGAACAGTAATACTTTGCATATACATGCTTTTAAATATCAGCCTAAGATATCAGCTACGGAGGACAACTGAAGATAGACAGTAAGTGTCTTATAGTTCTAGAATTCCCCAGTAATGTAGAAGAGCCAGCACAGCATATTTGAAAATTCCCATACTGGACTGGTAAAATCTTACTTTCCTGACACAAGACAGCAGCAAGGACCTGGACAAGCTGTGCAGGCATTGTGCAAAGTATTTAACCCACCTGACATTGTCAATTATTGGGGTCTTCAAGACACGGAAGAGACGATACAGCTGAGGATTCTGAGGTCCTTTCTTCACTTCTCCCCGTGGGGAGGGTGGAGGTGAGAAAGGTGGAAACAGATCTCCTGGCTCCAGAACTATGTGCTCATCATCCTAGAAAAGAAGTCAGAGAGCCCAAAGGCTGCACAGCTGGAGCCTCAGTGGAAGCCTGCTTCGAGGCACTGGACTTTTAGTTAAGCAGGGTCCTTCCCACTGCAACTGACGCAACATGTTTATCACAGTTCTCTCAGCCCTCAAACATTCATTAGTTAAACTTTTGTTTCAAACCTGAAGCAAAATTAAATGCTTGTGAGCCCTAAGCAGTGACAAGGCACACCTGGCTATTTCATGACTATTAGCATTTGGAGCAAAAGGTGCAATAAACAACAAAGGTAAATTTCAGGCTTTAAACTTTTGCCGGGCTTCTTCAAGCAGCAAAATCTTTGCATAGATCTTGTAATTGATTTCTTAATGTCCTTCTACTCCAGGTTTTTTATATTACCTTCTTTTATAATAAATCAGTAGTAAGGGGAAGGCTAAAGGAGACAAATTTTTATTTCTCCACATAAAAACCAGGACAAAGTAGGGGTTTTGTATGTCATATCCTACTGGACAGATTTATTCCTCTTATTATCAGCAGCACATGACACTTCCCCCTTGACCTGGAAGAGATGGAAATATGGTACTTTGGTATCACATCAGCGTCTCCTGTCCATTGGGTTTGGGTGTTCACAGGGAAGATGCAGTCTGTCTAACAAAGCACTTTCTTTGACTAAATTGGAGTTTCAAAGCATTTTCAAGGCCAGAAGAATCAATCACTAAGACTTAGAGTATTAGCACGAAAATCCTGGGAAACATGTCACAGGCCAGGGAACCAAGACGAATAAGTTACCTTAATTCCTCTCAGAGAAGCAAATGACTCCTGGCCTGGCCTCAAAGCAATGACGTCTCCTTCTACCAACAGACTTACAGGCAGGTTGACAAGGTGACCATCCCTGTAGGCCCAATGGAGGGACCAGGATGGGGCATAAGGCATGTGGAGGTCTGGGTACATGGAGTCTGGCCATTTCACCTCTTTGACAAGGGTATCTGAAAGCACAGCGCAAAGGAAGTAAGTAGTAACAATTCTGGAGGGGCCAATCATACATTGATTTACATCCTCTAGTGCCTATTGGTTCCATTCCCATGATCTTTTACCAATTCTGTTTGTCCTTGATGGCTTTCCCCACCACCACCACCCTGCATGAACAACCAACCAGTCTTAACCTTGATACATACTTGCGCAACGGAAAAGCTAAAGGCTGTCCTTAAAGCTGCCACACAGAAATGAACTGCCTCCTCAAGTTCAAAAGCCCCTGTTGAGAGGATGCTCATGCACAGCAATTTATTTCCTTCTGTTCTATGTTGTGGTACAACCCCTCGTATTCTTCTCTCATCATCTGCTGCAAGGCATATATTTTTGTAAGATTTTCGGGATTTGAATTCCTCCAAAGCACAGACATAACAGACGCCTACCTGGTAACACACAGATTGGAAGCACATGGCCACGACAGCTCAAAATAACTGTGCCACAGGACAGGCATGAGTAGCACAATTCTCACAGCCTGCGTCTGTGTAACGCAGGGCAAGGCTAGTAAGCTCAATTAATGACATACGTGATCAGGTTTGGAGAAAAATCCCACGTGCAGGGAACACAAATTCAACTGACAGATGAATAAGAGCTCACCATTTATCTTATCAATGATTGTCTGAAGTCTCCTCTCCACCTCTCTGCACTTCAGCCTCTCTTGACGCCCAATCATGAAGAGATCCAAGAGGAGAAGGAGGAAGAGTGCCAGTGCATTAACTATCTCGGCACCTTGGCTTTGCACAGCAAAACAGAAGAAAGGAGAAAGCAGATGAGGTTTGAGTAAATGAATAGAACACGCTGCCAGCCACCCACAGAGATAAATTCACACTTGTTCAATTGTTTATTCCTACATCCCACAGGCTTATGGCTTAAAAAGAAAAGCAGAGAAGCTATGATCACACTTCTTTAGGATAATGCCACTAGAAAAGTTTGAAAAGACTTGTCTCGATTTAAAAATACCTTTACAAATAGTCGAGTGTGCTACGGCTCATGTGACAGCACATCTTAGGAGCCACTGACTTCTCTGGTTTCAAAATCCTTCTGAACAACTGTAATGTCTTAGGATTTTTCAAGATCTAGGAACACTGTAGAATGGAAATCTCATTCTCTCCACAGAACAATCTCTGGGTCTATTAGAAGCAGAATTAACTCGGCTGAAGCTCTGTGAAAGAGACTGATTGGTACAGAAATACCAGTACGGGTATGCTAATGTTTAGACAGAACGAGGGACAAGGCTGACATGGCAGCCATACACGGTGTCAGGAGGATATAAAACTACCCTTTGCTTCAGTCAACCAGCAAATGATGTTTCTGCTTACCTCCCTTGTGGCTGGCTCCCATAGCAGCACAGCAGCAATAGCACTGCCAGAAGCATCAGAGATGCACCAGGCCAGTGGAAACAGGAGCAACGGTTACCATGGTACAGAAAACTGCTCCTCCACACCTCCTACAAAAGGAGAGCAGCAGAACAGTCAGCATTCATGGAATACAGTGCCAGGCATTTCAAAAAGCAGAGTAAGGGTAAAGGCAGCAGTTAACAGACGCTCCAGGGTGAACACAACTTTGTAAATCCCCTTAGAACGATACAGAGCGCCCCAGAGCAGTTATGGGGATGCCACAGCACTAAAGGTTGCTCGGCTGGGGAGTCTGGGTGAACACTCTCAGCTTTACTCTTGCTTGGAAGAATGAAAAGGCTTCTGTGCCAGGCTGCCCCATTGTCACTAACCCAGAGAGAAACACTTTTAACATTTAAAGAGTGTGAATAAACACTAGCACTTTGTATTCAGTGCACATGCCAGATATCTTGGGGGACAAGGGGAGACTGTTGAGTTCCACGGCCCTTTCTCTCAACCTGGTATGGCTCTCCTGTGCACACTGCTGTCAGTGGCTCTTGAAGCCCTTAGATCCTTCACAGCTGAAGCTAAGCTCCTGTAGAGCTCCAGCCGTCAGGAGAAAAGCACTGAGAGAAATATACCCTTAGATAACTCCTTGCTTTGGTCCCAAGGACTTTAGCATTTCTACACCCGGAAACTCTGTAGCAGCAGACAGAGAAGGAACGCAGCCAACTTCCACTTAATCCTCAGCTTTGCTTTGAGAAGGGGAGACTGAGCACCCAGCCTTGTGCTGTTTGGTGCCTCACCTTCCATGAAGTTACTTTCTTCCGTTCCTTCTGATGCCCCTCCAGCAGTGCTGACAACTGGTCTCTCAGGATCGTGAGGGCTTTCTTTGTGCTAAGGCCCAGACTTGAGGTCATCTCATCCTGAAGAGACAGAAAAACAAACTGTTTAGTGCTTTCCTATTTTCTTTTCGGGCTTGTTCCTGGTGGCTGGCTGAGCACACTATTGTGAATGCCTCTCGCTGATCATCACCGGTCTGATTCTCCATTTCCCTGAAATCATCTTCCCTCCTGTGAACTTTAGACTGCTGGCTGGAATTGGAGCACCCAGATAGCATCAGGTAAACAAACCAGTCCTGACTGTGTCAGATAAATGCTCTATCAAAGCACAATACAAAGTCATTTCTGCGAAACAAGATTCTAATCAGCAGAGGCTGGAAACGATACAAAGGAGACTGATCAGACAACAGAACACAGATGGTTATGGCAGACTTTTAGTGACAGATGATGGACTTTGCTAACAGTAGTAACAACAAAGTAGTAGAATACCTGCGATTCTAAACAAGAGTGGTCTGATTTCCACAGCTGCTGATTACAATTTTTTGGTTATGAATCCTGCCTCTGTGGCTATTTTGAGGCAGAATTCCCCAGACGTAAGCACTTGGTCATGCTCAGGAGGAGACACGACTCCAGCATCAACTCTTTTACAAGAGCAAGCGCTGGAGTATTTAGTGCTGAACTGTGAGAACATACAGGGGAGGCAATTGGGCTTGAAGGAAGCACACGCAGTCCAAACCACTGCTCCTTCATTGTTCAGTAAAGGGGCAGCAGCCTGAGGAGATACAACCCAAGGGAGGACTATTTGGACAACACTGATTTAAGTTGCTGATTATCAAGAAAGTGGGGTACATGCTTGCTTTTCTGGGGCAAGAACACAAGCATTTACCTTCCTTGCAAATCACAGAGACTGCTGAGAGGTACTGGGGGTACCAGATCACTGAAAGTGAATCAAAAAGGAACTGCAGGCAGGTGGCTACAGCAGATAGCGTGGTACTGGTCAATAAAAGCTCTCGTTTTCATTTTGTGCTTGAATACAAACACCCTGAAGCTGTATAGCACATAGGATATCCTGCACAATAGAAGTGCTCAGGTGTATCACGCTGTTTACAGAGTGCAGACCTACCGAACACAAAGCAGGCAGGAAACTTCCTCCTCCGGTCCCCCCCAGTGTGCCACACAGCCCAGCAAACACAGCTGAGGCAGGAGCTGCAGCTTTCCTGCTGTCGCAGCCACAAGCTCTTACCAGCCCTGCAAAATCCACCTTGGTCTCACACTGCAGCAGCTCAGGAGCTGCACACATACGCACCCAGCTCTGCAAGCGCATCTCAGCTCTGATTCGCGCTTTTCTTCCTGTTCCTTAACGGAGTGGTTTTGCGATAAGCATTCGCTGGAAACCTGCCTCAGACTTCAAGCCCAGAACTGGATCAGGGGTGTCAAGGAATGGCAGAGAGCCGCTCTCGAAACTATCATCTATCACACACACACCCCTACCTATCAAGGACAATTTGAAACAGCAAATTCCGGCCACGCAGAGTCTAGCGCTGCTGCTTTAGCTGCAGTTTTAGAGCACTAAAAATAATCCTGCTGTAGTTTTCATTCTGTGTGTCAGTTTTAGGACTAGAGGAAGAGGTTCCGTGTTGTTCTTGGAAGCAGCCCAGGTAACATCAGCACAGGACTAAACATCTCCCAAAGGCTCCCAGAGGAGAAGAGGGCAGGCAGCGTAGCTGGCAACGGGTGTGCCACTGCACCGAGGGAGTGGTGCAGGCAGGAGTGCAACGCGGGGCGAGCAAGTGGCACTGAGCTTGCTCGCTGCTGGCTGCTGGCTGTTTGTGGCATAGCAAAGCACCCACAAAAGCATTTACTCTTTCTTTTCGACACAAAGAAAGCAGTCAGATAAATAAGACAAACTGCAATAGTAAGGGGGACTCGAACTGAAAAGCAAAATCAAAAAAGGAAAGCTGTGCTCAGTGCCAACATCTAGTGCAGTTACACACTGCCTAGAAAGAGAAACATCACAGCAGGGAGTGAGTAGGAAAGGGGAGCAAATTCAGAGGGAATCGGAAAGGTTCCTGAAATACTGGCACACCGGCTCCAACCTTCCCACAGGTGTGAGGGTTTTGCTGGAGGCTCAGCCGAGGTAAGGGCAGGTACGCACAAAGCAAGGCAGATGGAGGAGGTGAGAAAGGGCGAGTGCAAAGTGCAGCAGGGCTGAGGAAGAAGAACAGCAGGAAAGGCAGAGATTTTTAAATGCTCATCTTTACACTTAAAACGTGGAGTATTTGGCAAAGAAGGCAGTCAGAGCCAGGCTGGTAAACAAACATTGTAATGATGTGAGTGCGAGGCTGCCTGCGGTGACTCAGAAAACTGTAGGTGAGCATCGAGGGAACGCACTTGGAACCAAGGAAAGAAAGGGACAGGCGATAAAAGACACCCTGGGATCCTGCAAAGGGCAGCCGTAGGTTTTCGCAACAAGATCTACGCTGCTAAGTCATCAGCTGCTAATGAGGCATTTTTCAAATGCCCCAAAGTAAACCTTTCTGTATGGCGAAGCTAGGCGTTCTTAAGCTGTCCCAGAGGGATCCTTGCAGCCTTTCATCAGCAAATGCTCTTCCTGCCACAAAACAGGAGGTGAGCACCCCAGGGTGAAGAAGGCCACTCACCGGAGGTGTCAGTTCATTACTAAACACCCCAGCACTGCAACAGCCACATCTTTGCTTTGGAAAGTTGCATTCAAAGACTAATCTGCCAACTTTCAAGTCAAAGCAAAACCAGCCAAGCACCAGCCCACCCAGCTGCCCGTATTTAGCACGGGGCTTCTGCTGAAGAAGAAGAAAACAACAAAGCAGCCAACGAACTCCAGGTTGCAGTGAAAGCAAAGCCCTGATGGATATCACGAGGTACTTTAAAAGGCTATACTTTCCTTTTGCCCATGCCTGAAGGGAAAAAGTCCTGAGGAGAAAACGAGCAGTTGCTTCCTCCTTTACCCCGAGAGGCCCAGAGAGCACACGAGGCTCTTTAAGTGCACTTAGGGCTCTTCGGGAGCTCGCCCTGCCCCAGCTGTGACAGACGGAGTCCGAGGGGTGTGATGGAAGCCAGGTCAGCGCGGGATGATTGCTACCCTCTGCCTTGCGCGTGAGGCTGCATCTCTCAGGGCTGTAATCTGCAGGATGGCCATTAAGGAAAAAGCACCCGGAGCAGGAGATGTTTTTGTACACGTGATGTTCTGTTCTAGAAGGAACGAATGCGCTGTAGACAGAACAGGAGGCTGGAAAGATGAGCGAACGAGCTCCTCTTTTCTCCGCTTTCAGTAAATATCCTCAATGTTAAATTACTGCTGAGCGTGCCTGCAAATGTCAGGGAAAGGGAACCTGAGCTAGATCTAGCAACTGCCCTCTGTTAGGAGCTGGTTTGGCTCTTCAGGAAAGAGACCAGAAGCAGCTCAGAGCCAGCACTGGAGCCACAGAGTCAGGAGACTTTTTGTTGCCTTCTCCACTCAGTTGGCCCTCCCCAGTTTGATGTGGGGAAATAAGTTGGCAAATGCAGGCTGGTCCAGGAGCTTGTTTAAATCTATAGCCTTGCCTTGCTCAAAGCAAAAAAAAAATCCTTTACCTTCCTCATGAGCTGATGGAGTGTTTTCAGGTTGATAGGTAGGAAAAGATTGATCTGATTTTTTCCCCCTGCAGCAGGGTGGGATGGGGGAGGAATGCTCGGGGTTCCCAAGCATCACCACCTAGCCATGCCTGCTTCCCGCACGAAATACTGGTATCCTGGAGTCCTCTGGTTTTCATACAACCTTTAGACAGCCACAGCAGCACGTTGATTTGTTGTGCCAGTCCGTGTTGATATAATAGGTGTTGTTGTATCGCGTGTGCCAAAGATTTTTTTAAACAATACTGGAGCACAAAAATATGCTTCGCTTTACAGAATTCGCCCTTCCCGCTGGCTCTGCAGACACGTAGGCTGATTGAACCCCGCGAAGTGGGAGACCTGTTCTGTCCTCTGTGGAGTCAGTCTCTTGCAGAATGAAGGTCTCTTCCCCAGACTGCTGTGCACTTCAGTCTAACTGCCTTTAAAAAGGCTCTTTAAACAAATACGGGAATAGAAAACAGAAGATTTGCTAGAAGCTTCAAATTTCATAGATTGCAATTCCACCTCCCTGATTCAGAGTGGGATGGCAAACCCCTGCTAGGCACTGTCAGGTTGATTCCTTCTCCCCAGGCTGCACACCCCAGGCCCCTTTTTGAACACTTTGACTCAGCTGCTTTTCAGATTTCAACAGTCGGAGGCGGGAAACCGGGCAGGAGAATGTTCTTCCTTTTTCTGAGAGCTATTTTGCATTCCTCTAGCAGAAACAAGAAGGCAGTTTTTAATTTAACAATAATAGTTTGCAGGCTATTAATCTACTTCAGAGCTCACACCTCCTGAAATATGAGCATTATTCACAGCTTCACAAACGCATGAGGAGGAATAACTCCACCAAATGCATCTGCATTATGTGAAGTTGGATTCTTGCTTAGGATAAGGCGCGATATGTCCCACAGTGGGGCTTTTTTGGTCTCCTCGGGGAGGGTGGCAGACATGCACACAAAAGCATGAAGTTTCTTGGGGCAATATTTCTGACAGCTAGTGCTAGACAGGGATTTATTTTTGTTCTAAAGCAAATCATATATGAGCACACTGCAGCCCTGCCCAGCTGTGGCTGCTGAGGTAGTGCTCCGACTGCCTGAAACAGCGTATCCACTGCGGAGTGATGGAGATGTAGGCAGCAAAGCCAGCGGACTGGCCACTTTGGGCAAAGGTTTCCTGATATTACATTCATCCACGATTCTGTTATGCTTTTTGTCTTCCTTGCTGTTCACCTGGTTACTTTTAAAGAGGTCAGATTCCTGGCTCTGCAAGAGTGCTCGGTCAGTGACCCAAAGTGCTTGAAGCCTCCGCCTTGACTCGTTCCCTCTCCCCACACAATGAAGAATGATCTTTTGACTGAGAATCTGGGCTGTTGGTACAGCTGGATTCTGTTCCTCCTTCTGCCACAGATTTCTGCGTGACAGTAGGAAGATCAGAGGCTCCTCTGTGCTTTAGTTTCTCCTCTCTATAATGGGACTGCCAACTCCCTACCAACTATAGGCATTATGAAGATTATAATATTCACCAACCCACCTGAATACTACTTGGGAGCACAGAAAGAAGAAATACGAGTTGATGGCGTGATTCAGGCAGCTCCATCGAGCTCTGCGGGGACTGCTGCCTTTAAAACTGGCTGTACAAGGAAACACACCAGAAGGCACGGCAAACGCAGCCTTTAAACGTGGTTTAAATGCCACCTGACACGAGCTCGGCAGCCACAGCTTAACTGCTGGTGGTCTCAAATCAAATGAAACAAGTCTTCAGCACAGCGGTGCCCAAATTAATGGACGGAGCAAGAGTCAACAGCTGTCTCGTTCCTCCATCTGCAGCAACAGTATGAAAGGCAGCCCCGAATCCCCCCGTCCCAGGAAAAATAGCCCCCCACAGCGTGGTAACTGGGGGCCTGCGGGGGCTCCAGTTTGGAAGCTGGCTTTGAGGCTCCCTGTCGCCCACCACTAACGGGGCCTGCAGCTTTACACTGCAAAGGAACAGAGCAGCAGGAGCACGGATCTCCGAGATCTGGCCGGAGCAGCACTAATCAGCCGGCTGAATCACCGCTGCATTTTGTTGTGAACAGAGTCCATTTTATTCCAGACAATGACATTCAGATTTTATGCCCTCCGTAAAGCACAGAGCAAGATGCCAACAGGCACAATCAACCTTTCCACACGGGTAACGCAGAGCTCAGCGCTTTCTTTCTCCCTCGGCTAGCAGCAGCTCAGCAGCAGGATTGTTTTGAATTGCACCTTTCCCAGTCTGTCTCTTCGGTCCTGTTTGCAGCAGCAAATCCCCAGCCATAGCTACCTGCTCCAGCAGGCTGCTGGCAGGATGAGGCAGTGTTTATGCAGTGCTCTGAAGCTCACCTGTACCGTGCATTTTAAAGCCTTAATTACTTTAATTTATCCTGTTACAGTGTTCCTTCGAGTTCAGAGACTAGTTAGGGGTCCGTATTTAGTCTGACCCAGAGCGTACTGCATTCTGCCAATGCAGAGCTTACTCCAGAGGATGTTAATCCCCTCCCTGAGACAAGCAGTGCTCAGAAATCAATAGAGCTAATAGAACTTCAGCAATTCTTTCATCCTCCCAATAGTTTCCTTCCCATCCCCATGTCTTTATCTGAAGACTTTGGGGACTAAAACAGTGATATGATCTAGCAGGTGCACCACAAAACATGTTTCAAAGGGGTAAGGAGGTTCAACAGCTACATAAGCACATAACAGAAACAGACAAATTTAAGTCCAAAGGCAGAAGGGCAGCAAAGCAGGAGTCAGCAGCTAAAATCATCTTCAGACCCTCCTGCTGGCTGAGGAGGGTTAAATCTGCAGTTTCAAACGGGGCTTTCCTTCCCCAGCCCCTCCAACACCAAACCATCCCTTTGCTAAAATCACAGCGCCATGTCCTGCCCTAACCTCTTTCCCCAAAACACCCAAGCTCTTCATGCAGCATCACGTCAGGCAGGATGCAGGTCGGGGAGGGAGAGAGGGAAAGCCATTTTGAATGTAAATGTTAAGGGAGAGAAACTTACTTTGCGGCATTTGCCTTGGCGGGGGATCCAGAGATCAGCCTGCTTAAAGAGCATCGGGGCTAAATTCCTCCGCCACTTCCACAGCAACTTGCACTGCTGCTGCCCTCCAAAACCGAGAGAGCAAAGAGGGAGAGAGAGCAAGACTGTGCAGAGCCCAGTGCTGCAGAGAATGAGACAGAAGCAGCAGAGTGAAGCACCAGGCTGCTGATTAATTCAGCCTGTTTCCAGTCACGCTGCAGATCCAGCAAGGAGGCGGTGGATGGGGGTGGGGGATGAGGGAGAGAAAGGGGAAAAAAAAAAAAAGGCAGAGAGAAGAAAGTTTGCCCAGGATAGCACCAGATGTCTGAAAGAATGGTCCATTCATCAGATGGAGCCGATGCAGCCAGAATCCCCGGGTTCCCTGCCTGTAGAGATGCATACACATGCACAGTAAGGGCTGATGCTGACAGGCAGGGCTCTGTGGAAAAGCAGATGGCAAATCAGACATGACAAAGTGCTATAAAATATTCTACAGGGGAGGTAACACCTGAGCAGGCTAGGAAAGAAGACTAGATCGAGAGAGAGATCCAGGAATCCTAACTTCCCTTCGTAGCTCTAGAGAACCATCCAGATGACTGCACAGCTTTGGATTCAAACTCAAAATTAACCTAGATGCTTACAGGTCCAGTCTGAAGTGTCGCCACCCTCTCTTCTTGTCAACAGAGAAAACAAGAAAGGCCCCTCTAAGCATCCGATATTCACACACCCTGAGCCACCTGAGCTGTAACTAAAGGTGCCCGCAGATTCTTCACGGCCACGCACCGCGTCTGGGGCTCCCACGTACTGACTGCAACCTGCACATGGCACAGAGAGGGCAAAGGACTGGTGCAGGCAAGGAAGGGCTGGGTGCCAGCACAGGTACCGCAATAAAAAGACCTCTGGAGGTGAAGAAGGAACGAGCCCTCTCCGCCTCATTCTCATTTCTTACAGGAATGCTTTTTCACTGTTGGAGGGAAGTGCCTCGGGTTTGGATATAGCTCCTACTTCAGTGCTGTCCCGATTCTGTCTGGGCTACCCGGTTCTGCAAAGCAATCATTAAATCAATTACTTTCCTTCCACATGGCAAAGAAGTGTCCCAGCCAAGAACCACGTCTATAGCCTGCCAAGGATTATAACGAGCCTGTATAAAATGGAACAATCGCTTCCAGTCTCAGCAGACCGTGTCGCTCTGCAGACCACGTGCAGGTGTCAGGACTCGCCTGAGGGCCCTGGCCGAGCTCTTCAGTTCCTCTCCTTCCCTGAGATTCAGGTGCCTAAATATGCCCAGCTGCTCTTCTGTGTTTAAAGCCAGAAATGCAGAGCTGAGAGGTCTCAATATTTAACATAAACCCAGAGGAGGGAAGATCTAAGACAATTCCTGAAAGAATGAGTTATCACCTTTGTGCTGGCAGTGAGTTACACGTCGGTACGTAATCTCACAAAGCTCTTAAAGGCAAAGTTGAATGGAAGCAGCTACTGCATTTAATGTCACTTCAGGAGAAAGGAGAGGGAGAAAGAGGGAAGAGGACATCCTTCATCCTTCTGGAGGCCACTTGGTTTCCTAGACAACAATGTTAAATTGATTTTAAATTGCAGAGAGGAACAAAATGTCCTAATGGCACAATTTTGCCTTACCTCCTCCTTTCCTACTAAGAAACTAAACTCACCTACTCAATTTATCACAAAGAAAAAAAGTAAAGAAGAAAAAAAAAGGAAGGATAACGATGGGGTTAGACCGGGCAAATCCTCAAGCAACGTACACGTGTCAGCCCCTTCTTATTGTGGTGCTTGCTGAGCTGTTTCCTGTGGCACTGCATCTTCTGGAGACTTGAATGACTGTGAGTAAAACAAGTTGCGAGTGACAGCGCAATACCAGGAATAACCTTTGTGCTTCATGCAATCAGGAGATCCCAACACAACTTCCTTCCAGCTCTGAAACCCCATGTTTGATCACAACACAAATGGGAATACATCCAATTAACTACTCTTGCTTACCCCACTGCTGAGAGACTTTGCTCTAAAGTATTTTGGGCAGGGCAGTAATTAGCACTGCATAACTTCCTTCTGGTATCACCTGGTACCATGAATTGCATCTGGCCATGCATTTGTGCATTAAATAACAGAATGTGCTGTCTTAGAAAGAACAGAAGCTATAAACTTAAGATCTGAAGATAAAACTGTGTTGGAAAAAAAAACAGGCTGAGTATAAAGGCACAGGGGAGGGACTGAAACTCATGAAAAAACTGCAGCACAGAAGAGAGACACCTGTAGAAAAAAAGATCAGCTTGGAAAAAAGCCTTTGGAAGAAGGGCTAAGATTTTAGAGAACCTGCAAAGCAGGGAATAAAAACCAGTGAGATGGTTACTGGCAAGATGAGAGGAGGCGGAGGAGTTAGGCTGCTCTTCAGTCCAAAGGTAGGACTGCAGCTCTGGTCAGGCACAGCGGAAGAAGATAGCTCAGGACCATCTGTGCTACAGCCAGAGCAATGTGGAGCAAAGCCCAGGCTCTCTCGGATCCATTTCGAGCCTCTAGCCATGAGGCACACACAGTGCTGCAGCCAGTCTGCAGCAATTACACTGGGGTAACACAGCTCAGTAATTACTGGTAACTGTGGCATGGATGATGTCAATAATTTATAGTAGATGGTCTTGCTTCGAGTACAACCTGTCTGAAGTGACTCAAACTCATGAGCCTCGTGCTCTCCTGTGGCAATCAATGCTTTCGTCTACCTTGATGGACGCTCAGCGGGTCTCGGAGCAGAGATTCTGGCACTTTTCACAAGCATTAAATTCACTTCAGAAATACAGAGAAAATTAAAAAGTCAGGAGAAAAGGGGAAAGAACAAGAAATCGGTACATTGAATTTAGGAGGGTTTTGGCACTGCTCCTAAAATACTCTCTGCCTTTCTCTGCAGTGCCTGGCTTCTGGCAGGATTGGAAGGTGGCCTACATTACACCTGACAGACTCTGATCCTCAGCCATTTCTAACAACAGAAATGTATTAGCTGACTGAAGCCAGAGGATGTCTCTCATCCTTGTGAGTGACACATGTCTGTGCCGCAGCAGTGCTCAGCAGCATGTCGTCTGCTCCAGGAGCGCTCTTATCGCACATATATTCACCCATGGTCTTTCCTCAGACTCCAAGCAAAGGAAGTTATAAACCAGAGCTGTATGCATCAATTATTTCTTAATTCCTATGGAAAAGAGAGTGGTGATTTTAATCCCCGTTCAGAAAGGAGGGACAGAAAACTTCAGTAGGTCAGGAGAGGAGACTAGGACTTCCAAACACGTTTCCCTGTAATCTGTTGTGCAGGACACTCTCCTAATTCAGCCACAGCACAAGATGGAAGCCTTTTAAAGGGCTGTTACAAAACAGAGCACTCTGCTGTCTGTCCAGCAATTTGGCATGCTCTTCCTGCTCTGCACAAGGAAGAATGTTGTATCAGAAAGACAGAGATGAAACAAAGATAGTGACCCGCAGTGGAAGTGTCCCCTCGTGTTCTGCTGTGGTTGCAGCAGTGCCCGTGCTGGAGCTCTCAGATCCCATGCAGACCACACCTCTGTGCAGAATGGTGATTGCGTCATCTCTTCAAATGATCAATACCAGATAGCTCAAGATGTCATCACAAGAGAATAGATAGCTAATTATCTTCATTGGAATGTTACCTCCATAGTAATACAGCAATTTGACATAACACAGTTCAAACATATCCTCCGAGCATGCCAGAGCTGAGGGGTTCAGGAGTGAGGAAGCCCAGGCCTTCCTGGTGTAGCACACCACGGAACAGCAAAGCCAGGAAATAAGAAGGCTTGCAGGCAAGTGCAAGGGCTGATGTGAAAAACCGAGCACCGTTTAAGTTGCTGCTGTTAGGGCAGATCTGGCTCTAGATGATTATCGAACGAACTTTGCACTAATGAACAAAGCCACTCGATGCTGGAAGCACTGTAAACGAAACAGCAGGACAAGGATGCACGCAGAGTAACAGAGGCAGCAAACACTCCGTCTGGCAGAACAAGGTTAAAGAGTGGTGGAGAGAGGGACGCCGAAAAGGAAAACCAAGAATGTTTTTTTACCAGAGACAGCTGAAGGTTTGGCATGTACAACCTCTCCGCTGGTCTCAAACTATCACTCCCATTACTGACTGGGATCCAGAACAAGGACCAGTTCACTTTTTTGGAATGACAAATACATTTGTGACCCCGGTGGCTGCTGCAATAAGGCTAAGCCAAATCTTGAAATAACATCCTGCAGCACTTCCAGTAAAAAGTTGCCCAATACATACATACACTGGTCATCTGAAAAACAGGGCTCAGAGGATTTCATTACCCTGTTTTACTTAAAACACCTTGTGAATTCAGCCTCTCAGCTAAAGCTGAACTAAGCAGCCAGAGGACTGAACCCCTACCTTAAATCTCAAAAAAGATGCAGCATATGTGAGAGCATCTGTGTTGTTCCACCATGGTGCCTCAGTCCAGCCTGCAAAGGACTCGTTCTAGGCATGGGAGTTCTGCTTCTCTAAGCCATTCAGGTCTTCAGCTCCACTGAGATTCCCCGTAAAGGGTTCTGGATGAGATGCGAGCGTTCACCCCCTAGCAATCCAACACATTTAAATAGCTTCCTGTGGAAACAATTTTTGGGCTCTGACAAAGCAAGCTATGTGTAAATCCATCATGCAAAAATTAATTTCCCAAAGTCATTGCCTAGCTTAGCTGACTAAAAGAAAACTGAGCAGCATTAAAATCCACAGCTGACTTGTGAGCGCAGGAGGAAATCACACCGCTGTTTCCTGAGAACCCTACTCACAAGGTCTGTTAACTGCCTGGGGATATCTAGCTCTCATGGGCTGTAAAATATGAGACAACTACTACAGAACAGCATCCTGCCATCTCGGGACAACCCAGCAGCAGACTTCAGCTACTGATCCAAGCCAGTACATCCCCAGGAGTGTGAAGGTGACAGAGCTCTCACTTCTGATACTAACCATGGGTTGTACCACCCCATAAAAGTGCCAAGTGGTGAGTCTTGGCTCAAAATAATGAAGGACGATTAAACAGGCTCAACATTTACGTTGGGCATGACCCTTATAAGGAAACCTACCTGACACTTCTCCTTGAGGTCCATGGCTATGCAATTCTGTAAGCATGTCCAGCAGAAGGGGATTGCTTCTCAGGGGAGAATGTCTCTCACATCACCATCTGCGGAAACAGAAGGGGAAGCAATTAATCTCCCCATAATACTTCAGGACAAGAAAGCACTGGAATTCACCTAATTCAGATTGTTCTTTAAAAGAAAGAGAACTGGGGAGCAGAAAGTGCTTCTAATAGTACAACGTCTCCCCCTTCACTCAGAGCTGATCCCATCAGCTTAACCCCCCAAAACTGGAAGCAGGAGATGAATTGAGTTCCCTGCAGCTCCGAGTAAAAGGAGTAATTGCAGCCCTGACATATTTTCAGGCAAGCATCCAGAAAAAGCTGACAAGGCTCTGGATTCCACCAGGTGTTGGAGCAGGCTGTTACCCATAGCTATTTGTCTTGCTATTCTTATCTTCTAGGAGCTTTGTCCAGCTAATCTCTAATAGAGCCTGCAGTAATGATTCTTCCATTTGCTGCAAAACACTCCCCGTGACAGGGCTGTGCTGCTGGGGACCCAAGCATTTTTATTTTAACAAACCGGGACTCTGGCAGAATTCAGGTAGGAAGCAGCTCTGGAGCTCCCATCCTTTTTCTAGCCCATCCGTCTCTTGAGCTGCCATGGCATAAATTTGCTCTTCCCACATACACAAAAACATCTTTTCTGGTGTACAGTAAAGGGTCAGAGACACGTTGAGATATTAAAAGATTATGCAACGAGTGGTCTTGGGAAAGTCTGCTTGTTGGTTAATAACTCGTTTCTATTTTAACATGCCACACTTTCAGGGCTTGGACACGCACTTCTTGTAAATCCAAGCAAACAAGGAAGTAGCTAGTTCTGCAAATCAATGCCAACCATCCACACACTTCTAGATACAAGAGGGCTGGCTTTTGCCAGCTGGGCTTTATCACCCCAGACTACTGCACTGTCTTCTTCTTCCAAAGATTCTGGCGATGCCATCCTTGTGACAGTCACCTACAGCACTGCTCTGTGATGACTGCTACTATTAGTGCGATGCCACGTGATTCGAAGGAAAATAAAAGGCATCTCAAGCTCGCTCAGAAAGCCACCACTGCCAGGCCAAAGTGTTAGATGTCACTATTTCCTCTCGTGCCGACAAGCAGTGCTCCTGCCTTCTGGGAAGCAGCAAGTATTCAGTACTCAGGCTTCCTGTTCTCAAAGAACCGCGTGCAGCAGAGCCACCAGCACCTGCAAGTGCCATTTTCTGGCCGCCGTCTGGCTGGCATGAGCCGCAAGTCTGGACTCTGCCCTACTTTTCTGTTCTGTGACCCCTGTCAATGTGCACACACTGAGGGAATGAAGCTATTTTCAGTCACTTCATATCCCTGCCAGGCCAATTAGCAACTGCAAAGGGAGGATCAGACAAAGTTACTGGAGCGAGGCTGACAAAGAGAGCTGGGAGTGGGATGGAGGAAAACGCAACTTTGTACGCTGGCACAGAGCAATTAGAGCTTCAGTATCTTGCTTTAATTTGAGCCTCATTTCTACAAAAGAGGTGATTTTAAGATGGAGGAAATGGCCACTAACAATTAGAGGGCTAAGAAATAAACCCACGATTCTTCTTTTTACTCCCTCCCGACAGAAGATTTATTAGTACCGCAGGATTTATGCACCTTGCTCTCACTCGTTCAGACAAAAGCAAAGTGCCTGAACTCTCTGGATCTGGACTTCAAAAACACAATTATCAGTGACATGACTGGGTAACTGGGAAGCTAAAGTCACAAAAGCAGAGTGAGAAAAAACAGCCTGAACTGTCTGTGCTAATCCCTCAGAGTCTGGATCAGCAGTGGCAGCGAGTGGCTCTGGTTGGAGGGCAGGGGCCACGGGGGGGACAGCTGGGCAGGAGGCAGGATTTGCTGCGCTGCAGCCAGTGCCCTTCTGGTTTAGGCACCGGGCTGAAATGTGATCTCGAATGCAAAACATGCCATTCCTTAAAGTTCAAGGCACACCACCCGCATGCTTAGGAACACCACCCCGAAGTCCTTCGGTGCTAGGAAGCAGGATATGCAGTGTGAGCGTTAAAGTAGGGAAGCCTGGTTGGAAAGGGGTTCCTTATGTACAGAAACTGTTAAAAAGCTGTTAAAATGAACAACATCATAAGAGCTTGCAAAAGTAATCAGAGTGGTGCATGCAGCACTGCTCCATCATCATACATGCTCAGGGCTTCTCCAAAATTGGCTGCAGGACAACTGACAGTAAAAACAAAGAAAGGTTAAAATTAGAAACAACCTGTCCTGAATTTCTGCGCTAGGACTAGTGTCGTGGCTGTATACAATACGATTTGCACGCTTTCTTTCAGATACCCACTTTGTCAAAATAAAAACTCTGCAAGGTTATTTGCAAGACTTATGTCATAGCAACTAAAATCTCAGATACATTGCAGGGGTCTCGCAAATACCCAGAAAACAACTTCACACAACGAGGAGCAGAAGCAGTTCAAGAATTCTGCAGGCAACTCGCAGTCCATCGATCTGCAGAGACGTGCAGCCATCCATCCCAGCTCTCCTCCCAGCCTCTTCTGTTTCAGGGATTCCTGTAATTCCCCGCACTGGGTATGTGTCTCTCCATCACCACTAGAAAACAGCAAGGCCTTGCCACACTCTGGAGCCATCCCAGGAGTTGTGTGCACTACTGTTTCCTCTACACAAAAGTATCTGCCTCCTCTGTCCTCCTTGTTCTTATCTCTCTTCTGTCTGCCCAGGCAATTAGTCACTCATGCTGTCAACACGTTAAACTCTGCCAGAGAGCAGGACAGAAATGAAACAGGGCTGCTTTGCTGGAACATGTCAGTGGGCGTCACGTATTCAGCCGCAGACAATCAGAGATGCTTGAGGCTGCGGTTGCTCCAGTCACACACCTGAGGCTCCAAGGGCACCCAGTTTTCCCCTTTCACTTTTCCAGCACCCTCCCTTCTGCTCGGGATTCTGATGTCTACAGCAGTCTGTGAAACTTGGAAATGGCTGGATGTGGCTTTCAAGTGTCATCATGCCACAGCCAGGCTGAGAAGTGCACCCAAATCATTAGCTAGAGAGAAACCCAGCACAGCTTCCACCCAATAAAATAACCCAGTCCTGTGCTTGTATCACTAACAACATGCTAACTTTCTGAAAACCTTGCTAACAATATGCTAACTTTCTGAAAATCCTGCGTGCAGAACATGGCAGGATTGCCCTTAGCCATGTGGAGAGGTCGGCACTACCCATTAGGATTTCTTTACTTTCTAAGAAGGAACGAGTTCATCGCTTGGTTTCAGCAAGTGTATCTGCCATCCACACCTTTTCAGACCTACAGAATACCTTCCCGTCACTCTGAACTCATTTCTGTTCAGCAGTGCCTTGATCTGAATATCAAGAAGTGTTTGAAACATCCTTCTGAACATCAAAAGCAGAGCTCTGCAAAGCACCATTCAACTTTCATGTACCTAAGCACACTGAATAATACTGTCTGATGCAGTCAGTGTATTCGGCTAGGTAATAAACATGGGGCTTTCAGCTCCTCCATTTCAGGTTGGTTTTAAAGCATGGCAACTTACTCACACCTAAGATATCGCTGCTGAAATTTAATAGGAAACCATACAACACGATATAGCACGATGAACCTGTAGACACCAGGTAAGAAAAAACGTGTTTCAGAAGCTGTAAGTCTTTGGGGAGAAAAAGAAATCAAGCTAACGCTAAGTGCTTTCCTGCAAGCATTCGATCACTGATTCTTTCATGTTATTTACTGAAAATTCCCAACATAGACTATGAAAATGATGGGGAGTCTGAACATTTCTTGCTGCCAAAAGTGTATTCCTCAAGAACAGAAGTCTGATCTGTCACCAAGAATAGAAACACGGGGGAACAGATAATAACGAAAAAAGCAGCTGCCTCGGAAAGCATGGCTCAGATTAGAGCCGATTGTTTGGATATCAGCAGAACCATACGGTCTTCCTACTCATGAGTGGCTGAGATGTCTGTCTGCTAATTTGCAATATGGGCACATTTGCTGATCTATGGGCTTCCAAAGGTGCATAAAGTGATACTGTCAATTGATTTGAGACCCATTGAGAGCACAGAATAATTACAGCAAGGCAGCTGGCAGTCACACCTCTTGGCTTTGGTATCGGTTTGTGAAAAAGAATAACTCGTCAGAATTTGGACCAGCTAAACATTCTCTGCCTCAATAACCCTGTGTTATAGATAAGGATATTCATCTCTGCTTCTGAGAGAAACTGTGAAGTAAATGTATTAGTGTTTGTAAAATGAGATCCTCTGCACTGGGGTCGTGTATGTGCTAAGTATTATCGACTCAGTAGTGGTCAAGTGTCTCACTGGTGCATGGCTGTGAAGAACCAGGAGTGTATTTCACACAGGCTCCAATTCCCATGCTAAGAGAGACCTCTACCACCTTGAGTCAGGAAGAGGATTAAACTGGAAATTAACTTAAAAGTTGTCTGGCAATTGACAAGTGTGCCTTTCGGGGGTGAAATTATTTTTTGCTTAAATCTCACTTGCTGAGAGTTTTCCAAAAAAAAAATCTCCCAACTCCTTCTTTCTTTCTTCAGCACAGGACTTGCGCATTAGACTTGTTCTACGGGACAGTGGAGACTTAAAACAAGAGCTGAGCAACAAGGAGGGAGAAGGGGAGCAAGAAATAGCTTTGGCACACCAGCCTCTGTCTCAGGTAAACAGCCCTCGGTCAGAATATCAGTTTACTTGCAAGATTAAGATTGGTGAAACAAGATGCTACACAAAAAGAAGACATTCAAAAAAACACTTTTATTTGTTTTTGTCTTTTTTTCTGGTGACTTGAGAAGCAAATGGCAGATAGGATCAAAAGAATGACCGAACTAGTTTAGTCTGTTTTACTGTTTCCACAGGAGCTAACGCTGTTTCAAATTAAGGTACGATAAATTTGAAAAATCTTTGTAGTGTTCATTTTTTCTTTCTTGGGAAGAAAAAAAAATGGAGTGTTTAGGGATTAAAGGATTGCTTTATCTTTTCTGCTTCAGGTATGCTAAGCCTGTCACAGAAAGAGGTAGCATGTATTCAGTCTGATTGAAAGTGAAAAATGCAACAAAAGGTACAATTCTGGAAGTTGTAACGGCCCCTCCAGCTTCTGCAGAGCGATGAGACATCATCTGCTTTGTGGCATGATGCCTTAAATGACAACTCAAACATTTTACAGCAAATGTATGAAGAGTTCACTGCAAAAGTGACAGCTGTCATTCATCATCATGACACAGGTTGCTAAGGGAACCAGGATTTTATAACAACCTCCACTAAAAAAGAATATGAAATGCCTGAAAATGACAAAAAGGCAGCAGCTCAAAGGAAAATAAACAAGACCGTGCTGTATTTATAGGAGCTTCTAGCAAATCCATTTTTGCTGGTGTACACTGACTCATAGATAAAAGAGCAGCTTTTTCTCTTAATTCCAGTTTATAAATAAGGGTGCATAATTGCTTATAGTAATGCATAATTGTTTATAGTAAATTGTGGCCAAAAAAAACCCCTCTCATACCAGTGTTTGCCATTTGGACATATTTAACAAATGTCATGCTGACGGGAGCGTGTTTTCTGAGAGTTCCCCAAAACAGACACAGCACCTGAAGGCCATTAGCAAGATCAAACTCATACATTCGTTCAAAACAAAGCACAGCCCTAGGGAGGAAAAGGCACCGTTCAGTTCAGTAGATTGTATATTTTGATACTTTCATAACATGTTCCATTAAAGTTTTATGATGAACAACTGTGTTTAGAAACATGGCAGTAAGCTGACTCACTACTGTGAAAGGGAAAAGGGAGCTCTGTGCAGCTCCTTAACACCTTCTTTCCACCACTCACTCAAGAGCACTCTGGACAGAGTGCTCTATTTGGGTAGAAACAGTCCTATCTGTAATTAGAGGTGCTAAAAACCCAACCACCTGAAAGCAAACCCTGCCTCCCACAGGCCTGGGGGCAGGGCAATGTAGCCCAAGCCCTAGGCAGGACTCTGCCTTTGGGCAACTTTACTGAAAGACTTGGATTTTGGCCAATCCTCCATGCCCCCTTGCCCTGCTGCTGGCCAATCCCACCAGCCACAGGGGTATAAAAACCCTCACAACCCACCAACCTTCAAGAATGTCTCTCTGCTTGGAGGAGCTGGGTCTCTGGAGTGTGTGCTGTGCCTTGTAGCAGCTAGGCTGGGTAGGACTACAGCAGAAATGTGGGTAACCTCCAAGAAACAGCCTTAAACAGAGCTGTAATATGAAGATTAGGGGAAAAAGGTTTGTTTTCTTAGTGTTCCACTTGCAGTACCAATGTTGATGTGTTTTGTGACCTAAACTAAGTACTAATATCTTAATCTTCTCTTCTGATTTAAAAAAAAAAAAAAAAAAAGTTGGCAATGTATTCACTAAAAGGTCACAATTAAGATTATTATGCAAAGTGTTTTGATGTGCTTGAGTAAAAGGCAATGAAGAAATGTAAAGCACTGAAGAACATGAGGTATCTTGTATAAAGCCAGCAGAGTGTAGCTATTTTTACACATGTGCCTCTATTAAGCTGGCTACTTAGGAAGCAAATAGATTGTGCTTGCCACGTTCAATTTTTGATATATTTGAGTAGGATGTAGTTCAACAGTATGGTGACTGATAGGTAACAGTTTATTTATCTAGAAACTTGTGTTTTTAAGGAACCTTGAGTGTTTCATTGAGATTGTGCCCTGTATCATTGTATTTCACTGGGTGTGAGCTGCTTGTTCAACTATGAACTTTGTTACCCAGTTGTTGGGGGAAATAATAGAATTTTAAACAGATGTGATATAGGCGCTTCCTCATCTGTAGTGGAAAAGTGGGAAGAAAAAAAAAACGAAAAAACATTTACTACTATGTTTACTACTTGGCTGATGCCTCAGGAAGATGCATGGATGTGTGAGGTTCACCTGCTGCTAACTTGGTAACTTGAAATGTGATGAGACTCAGGAAGTTTTCTGTGGTAAAAGGTACTGTCTGCAACAACTACATAAGTTTTAAATCCCTATATAGAACATCTTTCTGTTGGTGGGCACAAAACCGTGCTGCTGTGGTGTGCTCTGGCACTGGCCCCAACCCCGGCCACAAACCCGCCTGTTCCTGTCCTGTTTTTTGCGGGGCCCTGTGGCCGCTTTTGTTGCTTGGAGGCAAAAATTCCTGTCAGACTTGGGCTGAGAGAAATTATTTCTGCCAGTGGCCATGTGGGCCGGGCTGCTGCCTCACCCGGGCGAGGAGCCCCGGGCCGGGTGTGTTTAACCACGAGCACGTGTTGACGCTTTTTTGTGCTTTTTTGTGTGTGTGTTTTTGTTGTGCTTTTTTCCCTCTTTCCCACCCCACTTTCCCCCTCTCCTTCAGGAACGCCCCGGCGAGGCGCCGGCGGTCGGGGGCTGAGGGGAGCGGCGCCGCTCAGGAGCCTCCAGCCGAGGGATGGGACCGGCTCCGGCTCCCCTCAGGCCTCTCCGGGCAGCCCCGGCCCGAGGAGGGATGCGGGGGACCCCGCTTGACGGAGCAGGGCCCGGAGGGACGGAGGAGCCCGGCCGCGGCCCGCCGCGCCCCCACCCTCCCGTTACTCACCGGTCTCCGCCGGGCCTCCCCCCCGCGCCGCCGGGGCCGCCATTAGGGTCGCTGGCAAAGCGGGACGCCACGGCGCTGGGGAGCCGCGGTGGTGCTTCGGGGAGGTGTCAAGAAGCCGCCGTCTGGTTGGTGGGATCCCGCGCGGCCGCCCGGACGACAATCGGTGATTGGCGGGCAGAGAGTGGCGCGCGAAGCTGAGCGGCGGATCGGGATAGCCCTGAGGCGTGAGGTGAGGGCAGGGCGCCAGGCGCAGGGTAAGGCAAGGGATAACGAGCACAAAAACATCGGGGGTTATCTAACGGGAAGTGGAAGCTGCTGCACAATCCGGAAAGGAAATCAGAATTGATCACTTTGCCTCTGCCTACAGAGGTTTGGGGTTTGTTTTCTGAACTCAAAGTGGGCTGGCTAAACTGAGATGTCAGTCTGTATTCCTTTCCTGTGATTCTTTGCTTGAATTGTCCCAGCTCGTGATGCCACCGCCCACCTGTGAGGTTTGTCTGTACAAAATTGATGTTCGGTACTGTGCTAAAGTCCAGATGCCAAGCTCTGATGCAATTGTTTGTGATTTTTACAGTAAGGAGTTGCACAAAGAACATGCTCTGTGCTGTTCCCCCTGCAGATGAAGTTTTGGACGAGAACGTAGTATTTTGGGAGAGTGCTCTGCTCCTCGGACACAGTCTGCCCTCACACTGTGAGTTAAATAGACGTTTGACTGCAGGAGTTGTACACATTTGGTTTCAGCTCTTTTAAATGTAAATCCTAGGAGAACGAAGGCCACAAATCTGGCTTTCCTGAGCTGAACAATTTCCTAGAATCAGAAGAATAAAAATGTGGAACTCTTAACACACTTGAGTGACACTGAGTGTTTGCAGTGCCTTAGAAGGAAATAATGGCAGGTCTGGGGAATTTTCTGGTGTAATTTAGACAGTATGAGGAACAGGAAGAGGATAAATGAGTTACTGGAGCTGTAGTAATGTAAGATCATGAGTTGTACTTAGTGCTGCATGAGCATCTTGTTAGTTCCTCTAGGTTATTCCACCCCACCCCACAATAAAATCTACTTAATTAGTAGAATGTTTTAAATAAAAGGTCAGAGTAAAGATATGTCTTGAAGAGAGGTCTGGGGTCTGGATTATTTTGTCTGACACAGATTCCCTGTGGGTCTTGAACAAGCCACTTATAAAACCTGGTTTTGCTCACAAGCATTCTGTATAGAATTTCTACCATTAAGACAGGCAATTTTAAGGATGAAAGGACTGGACACTAAACCTATTTGTGTCTTTATTTTTTCCTTGGTAAATTTGGTCTAACTGTTCATCTCAGAGTGATTTAAGGACATAGTGGTTGTAGAGCATGTTGAGTCTGTGAAAAACATTTTCAAAACAGTATTACAAGGATGCTTGGAGCAGTAGAAGCACCAATGGACAATGTTGCTAATAGGTTCAGGAATAGAACAAGTGTCCAGAGAAACTTTACCATTAATTCTAGTACTAGATGACAAAAGGAAAACTCAATAAAATGCTCTCGTGCTTGAGACACTAAGGTGGGATGATTTTTAAATCTGAACTTCAATCTAAAGGCCTGTTTTACAAGAAAATGCTCTTAAATTACTCATCCTCATTTGTTCTTATTACAGAATTGCGAATGAATGTTCTAAAGGTAGACAAGATAATTGTATTTCTGGCTGTTTGTGGTAATATATTCTGGGATGGAAAGCTCCGATGGATCAATCTTGCTTGCAAATTAATATCACTTTCCACGCTTGCTTCAAAATAGCTGTTAAAACCATTCAGTGGGTGTTTTGTTCCACGTCCTCGTACTTCTTGGAATTGTTTCACCCTGTAAAGGCATTCTATGTTAGTTGGGAAGGAATTGAATTTAAATAAATGAAACAGCTACTGCAAGCCCTTGTGTATACTCTGGAAATGCTTATTTTCATGCTTACCATGTCTTCAGCGCAAGAATATGCTGTCTCCTCTTGGGACCACAACATATGGGCAGAGATGTGGCTCAGTATGCAGTAAGCTTCCGCTTCCCAATGGCTTGCCGTCCCTGACAGATCCAAGGGAACTATTTGATCTCCCTGCATGTGCCTTTCAGTCAGTCCTCCTCAGTGTGCTGCTGCGGGTAGAGCAGACATGAGAATTTGAGTAGGAGCACTTTAAAGCAGGTATTGTATGCAAAAAAAAAAAAATCTTTCTTTGCTTTTTTAAGTTAACCTCTGGCAAGATGTTGAAGTTGCATTTTAATCAATGTGATGAGTAGCATTTCTGACCAGTAGAGTAAAATTGAAAAAAGAATTTTAAATCACTGAGAAATTTTTATTGTTTAGAAAAGGCAATTGCTGCATGTCTGATTTCTTCCCCTTTTCGCATACTTGATGCCAGATGCTACGAATTAACCCTATTTCTAATATTTCTGTGGTAATAAGAGGAATTAAAAGGGGAAGAAAGATTGTTACAAAACCTATTTGAGTATTAAATATTTTAAAGCAGTAGTTGACCAACACCTCTACCAAAGCTTGAAGGGAAGACAGTATTTCATTTTAACTGAATGATATTACTTCCCAGCTCCTGTGCCTTTAATATGTAAGGGAGCTGTACATAATTCAATGTCTACTTATTTAAAAGAAGTGAGATACTATATTCCTCTAAAGAATGAGATTCAGCCTTTTAGTAATAAACAGCATCTGCTTTGTTTTGCCTCCCAACTGAAAGGTAATTGAACTGACAATTCCAAGCTGTCCAGAAAATGACAGATGACTGAATTGGGAGTAGGAAGAAAGCAGAAGCCCTTTTGTACTAAAGAAAGGGAGATGGCACACTATAGTTGGGTCTGGTTCCCTTTTACAGATTTCTTTCAGAGCTTAAGCAGCTCTGGGTGACCCCAGCCAACTCATTTATTGTTTAATTTCTTAATGCCAGCAATGGCTATTACAGTTCCCAGGTAGAGCAGCATTTACTACATAGTAATTTTTACAACAGTCTTGTCCTTTCTTTGTGACCATAGAGACGTGGTATGGAAGATAATCTGCCCTTATTACATTCTCCCTACTTCTCAGATTTATTGTGAGACTCCTGGGTGGCTTTGGTTTGGACTTTTTTTTTGCTGCTTTTGAGTCTACGCTAACTTTTTTCCTCCTGGTCTATAAAAGTCAGAACAGTCCATGTTTGTGTTGCGTGGTGATTAAGCTGCTTCACAAGTGCTCTTGAGATCTATACTGAGTGAATTGTGAGGCTGTTTTGGCAGATCAGCTGTTCTGTCTGGGTCACAAACATCAACACTTATTAACTGCATTTGGACAGATTCACAGAAATAGACAGTTGTGATAACATTCAAATGTGTGAGAAAGTCAGAGCTGAACGCTGGATGGTTTCTGAACAGGGAGAGCTGGCTGACAGTTACAGCAAGGCTTGTAAAAACTACAGATTCTGTTCCGAATGCTGTTGAACGTTGTGGCATTACTTTGCTGTATGGCTTTGAACAAGCTCCCTACTTCGTTCCCCTATTTGCAGAATGTGGATATTTGTATTGTGTATATGCTTGTACATCTATATCCCTTTGATATTTTTGCCTTTATCACTAACACAACTGCCAACTAAAATGAAACTAAGTATTTAGTATATAGTGAAGTAGTTGTTCAGTCTGCTTGCTATCTTGCTCTCCAAGGAATAGCCGCAGAAAACACATTTGGATGTTTTTTAATTTTGCTTTCTGATTCTGTTGTTAGCACTCTCTCACAACGTTACAGATAGATGTGAAGAAATATTCTAGTTACACCAGAAACCTAGTTCTTTATGTCTTGATAAACTCTGCTAATATTGGTTAAATCTGGTAGACTCCATTACCAGGCCAAGCTTGTTCATTGACTATTCTAACAGTTATTTCTGTCTGTAAGTAGTATCTGCAGGGTGGTTGCACGTGGTGTGACTTTCAGGCTAGAACCTAGATGCTAGACTTGCCCAAGGTATTTAGTCTCACTAGAGCAAGTCGTTCTCATTTCTGTTGTTGCGTTAGGT
This sequence comes from Heteronetta atricapilla, assembly GCA_011075105.1. NCBI lineage: Eukaryota > Metazoa > Chordata > Aves > Anseriformes > Anatidae > Heteronetta > Heteronetta atricapilla. The sequence goes on from CM021748.1 coordinate 5,778,053, forward strand.
GTTTGATGAAGCAACTTCGGCTCCAAACATCCAGTAAGTGGAGTAGTTTGGGTTTTTATGGTGAATGTCCCAGGCTTGATTTCTCAGGCTGAGGCCACCATGAGGGTTGATGTGGGAAGGTGATGTTCATGGACAAATCTCGGCAGCCCCATTCCCGGCATTCCCTCCTTGCTGTGCTTACATTCCTGGCATTCCCCTATTTGCCGCACCCACTTTAGTCCTGCTCCTCTGAGGTATATAGCAAGTTAATTCTCCCACAGCTGCCAGAGCAGTCTTATGGCATTACATTTTCGGCTTGCCAGAAAATTGATCAGGACTATCTTGAGTTAACTAAGTCTATTCTACATTCCCTGTAGCAGATTGTCTAAATAGTTTGCAATGGGAGGAAGTTTTCTCTCTGGGTTCATGCATCAGGCTGCTTATATACAACTACAACAAGACACGGCATGATGCTCTGTGAACTGCAGAAACATAATGCAGAATCGTGATGTGAACTTTTGATCTAAAGGTGATTGGAGCCAGTCAAGGTTTTGCTTTCAGAAAAAAAGTCACTGCAGTTCTTTGAAATCAGGAAATGCGTCAGAGAAAGAAAGGTGCATATTAGCATTGTATTTAATTATGCTTACTGTGCCAGAATCAGTTAGAAAATAAACTCTTTGCAAAAGACACAGCTCCTGAAATTGGCAATTGTTTATTGTATTGTAGCTCACGATGATAGCATATTCTCCTGTCTGAGGAGAATGAGGCTAGGAACAAACATGAAGACTGCAGAAAGGATGAAGTGAGACATCTCGGAGAGCTTGATTAGGAAGGAAAGTTCTCTGCCTGTGGTTCAGAAGGCACAGAAGCTGAAACACGGTAGAAGATAGGCTTAAATCACATAGTTGTAAAGAAATGATTTCTGAAGGTTGTCAAGAAGGCGACTTGTCTGTGAAAGAACAGTACTGATGAAGCAGGGATTTAACCAAAGCTTCCAGTGTTGAAGTTCCCATGTTAAAGCTGAGATGTGATGTCTGATTCCAACAACCCACAAGTGGTTCTTACTCATGCTTAAGGCAATTACACCCACCCCATATTCTCTCTGACACTGCCAGTATCTAATGTACTCAGATGTTAGATTTCTCTCTTTGAGTGATTAGAAACCTTAAAGAATTTGACTCACACAACTTCCCATCAAGTTAACATCTACAAATTAAGGCTGTACAAATTAAGGATCATATATGTGTTGTTTTCCACTCGGGCTTGGATTTTCCTCGCTGAAGTGTCTGCTCCATCTGAGAGATGATAGCTTTCTTGAGCCCCAACTGTCTTTCACTATCACCAGAAAGATTTTGCTGTAGTTAACTTTGCTCACGATGTCTGTGGAACATAGAGAACACACTAGCTCATTCTTTCCTTACTGTGTCAGTTCACAAGCTTTTAACTTGTGTTTGGCAATAGAGAGAACAGATACGAATCAAAGCTAGAGCAAATACTTTCTGACTATGAACCCTCTCTAAGTTCAGTAGCACTCCCAATAGCTCCCAGTCGCTCTTTTGTTTGAGGCAGAGGCCCCTGGGTTCCAATTTAAGCTCTGATGCTTAGTTTTCAAAACCACCTTTGAAGCTGTGTGTGTTGATGATCTCAGCAAGAAGGAATGAGAGGTCACTTCTAGACTTTCTTCTCATTCAAAGGAATAAAGAATATCTTCCTGGTTACTACTTAGCTTCTTGCATCAGCTCTACAAGCAAGTACACGTACTGCATCCAGTAGCACTAAGATGGTGACAAAAATGAGGAGCGTGTACATTGCTAGTACATACCACATTTGTTTGTCTGGAGGAGTATTACGTTAAGGTGTATGCAAAGTTCATGTATCTGCTGTGGCACTGAAAGTAGTAACCTCTAGATGACAGCGTGACTTCTGCGTCCTAATAATGTAGAAGTTTCCACAATGATTAAATTCCACGGCAAGGCCGCAGACTTTATTAATGCAGCCTAGGTTAAAGATGGCGGTGAGGTAAGGCAGATACCGCTATGGTTTGTGTTCAGTAACACTGCCATTAACATAACTGCTGTTGCTAACATTAAACTTCATGTCATCAGTAACTACTGTCTTTGGTCAGTAATACTGTATTAATATAAACATACCAAGCAGCAATTTTAAACCTTAAATGGCTACTAATGCAAAAATAAAGCTTCTAACAAATATTCCTTGAATCTATTAATAGCAAAAATCGTACATTTATATCCCAGGACTGCTCTGAGGTGTTTAAAAAAGGATCCAAAAGAAATGTCAGACACCAAGTTTTTTCTTACAACTTCTTAAAATACTCAGAACTACTCTTAGATTGTTTTATCACCACAAATGGTCATAGAAAATTCAAGCTATTCCTAGGCTACAGAAGTGATTTGAAATTGATCCTCTAGCAAAACAATGCCTGTCTTTTCACCCTTGCTTGCAGCTATGCTGGGACTTCAGCTTTGGCTGCTGTGAAGCTGCACCGTATTTGTACGGTAAGGTGTATATATTTCTAAAGCATTAACTTGTTTGCAAGGTAGGGGGACATTAATTGGTTTACAGAGAAGTATATCAGCAACTTCTTTATCAGGAGTATCTTTCTATAGCACTTTGATCTGTATTCCTAGAATTTGTTGCTTGTTTGGTTGTTTAGGTCTGCCCTTTTAAAGTCAGGCAGCTGCAGCCTCTTAAAGTAGCTATCGTTCAACTGGCAGCTGTTAGCCATGTCTGGCTCTTCAAGTCCAGCTAAAAGTACCAGCTATAACTTTTATGAGAAGATGTTATTTGACTTTCAGAAGGCTTACTAAGAAGTTCTAAATCCTCCGTTTGAGGTCATGTGTGAAACCAAAGACTCAGTAAGTCTGTTCAAGCAACAAATACTGGGGACTTGAGGTATCTTGGAATCTAGCTCTGATTTCAGCGGTCTTTGTGTCATCCTAGTTGAATCACTTATGCATCCGCAGAAAGAATGTCTGAAATATTTGTAACATCTTCAACTGCCATAGCTCTTTTTCTCCACCCTTTCCAATTTTTGAATGAAGTATTAGGAGAATTCATACCTTCCCCTAACACCCAAATCTGGGAAGAAATTAGAGCCTCTTAAATACAATGCTATTAAGAGAAAATGATCTTGCAGAGGGTTTAAAGCACAAATTTCATCCAAAAATAACCTGTCTTGAATCTTTACCAAGTTGCTTAAGCATTTAGAATGAGTATGTTACCAGACAACGTTTGCAGAGTATGGTTTGCAAGCAGAATCGCATGAGGTAACCATATACATTTTGATGTTATGCTAATTTTGGTGTGGATGAAACCTTAACACCCCACCCCTTCAGAGCACAGCTGGGGAGATGAACCAGTGTGGTGGCTTTTTTTAAAAAAAGTGGGTTTATTTGAAGGATGAAAATATACAACTGTCATAAAACAAAATACCAATTGTGTATGGCAGACAAGATGTCGTCTTGAACCCAGTCTTTGGTCAGAGTAATGCTAAGCTTAAATGAGCAGAGATGTGATCTCTGCAGCTTACATCTTGATAACTGTGGTACGTGCTATAATTAGACCCCACATTCCCAGTTTCCCCATTGTTTCAGGGAGTGGGGGAATAAGGAGCAAGCTATTAAAAACAGAACTCTATAGTTGCCTTGTGGCTATCACCGCTTATTTCACCACTTATTTCAGGTAAGTGGTAGGAGCCTGTTTGGTGTGAATGCCTCCTTTCAGGGGGGTGGAATCATTATAGAAAGCCTCTCTTTTAGAAGCTAACTTTCCTCTCTAGAGCAAGAGGAGAATGTTTTATGTACTCTTTAACAAGGAACTGAGGCCTGATATTTACCTAAGCAACTGTTTTACCATATTGTAATTACAGCCTTTTAAAGCTAGAAGAACGATAGGAGGGTCATATAGTTAACCCCTGGAATTAGATGCCTGTGCCATCTGAATTTTGCCCTCTGTGCATGTTTTAATTGCAAAGTGTGATTGATTTTATTCCCTACAGCAAGGGTGACTTGATCAGAGCTCAGAATAGGTGGTGGCTGCTGCTCTACCAGTTGTGTTCAGTGCTCAGGAGCTGATGCGTGAACACATCCTCTGAAAGATGTGTTCAAACCAAGGTTGGGTAGCACAGCGTTCCTGCCTAGGGGCAGTTCTCCCTGGTTGTTCCAGCTGCATCCCCTACAGTTACCTGAAGGGGAGCTGTGGGGAGCTGAGGGTCACTGTCTTGTCACAGATAACCAGTGATAGGCCCAGAGGGAACGGCCTCAAGCTGGTAAGGGGAGGTTTGGGTTGGAAATGAGGAGACATTTCTGCTCAGAAAGAGCAGTCAGGTGTTGGGACGGGTTGCCCAGGGAGGTGGTGGAAGCACGGTCCCTGGGGTGTTCAAGGAAGGGTCGGACGTGGTGCTTGGGGACAGGGCTCAGGGTGTGATGGTTTAGTGGGTGATAGTGGGGTATTTAGGGGGCAGTTGAACCAGATGATCCTGGAAGCCTGTTCCAATCGTAACGGTTCTAAGATTCCATGGACCTCAGATAAATTATGCAAATGCTTCGCTGAGGGTTCCACCTCCGAGCACCCTCACAGGGGATACCAGACCCTTCACGGTTCACCCCCCCCCCCCATTCCCTTCAGCCCTCCCCGCCCACCACCGCGCATGCGCGGAGCCGCGAGTTCCCTCCCCCCTCCGGCAGAGGGGAGCGCGCAAGCGCGAGGCGGCGGGCGGCTGACAGGGGGCGGCTCTCGCGAGATTTGCTGCGGGAACGGCGGCGGCGGCGGAGCAGGCGCGGCGGGCGGGTGGGGGGGGGCGGCGGCGGCGGCTGAGGCGGCGCTGGAGGGGGCGGCCGGGCCGGGCCGCGTGGGGCCGGGCGGGCGGCGAGGAGCCTCGGGCGGGCCGGGGGACCCCAGAAGTGCTCGGTGAGTCGAAGCGGGGAGAGGGAGGCCGGGCACCGGGCCGCTGATTTCCTTCCCGCACGCACGCACACACACCCGATCCGGTAGCCGGGGCGCTGAGGGGAAGGAAGTGGCCGGCCCGTGCCGGGCTCGGCTGCCCCGGGGTGCTGAGGGGAGGGAGGGAAGGAAGGAGGGAGGCTCCCGGTGTCGCGGCCTGGGCCCCGGGGGTGTTCCGCCTATCGCCGCTGTGCGCCTCGGGGCTCGCCTCGGGCTTCCCGGGGAAGCGGGACCGATCCCTGAGGGGTTGGCGGGGCAGGGCAGGGCGGGGGGGGGGGAAAGGGAGTCCTGGGCTCCAGAGGGGAGTATTAGCGGGGGTCCTGAGCCCTAGAGGGAGGGGAGGGAGGTCCTGGGCTCTGGAGGGTGGAGGAAACGGGATTCTGGGCTCTGGAGGGGAGTGAAAGAAGGTCCTGGGTTCTAGGGAGTGTGTGAAAGGTGGTCCTGGGCTCTACAGAGGAGTGAAGAGATGGTCCTGGGCTCTATAGAGGGGTGAAAATGAGGTCCTGGGCTTTAGAGAGGGGTTACCTGCAAGGCACAGTGCCCTCAGGTGCTGCTCTCCTTTATCGGGTCCCCCAGCTGGGCTGAGGGTTGTGTCTGGGGTCGCTTTGCTTTGATGTGCATCTGTGTAGTGTTGTGTGCTGGTGGTTCTTGGGACTTATTTTTAACATTCGTTGAGAGTTCTGTAATTTCAGGCCGCTTCCAAAGGTAAAAAGGTTGTGAATAGCCTGTAGGCAGGTTAACGTCCTTTCTTCTAGGACCTTTTGTGTCATGCTTCAAGTGTGAGTTTTTAAGGGAGGGAAAGATGCCTCTCTTAGCCTTCTCTTTCTCTTCCGTACTTCCTGCTTGAGATTCGCTGTTGGTTTTATGTGATAAGGTGTAATTTGCCAATGTAGTTTCAAATAATATATAGAGGACAAGGGTACTGTCTGAGCAACTCACACAACATCTGACTCCAGATAGAGATCTCTTTTACAACCTAAAGAGAAAATAGTCTGTAGCACGATTAATAACTGGAAGAGCTATTCATAACTCAAATAGAGTGTTCAGGGAAGTCAGTTCCTTGTTTTAAAGACTATGAAATGCTGTCTGTAAAGGGCCTGTCTTTGAAGGGTCCCAGATTGTTAAAATCCTTCAAGCATGACATTGTCTGCGATCCATGTCTGCACAAACTTTGGGTATTGAGCATTTGTGCCAAAAATGGCCTTTGAATTATTACAATCTCTTACAACGATCAAGTCATTTAGTGTTTTAAGTATTTCATAATACCCGGGAAGCTTGTAACATTTCAACTTGCTTTATACAGTTTAAGAAAGTGATAATAAATAATTTCTGCTAGAGCTGAAGTTTTTTATTACTTGATAAAATGATTTGATCTGATAAACATTATCTGCTTTGTACTGCAGCGTAGTTCTGTGATATCTGGACCTAAGACAAGGCATACTTAAGGAAATTTAAATGAATTAAGCTAATAGGTCTTAAGTATCATTTATTACCCTGAATGTTCTGGGTTTTATACGTTGATAACTTAATTTGTATTTTACCTGGTTAGTTTGTAATGCTGTACTTCCTTATTTGGCTAATTTGAATCGGCTCTGCTCTTACGATTTCTTCTATTCTGTTTAGAGCTGACACTTAAGATTTCTGCATGTCTTCCAGATGATGTATCCATATGTTTTTGTTTCCACCACCCCCAGTAATGTTTTGTCCTATAACAGATGATGAAGCTTAGGATCTGATTCTTTGCAAAATCTTCCCCTGAATGTATCTTCTTCCTTGCCCTCACTTCAGCTTTCCTAAGCTGTCTGTTCTTCTGTTCCTGCCCATATTACTTTCCAGAAGAACAGTGAAAAGATTGAAGTTAGAAGGTTCTCATTTGCTAGAAAATTTGTGAGAGCAGCATAAAAAGCCTACGTTTGCCTATGTGTTTTTTGAAATATCCATTGAAAAGATCATGAGAATTGTTTCCTGTTGGCTACAGCGGGGAGGTTCATATTTATAATTACTTATATTCCTTCCTGAGCTGCAGCACTATATTGTGAATAAAAGCTTGCTCTTAGCTTCATCTTTTCTTCCTCATCCATTTTCTTCCTTGTCGTCCCTGATTATTTTTTTTAAGAGCCAAACACGGTGAGGTGAGAGGTGATAAAATCTTAGTGGCTCCTCTAGTAAGATCATCTGCTAATTCTTGCAACGTGTGCTCACTGGATTCATATTCTGACTGCTTCATTCTTACCTGTCCTACCCTATTTGAAGTTTGTGGACCTAAGGTACAGTAGGCTTTGCAACGTGTCCTGCTTCCCGGCAGTCTGCCTAAAGCAAATACCTCCAGCTGTGCTCTCAGTTGGCAGAGACCTCGCACAAGCCACTTCCCCAGTAAGCTATTTTTTTCCCTTGTGCAGTAGGTTTCTTTTATTGCAATGGTTGTGTGGCTGACTGTCTCTAAGCTCTTACTGAATAAGGTTAGTGCACAGCAAATGCTCCCTAAATGACTTTAGGGGAATTGGTGTTCTGAGTTAACCTTTTTTTTGATGTTTTCTTGGCTTAATATTTTCAAAGCTTTTCCCTAATTTCCCTGTAGCTTTGTGTGTGACCTTCAGCTACGCTTTTGCCTAAAATCTTGATGGTTAAAGTTTTGTTCTACATTGCAGCTGCTGTTAGTGTCATTACCTAGAAACATAACTCTTTTATATGCTGACAATATATATGATGGTGGTAGTAATACGAATGCATGTTTAAAAAGAAAATTATGTGATGAATCTCTTTCATCTTGAATTGTTCTGGAATATTTCCCACTGTTGTGCTGTTGCTGAGCTCAGGGAAATGCCAGTGTAGTTCTTGGAAGTGCTGCATCAGTTTCTTTAAAAAAAAAAAAAAAGGGTATTAACTCCTTCAGTAAAAAATAAAATAAAATTCTTTTAGATGTTAGTAGAGTACTGGGTAGCAATGCTTTTGTACCCAAAGAGAGGAGCATTTACCAGCTGCCAGTAGTTTGTCTTTAGATATATGTTAAGCCCATAATGTATTGTCTGGGTTGTGCAACTTGCTTTTATGCTCTTCGATTTTGATTCTAGGGTTTCCAAGGAGCGTTCCCTTAGCTGATGGCATTTGCATGCGTACGATACGCAGCTTGAAATGTAGCATTGGGCTTTTTGAAACCCAGAAATGTTGCAGCTATATTTATCCTTTAAGAAGGAATAGAAACTCGGCTGTGTTTACCATGAAGCGTACAGGACTTAATGACAATATGCTTGAATGAGTGCTTGCATTTTCCATTGCTTCATATGTGGTCATTTCATGTTGCACCGTGATATTGCTGGAGCAGCAGAAAATGGTAAAAAAACATCAGTTTTAAGAAAACAGGTCAGGTTAGAAAGATGGGGAGATGGGGAACCAAACGCAGTAGAGGCTGCAGGTAAGTGTTCCTGGCGCAGGAAAGTTACTGCCGCTGTTCGTATGTGTACGTTCATTCAGTATGGAAGGCTGTCAGAAAAACAGATTTTTTTAATCAGTATCAAAACTTAAGCATTTTAGAGTCATCAAAGTGTAACTCAATAAAAGGACATGCTTTTTGGTTTTAATTATGCGTATTGGCCAAAGCTTAGATCCTGTATATTTATTTCTAGTATTTCCAGCAGCACAGGCAGATTGTTCAGTGTGATCCCTGTGGCTATTGACAGCCTTACTGATCTTTCAGTCGTGCTGTTCAGGTGTTCAAAAGAAAATCCCAAACCCTGTCCATGTGGGGACTTCACTAAGATGTTCCTTTTTTGACAAAGGACCTGTAAATATCTGTCCTCATTCTGCCAGTGTGCTGTGATAGAAATCTTAGTTCTGCTTTTTTTTTTCATTTGCCTTAAGCTTTGCTATTCTTTAAGGATGTGGAGCTAAAGATTGGCCAAGCATGGCACTCATGGAATATAAGCATGTTAATTGCTCAACTGCATTTATGTAAGGCAGATTTTTTTCCCCAAAAGGAGAAAATACTATTGCCATATGCTGCCTTTGCATGTAGCAGTGCTCTTTCTGGGCCATAACCACAATGACTGAATTAGCAGGTGCGTGGGTTAACTGGTGTTTGTCAGATCTTTTCTGTCTTGGATTGTCATTGACAAGGATCAGCTCTCTGCTGATTCTTCAAAGTGATAAATTCATGGCGGTTTTTAATCCGTTGTCTTAGCTGACTTCTTTCTGATCGCTTACCTTCTCTGCTATCAAATGAAGCTGGGCTCTGATGAAATCCCTCCTGTGCTCACCTGAGATCAGGTTTGTTTTCAAGGCCCTCAGATGGTTTCAGTGTCTATATAAGTGATGCCAAACTTGGTGGCATTTTTCTCTGGGGCTGGAAGAGATGCTACCTCAACCTTGCTGACTTTTCACGCTGTGCTTCTGAAGCTCTTTGGGTTTATGTTTTGATGTGGAATATCAGGAAGGTTGCTTTTACATTAGACCGAGCCCTGACTTGGTCTACATGCTTATTCTTTCAGGGCACTTCTTGCTAGCCATTTCAGTGGAGAGAACCAGCCTATTTCTTGCCGAGGACCAACAGCAGGATTTTGCTTTATCTCACTCGTATTCAAATCGATATAAGCTGTATGAATGGGGAAAAAAAAAATAAAGGAAAACCAGCGGGTGCAAACCGCGTGCCTGCTGTGGTGTAGCGAGCGGGCTGCCCCTCCGGTGCCTCCCCCCCGTGCTGCGAGTCCCCGCGCTTCGCCCTGCTCCCCAGGGGGGCTCCGGGGGCGGCTCTCCCCGGGGCTCCTCCGGGCGGGAGGGGGCCGGGCCCTTCCCCAGCCCCTGCCCGGGCTCTCCGGGGCCGCCTCCCGGGCTCCCGCCGGCCATTGGCCGCGGGCCGTGTCACTCGGCGAGCCGGGCCTGCGGGAGGGAAGGGGAGGAAGCGGCAGCCGAGCCGCGCCGGGCGGAGGGGAGAGGTTCTGGGCGCGGCCCCGGCCCTCGCTCCGTGCCACTTCCCCCTAATGGCCCGTCTCTTCCTCCCCCTCTAGGGCGGATCGACCCCCGGCCTCTCCTGTATGCGCCAGGCGGCGCCGGAGCCTCGGACGGAGCCGGGCCGCGGGAGGGCTGAGCCGGGAGCAGCCGCGGAGGCTGCGGGGAGCGCTTCCTTCCCACCGGGAGCCGCAGCCCCAGCCCCAGCATGGAAGCCATCGCCAAGTACGACTTCAAAGCCACGGCGGATGACGAGCTGAGCTTCAAACGGGGAGATATCCTTAAGGTGAGCGGAGGGGAAGGGCTCGGGGTTCACGCTCTGGCCCTCTGCTTTTTGATTTCTCTCTCTGGTGAGTCGCTTCCTGTCCCTCTGCTGAGTCCCCAGCGATTGCCAGCTCCTTTTAATAGGGTACCTAAACATTTCTTCGAGCCCAGTCTGACCTCTTGAAAAGCAGGAGATGCTTTTCTGTTGCTGTGTTAAGCATACATGCCTGGAATATGTGAAAACTTGGTCTTAAACACTGTGGCGAATAAGCAGAAGTACAATACAGCGTGCTCTCTACTGAGTTCCTTTCTGTGAGAGGATACCCTTCAGCGTATTCAAGATCAGTTTGGTGTTCCTTTGCCTTCTGCCAAAGATCCCGGTATCAAAGAACGGTGATTAGATTATTTCTCCGTAGGTAATCATTTAGCATCACTCTGCCAAATAACGGTGCTGAATTTTATCTTCAGGCCTGATGAATTCAAGTGATAAGTTTGTGACTGAATATTTAATGGATCTGTGCAGATGTAAGTGGATGTTGGAGTGCATTAGATACATTTTGGTCTATAGTTCTTTCAGTATATCAAAGGCTTTAAGAATTCATCTTTAGAATTTGAGAAACATTGGAGTTTCTAAGACTAATTAAAATAACACACAGAACAAGCCCCAAATTTTGGTTGTGGAGGGAGTAAAACACAAACCGCATAGCGATTTGTTCTCAGCAAAGCATAGATTTGAGCTGTGTTGCTTCCAAGTAGTAAGAGCATTATCACAAAGTGTATTAATGGAGTTTCATTCAGTGCCAGTATTGCTCTGTAAACGTAAAAGATGGGCTTACCTTCCTAGTGTGATGCATTTACTATTCGAGTATTTTAAGATGCTGCTTTCTAAAATGCTTTGAGTAGAAACTGCTTTGAGAGGTGCCTATCTTGCAGATGTAAGGCTGTAACTTTGTGCATGCTGACAAATCAACTCCTGCAGACCTCAATGGGATTACTCATCTGCTCAAAATTTTTACGAGAGAAGGGCTTGATTTAGCTACTATTTTAAGTTGGGAAAAGTCCTCTACATATACACTTAATATACTTCTAGAGCCGATATTTCAGTAATGTCTGTTAGAAATGCAGTAACATTGTGTAGCTGCTGTTAGATAATGGCAGCAAAAATGCATCCTGCTTTGAAATTTTTCTCTTAAAATAATTGCATCTGTTTGTCTCCCACACTCCTGGCCCACGATTGACCTAAAAATGCCTGTTAGATCTGCACACCTCAATTCCCACGTTCATGTAATAACCTTTTGCTGTTTATAAAAGTTCAAAACTTCTGAACACTAGATTTCTTTTGTGATAACCTAACATCATTTTTCTATTTGGGGTCATTACTAGCTGCCCTTGGCTTTTATAGTGTATTTGAAGAAGAGCACAGCTGAAGTAAGCTTGTAGAAAGTGCTGAACAGGAAGGAAAACATAAATACAGTGAAGTACAGTTTATTTTAAAGTGTATTCTTCGTTATTTAGAGCTAGTTTGGTATAGGTGTTTGCTGAAGTACATGAGAAATGTCTTGTGTAATGTTTGTATTCATGTAAAAATATTTTCTTCTCTAAGAGTTAAAGGGAAAATAGCTTTTCTAGACGTCTGAATGTTTTGTCTGTACTAAAACTGCTGCTTGTAGTAAAATGTGCTTGAATCTTGGCCTCTTGATGTCATCTCATAGATCCAAATTCTGTCATGATAATAGAAACATGCCAATATGTATGCTGTTACATCACATTAATCAGTATATTTTTCCTGGAATACAGGGATTTTCCTACTCTAGACAAAACCTAGGCTGAACCCTTCCGCAAAGCTATGATGAGCAGTTCTCAAAATTATATTTATTTTTTGCTTACTTTCTGAAAATACACATTTTACATATTTACTTCATAGATGAGCAAACTGAGGCCTAGAAATGAGGATTTGCTCAAGATCATCGCTAGTTACTGGAAATTCCTGGAGTTTGGGGGATGTCTTTTCAGCATGCAGTCGTAGTGAGTTTGTGTGCTGTGGGAAGGCTCTCTGTATAAAGCTGGCAAACTTCAGAGAAATCAGCCAACAACTCTTAAAGTTGTTACAGTTCATTTTACTCAGACTGACAAGCTTCTGTGGTAAATTGTCATTTTGAAAGTCTGGTCCACTTCAAAAGCATTTCAGTTTGTGGAAATTAATTTCATCAGGCATGCCAGATCTGTTTTGTTAGTACTTCACTCATGACTGCGAAGTCTCAGGGTCTCCCATTTGTGTGCCTCGTGATCAGTCTTATTTATTAGGTCAGTCCTGCTGCCCTCAAATGAGTGACGGAAGAGAAGTAAACCTGTAAGATGTTGAATGCAGCTGCACACTTTAGTGTTTAAATATCCTTGAGGCACACACATAACTCCACACGTCTAGTGAAGATTCCTACTAAAGCTGGTCTCTACGCAGCTTTGGAAAGTCAAGTTAATTTGGGATGTAAGGTGATGGCAAACAATTGTTTTGTAGAGAAACGTTACACCTTAAGTACGCTAAGTTAAGAACAAAATCTATAACCCTTGACTTCCCACTCCTTAAAAGTTCATGTTTCTGTCTGTGGGGAGAGAAGGCAAAGATGCATGCTGCCTGACTCCATCTGATTTCAGCAGATAACTTGGCTATGATGTCATGGTGCCATTATTGCTGCGTGCCCACAGATTCTGGACTTGATTGAACAGCATTTGAACTGGAGCCATTATGCTGGTTGTTAGTAATCTTGTGGCTGGGATCCAGAAGTGAGTGAAGATAGTTGACCTTTGACTTGCAATTGTAAAACAGCTGAGTGAAGAGGAAAATTGCTTGGCCTTTTCTTCTGTGGGCAATACATGGTAAAAGCTGCTTCTATAATTTTGTAACCCTGGCAGTACATTGGATCCTCATATTCTTTTGTTTAGTGATTCCCCAGCAGTGTGTGGTATTGCTATTGAGGAGATACAAAGTGACAGCTTGCTTTAAAGCTTTTTAATACACTAAATGCTACTTGCCTAGCTTTTCCCAAAGGAAGGGAAGGTTGCTGTTCCCTTCTGTGTCCTCTGATTGTAGTACGGTGCTGCAGCTTTCAAGATCACCTTTTTTTTTCATGTACTGGTGGCAGCTTCACAAAATGTGTTAGTGACTGATCCCATCAAAGGTGTGAAGCTAGCCTGTCCCATTATTTGAAAAGAAAGAAGTTTGAAGGATTCCTACTTGAAGTTTTGATTTACTCTTTCACTTTGAATAGCTGACAGTTGTCACGATGCTTTTTCAGTCTTTTCCCCTTTCACTTGCTGTGTTTGTTGATGTTGAGACTAATTAACTTCAGTTTCTGTATATATTTGTCATTCAAGTTCTATGTCCCCAAAAACTAATGTATCTTTAGCAGCTTCTGGTTTGTTGGCCTTTGTGCTAGCTGGCAAGTGTCCAGACCTAAAGTGTGCTGATGTTTGCTGGTGGTTTGGCAAGACTAGAGTGGGAAGAATAGAAAAATCATCTGATACAACTAGCCAAGGCCTCTTTGCTCTGTTCTTCCTCCACCTAATCTGAAGTGTACAATTTGATATAATGGTACTACAATAACCATTCTGCACTGGTATTACAGAATTACTAATCATATTCATGAATATCCTGAATATTGGATTTATTTTAAACACATATATGCGCACACACACACCACTGCTCCATTTCCTCTTTTTCCTTCTTCTTTCCCAGGGTTGAGGCATAGCTGGAAAGTGATTTTCTGAAGAAGTAAATAAGTTCCTGTTTTCAGTGGTGGTCAGCATAGTTCAGGGGTACTGGCTGACTCTTAATGAGTAAATTATTCAGATGGCGCATCAAGTAGAGGACCTTTATCAGCTTTAATTTGGGGATTCTTACGTTGTGGGACGTGCAAACCAGCTTCCCTATATACTAAAAGAAATCATCAATTCCTACCAAGGAATTCCTTGAGAATTCCATTCAGCAAAGTCAAGATCTTTGTCCTGCTCTGAACACTTCACAGTCACCTCAGGTTCTGTTCACGTGTTTGTTAACCACCAGATGTATTTTCTTTCTGTTGTTTTTCACAGGATTGTTTGCAAACAGTTGATGCTGAGATGGCATTTTCAGTTCCTGCATGAAAACCATTTTTCTGTCTGTATGCAATGAAACAGTTTTGAACAGAGGGAGGGATGTGATGACTGAAGGCAGCATGGCCTCCCTTTTTTTTCTTCCTTGTCTTTTACCTCACCTGCATTGGCTGTTTTTAGCAGAGTCTGTGAATAGAGAGTGGAAATGCGTGGCTTGCAGAAGGGTAATGCAAAGATCTTATTCTCTCTTATGGGTGAAATTGTCTTCGCTCTCATCCTTCCTCTCCCTTTCTTCTTGTGTCCCCTTCGTCTTACCAATTTTTTGTCAGGGGATGGACTCAGTATAGTCTTAAAGTTTTTAATTTGTGAGAAACAGTTTTCTGAATCAGCAGTTCACATGTATTGCAAGCACTGTGCGCTTTCTAGTGAAATAGGTCAAATATTAGAACAGGTTGCCTCGAAGCCGTGGAATCCCTGTCCTCGGAGCTCTCCAGACAAGTCCTTGAGCAATCTGAGTGGACTTGCTTTGAGCACCAGGCTGAATTGGGTGACTCCTAGAGGCCCTTCCAACTTGCAGTATTCTGACTTAGCTGCGAGTGGCAACTCCCTTGTACGTGACAATTGATTTGTAAAGGTGTGCTAAGGTCGTGTTCCTTGGCCGGTGTCCTTGAGTGAAGGTGATGTCATTGATTCGTCACCAGTAATGTGATCTAAGACAACAAAACTGTCAGAAAACGACGGAGACTCAAAGTACGTAACAGGGTCTCTTTAAAATTGTAGTTATAAGAGGTTGTGTTCTTCTCCTGCTCTATCCAACTGCTCAGTGCCTATGTTTTTACTGTGAACTTCTCAAATACTGTTCCCTCAATGTGTGGTAGTAGCCAGAAGGTGCATTTTATTAGCCAACTTCCCCTAGGCATCAGGGTAAGGCTTGTGGGGAGGAACTACCTAGCCTTCACGAGGTGCCTGTGCACAGAGGGAAGTGCTCATGTTCTGTATTGGTAAAAGAGCACAAAGCCACGTGGAGCAAGATTGCATTGCTGAAGTTGTCTCTGTGCAGAGGATACGCACACAAGGTACTGCAGACGGAAGGTCTGAGGGAATCTTTGCCAGCTTCTGGAGGAGTAAATAAATTCCTCCTCAAAAATGGCATCATTTTTAGTAGCTATTTGTGATGATTATGTAAAGTTGTTGCTAAAAGGGGAAAAAAATGAGCTCCAGTGTGCTACCTGAAGCCTTCTGGAGTTCTGAATGTCAGACGAGGCTCTGATTAAAGCTAGTAGCCTCTTCAGCTAACTTTATTGTGTTGACTTAACGTGTATTGCATTCTGGTATAACCAGGGGAAATAATGCTAATTGGAAGTTCTAGCTGCCTTTTGCCAAATTAACGGGAGTGCTGTTGCAGTTTCTCTCTGAGGTCCAGCTTTTGATGGGACTGGTGTCACAGCCTTGTGAAAAGTGTTCATAGACGTATCAGAAAATCACCTTTTGGCTTGCTAAATTATTTAATCTGCTTGTTCCTGAAACCCACGTGATGCTTTTTTGTTGTTATTTCCTGGCAACACAAAAACATCTCTCCTGCTCAATTCAACGTTTCTCTTGTGATATTTGATGAGAGGGTGTCTGAGAATTGCAGACAATAAAATCAGTTACTCTGAGGGACGTCCCAGGCATTAATGGACTAACTTTGATTATTTTGTTCAGTGAAAATGGTGAAAGTTTGATCTCAGTTGAGGGAAGACAAATAGGGATTGTGACTTCTTGTGACATGCATAAAGGATCGAGCGGGTCATGAGTGGAGTAACCATGGTCCTCTGGTTTATGTGCAGAGCCCTGTTAAATGGGGGGAGGAGTAGGATCCAGGCTGTTGTGAAATTCAGGCTTTTCTGATTTCTTACTGTAATCAATAAGAATCCAGCTAAGCAAGGGGAGATAAGGAACCCAATCTGTGTGAGTAATAACATAAACAGTGAACTGTATTACCCCTTCATACAATCCTGTGTGCTTTAAAGTTATCACTGGCTGATGGCTATGTACCAGAAATCAATAACTAAAGCTTAAACCTCAGGAAAAAATGTTCTGGGCAAAACTAATTCTATTGCTTTGAAAATGACGTAAAATGAAGTGTAAGTCCCCTAACACTGGAGCCAAAATCTTACAATCTCACTTTGAGCAAGAAGGAAGTGGTGCATTGTAAAATTCATCATGTTTGGTGAATTAATCTAAACCGGAAGAACTACTGAAGACAACATGAGTACGTTTTCACAATTGCTGTGGGGCTGAACTGTTGAATTATTTTAAGGCTTTTACAGCGATGCTGTCAGTTTTCCATACTTGCTGGTTACCTGTGAATTAAAATCTTTACTAAGTTGTTAATACTTTTATTCAAGTAGGTCTGAAAGCTTTGCAAAACCAAAGCTAGTTCTAAAATCATAACAATAAACAGCTTAAATATTTATATATGTATTTAAAGCCATTCATATAACAGGCACCAGCAAAGGATTTGGCATTGTACATTAAGTAATTGTGTGATGAATTTTGAGTTTTTCCTGTGTGTATGTAGCTTCTCGTTTGTTCTGGTCTGTGCCACTGAATGTCCTTTCCAGGTCTGCCAGCAGCGTGCTGTTAAAGCCTGGGTGGCACAGGGCAGCGTGGTGCACCCTCTGCACCAAGAATTCCGGGTATGTCCACGCTGTGCGGTCAGAGCGTGGCCTGTAGTCCAGCTACCTGAAAATGAGCTTGGGTATTGCTACAGGAGATAATGGCATTCTGGGATTCAGCGTGATTCACAGAACTTAGGTGAAACTCTGGATGAATTCTTAGCCTGTGCTTATTTCTGTGTACCAGGTATGATTCTTTAATGCTCAGGCTAGCTACTCTGAAGGTGTTAATTAACAAGATGCGTGGCAAAGGATATGCATATTTCCTTTCTGCTCTTCTACCCCACCCCCCCCCATTTCTTCCAGCACGGTAGGGGAAGGTGCTAGCCAGGGAGATAAAGCTGGGGCTTGAGAATTTAATGTTTAGGTAGAAAAGTGAGCAAGGAGATGGATCTGGTTTTCCTCTGATGCCTGATCTTTAGGGACTAGAAATGGAGCTTTGGTATAATAATCCATTTCAGCAGAGCAGAAGCGAAAAGAGACAGTAGGTCTCAGTGCTTTATTTCTTACTTGCTTTATCTAAGGTTTTGTTAGGAAGGCTGCCTTCAATGTCTGTCGTTTCCAGTTTTCTCTGAAAATGCAAAATGCAAATGAGTAGGTGAATTGTATGCATTCTGCATTTCTACACAGATTGGCAAGCTGATACTGCCGTGGTTTGGTACACAGGTTCTTATCTGCAGCTTTATCCCACAGCACTTCTTGCTCTTTCATTTCCTTTGCTGGCTCTGCAGTGGCAGTTGACATTTTCTCCCAAGCTGGGCTAACATCAGTGACTAGGGTACACACAGGGAAATAAAAATGTTTTAGATCCTTTGGGTCTACCCTAAAGAAAAAAAAAAGCTAGGAAAATACTTTGTGGCTTTTTTTGCCTTACCTACAGTGCAAGGAACACGGTACAGAGTTCTTCCTTTCCCTCAAATATCTATCTTTTTGGATGAATCAACAGCACTGTGGATCTCAATCTGTCAAGCTTCAAGCTGCAGTTTTGTTTGTCACGTTCTAGGCTTGTGCCCTGTTGCTGAATATTTAAACACTGATCGTGAGTGGCACATGCCTTCAACTTTGAAGTCATCTTGTAGCACCTCACAGGAGTGGATGTTCAAGTGAAATGGAGAAATGGTTGTGAAGCAGACTGTATGCCGTAGATCCTGAACTTGTTCCCGTGTCTTATATGCGTGATTGGTGCCACCATCTGCCAGCTCAAGTGAAAATTGGTTTAACAAACTTTAAAATGTGTTTTTCGTGGTGACATGTGCTAAACACATGGGATTGTACAGCTGAGCTCTAATAGAGCAAAAAGTGAACTGACTGTCTCCAAAACTGCTCAAGATAATTATTTTTAGGATATTTATTATATTCCTGAAACCCAGATGCTACTCTACAATACTTCCTGATTAGTTACTAGATGAATCTGAAATTTGCATTTTAAATGGTTCTGTTTATAATTTTCCTCAGCTTGTATATTTTTACTAGAAAAAAGCTCTTTTCTTTAGATATTAAATAAAAACCCTTTTAAAAAATGTCTTGAAGAGCCTAAGAGACTTTTTTCTCTTATGATTGCTTGTTTGAATTTCTGTACCTGATCTTAGATCCTTTTGTCTTCAGTTGTTGAGGCTTTGAAAGCAGCAAGACGGTCGTGTTATTGAAGATGCCCCGTATCAGTTGTCTTTCCCCATCCCGTGGGGGCAGGCTGGCACGGTGATCGGGATAGGGCAAAAGTTAGGACAGCTATTTTTGTCTAGCAAGTAGCTTGTCAGGCTTGGTGGAGTAATTAATTTATAATTATGATGTTCAAACATTACTGACCTTTATAAATACAATACAAAAAGAAGGAACTCAGAGTAGATTTATTCTCTTTGTACCTGCTGAACTTTGCTTCTTTGCAGGCGTTCGTGTCAGCACGCACACTCTGTCACGAGCCGCGTGTTGGCTCCAATGCAGCTGGACCTCATGCAGAGAGCAGAAAGCTTTTCTTTCAGTTCAGCTAAACTGTAATTATACAGTTATTCTCTAAAACCTCTTATTTAAATAATTTGTCTCTGGAATTCATACTTTCTGCACGGAGCCAACCTACTTCTTGCTCTAACTTGTACTAAAACTCTACAGGTTTACATCGGGGGGGGGGGAAGTGCTGCAGTTATGCAAAATTGTTTCCCTTGGGAGGAAAGGGGGGAATTCTTCATGAGTTATGTATGAGCCAGCAGGTTCCACTAATCATAGCAGCTCTGCTAGTGCAGAAGGCTTGTGGTCTAACGTAGTCAGCCCTCTGGTTTATGAGAAATTGGTACTAAATTTTAAACCATGCAACTCTTGCTGAGTTTGAGTAGGTTTTTCCATTCTAAATCCTTACGTGCAGTCAATTTATGAGTATTGTATCTTCTGTTATCTTCACTTAGGCATAAACATGAAATACTTTAAGTGTTTGATCTGTTTTTTACTTTCTGCTGTTAATAGTAGACTGTGGTCTGCTTGGAAAGATATGTTTTGATTCCAGAATTAAGTGTTTCAGAATGCTAGGAAGCCTTTTAAGCTGTAGAAGTGTTCATCTTTTCCTAGTTCTTCTGGAAAATCTGCCAATTTGGCTTAAGGGCTTTTTTCTGAGCTCCTGTGCAGTTCGGGTCTTGTGTTCTAATCTTTACTACTACTTGGGGGTGTAACTAATCAGGGAAACCTCCCAAATTCTTTAGATAGAAAAACAAACAGATGCCTGAAGTTTGTTCCACAGTTGCAGAGGAATGCAAGAAATAAATGCACGGAGGAAAATACAATGGAGACAAACACATTGAACCCTTTAAGAGGTGAAATTCAGCATTTAAAATGTTGCTTTTCCCAACCTTGCCTTCAAACAGCACTTGAATTTTGGTGAGATGAACATCAGCTTGAAAAACATGCCTTCTTGAGGCAATATCAGGAAAACTTGTTGTGTATGTATCCAGCAGCTAAATTGTATGTATTTTATGTTTGAGTTTTGTCTTGCGTGTCCTTGAGTACTTTGTGAAGATGCATCCTTAACCCTGGAAGTGCTAAAGTGGGGACTGTGGCAGTTAAGGCTCTCTTCTGACCCCTGTAATGGAAGAAGCAGAAGCAACTTCTGCTTTCTCCTTGCCTTCACTTTTGTCCTTGTTTCTTAAAATATATTTTGCAGTAATGCTTCTACCTTTCCTCTAGTGACACTGTAGTTTGTCAAAAGCTAATCCGCTGATTTGTCCGTTTTGACCCTTTGTACTAGGGTGCTTAAACTCTTTTCAAGCATGGAGCTGTCTTGATACTGTCTTACCACTCAGCAGCAAATGATGCAGTCCTTGATCTTCCCTGAAAACTGCCTTTCAGGGTAAGAGCATAACGTGGTCTCTACCAGGATGGATGGATGAAGACTATTGTGACTTACCCAGGAAGACCCTGAATGAAACCAGGAACTCTCTTCACAGGCCTTAAAAACAATGAGATAACCAAACTGATAATAGTTGACTTGGCTTTCCTGGCTTCTGCCCTTCCTTTACAGCTTGTATCTGTACATCTTGTGAGCTGTTACCTTCATTCAGTCTATTTAGATAATATAAAAAGGAAGAGCACAGGTAAAAAGAGGCTTCTGATGTTTCTATAAACTTTCCTGATTTTTCTTTTCCTTGACAAACTTGTTTAATCCCACCTGACTCCCGTTTGGATCACAAACGTGTGTGATGATGCTGTAGGATCAGATAACCATTGATGTTTCTTGCTTTATGAGTAATAAGTTCCCTGTAGTTTTTCTTCAGAAGAAACATTATTTTTTTGACTTTCCAAAAAGCTGAAGATATTAAACATAAGGCATTATGCTGATAAAACAGCCACTCCGTAGTTTCATCAGCTACTAAAATCAATCTATGGGTGACTTAAGTGACTCGCAGATCAGCAGTGAAAAGTATATATCCCATGAGGATGTAGTTCTACATCCTTTGGGGCTCCTTAGTTTAAAGTCCTCACAAAGCAAACAGTTACACTTACTTTTAACGTTTGTTTTGACTCTAACTGGATTTAGCTGCTCTTGTTCAGGATTAGAGTCAAAATGAGAAGCCTGACTATACCTAATCTTGAAAGACCGCTTTGCTTTCCCTCAGTCACAGTCCCAAAAAATCCTAAATGACTAAGGGTGGTGGGGAGTAGAGGATCTCATTGGTGTCCTGATGCAGGAAACAAGTAACACTCCATGGGGGTGCTTGGGTTTGGCAACTTTTATCAGCACCAGCATTAGGCACAATCTTTTTACGTGGTCCTTGACAAGTTCCCAACTACCCAACTAGCTTTCTCCTACTCTCTGTTCATTGCCACAGATAACATGAAATGGATTGGACCTTTATAATGGATTCTGCTTTAGAGTTTTTTCTTGTGGAAGTAAATTCTAGCCTTCGTGATGTTAAAATCCTGCCCTGTATCATTCTGGGAGCAGTTGCTATCTGAAGCAAATTATGTACAATTTCCATGATCAAAAGTAATAGGAAACTCTTTACACAGATAATGTTCCTTTACTCTAAATATCCGTATTATTTGCCATCAGACACGGGACTAGATGGACCTCATGTGTGGCTGTAGCTGGTGAGGCACTTAGCACTGTAAGTCATGCTAACATAATACCTGGTATAATTTCAGTTTTTTCCCCCATCTCCTGTCCCTCTCCACTTGCGAGAGCTAGCAGGACAATCTCTCTCCCTGTACTCAGTGGGAGAAGATTTGCAGATGTGTTGCTGCTTTTTCATCGCTGAATTTTTTGAGCTGGGCTAAGTGTGCTCAGAGAGAGTGAGCTCAGAGTGAGACAATACAGATTTACAGCATCCAATGTTTGTTTTTAATTCTTTCTTAACAGAAGACTTAGGTAATGTTTCTGATTTTGTTTTCAGATTGCCACACCTATCAATCCAGGGTATTTTCTGCAGCGTGATAGTTTGGTTAAAGCCCACAGCTCCGTTCTAGGGGGTTTGGATCTCATTTTTGCCTCATCTATGTTCCTTTGCATACCACCTTTGATCTCACATTTATTAATTGGTCTCTTAGTATTTAAAGTTACCAGCACAACTCATCAGTTTTAAGGTTTGTGTACACTAACTCTGTCTTGGCAAAGTTACACTTCACCCCTGTCATGTTCTCAGATGACGGGTGAAGCTGTATGGGTTCCCTTTTGGGATCCCTTATGGGATGGCTGTGGTGCAGCCTTCCTCCATTGTGGATGTTTACCCTTTGTTTCCTGCATTAGCATTATACCAAGCCACTGAGGGGGTTTCTGTGTTCTTAAGTGCATTTGTGGAGATATGCAGAAAACCTGATAGATTTTTTAAAACAAAACAACCCTCATAAAACCTAGAAAAGCTCGAGTGTTAGCCTTGAGACTATTCTAGTTTGTCTCAATTAGTGATTTTTCTGTCCTCTATATGGTGCTATATTTTTGTTCTGTCTTGCCACTGATTAAATGGGAGGTCTGAGGTGAAGGCTGCCTTTTGCTTTTATAGCCTTGCCAGAAGAACCCAGCTTCCAAACAGCTGCTTGAAAGTCGACTTAATTGGCTAGCTGTGTGTCCTGGGAGGTTTTATGGCTTCATACTAGCAATATTGCTGCAAACCAGCTGGGACCGACTGGCATCTGTTATGGTGCAAGATATGGATGCACATAATATCTCTAGATAAGACCTGGTGCTGGCTTTTCAGTACCTAAGCGAGACAGGTTTTTCATATACTGGAGTTCTGAGAAGACTTCATTTATGTGAAAGTATCTACACTGCAAATTTGGAGAACTGAAAGATTTGAAATGCGTCCACCACGTTACTGCATGGTCTAAAAATTGCATGTTGTTGTGTAGGAACGATTGACCCCTGTTCAGGGCCCTGGGGGTGACTTTTTGTAGTGAAGGCATTGATCTCTTGCTTGGAATCTCCCAGTAGGGGGGAGTTTTAGTGCTTTAGCTTTTACTGAGCCTTACAATGGAGATATTGTGCTACTATAATATACTTGGGAGCTTAAAATTACTCTGTGGTCAAATAATATACCCTAGGGTGTCAGTGACCTGCATTATGATATCCCTTCCAGGTTATTGCAGTGGAGCCATAACAAGTTCTATTCTTGTTTTAATTTGTTCTTGACCTGGAACAGTTCTCCTAATTTGAGACACTAATTAGGAGCTGGTTTTAGTTATCTCTGATCTTTTCCATAAAGAATTCAGTGCCTCAGCTGTCTTGACTTTAGGATTCTGGAGCGAGTTGCTTACTGCTTTTGGCGCTTAGTATCTTCATTATTCATGTAAGGACGGTCTTTTGATTTTCTTTTTTTGCCCACAACCTAAGAAAGCAGCAGCAGACTTGTAGTGAGCTCTGGTGTTTCTAATAGTATGATACTGCTGTAAAGGGGGTGGTGCCAGGACTTATTTACCAGTTTTATATTTCTGTGTTCCCCTGAGATGTTACAGTTAATACCTCTTTAAATTAAAAAGTGATTCTTGTATTAGCATACTATTTTTTTTCTTAATCCTGAGTGGTTTTAGACAAGTGTTTCTTTTCTTGAGCTATGTGATTGTGAGCTACGATGACTATTGCAGGATCGGTCTTTCAAATCCACAAAATTCTTTTACTCTAATTTGATGTGAGCAAATCCCATTTAAATGTTTCATTTTCCTTGTACGGAGAGAATTGTGCATGTATCAATGCTATTTTGTTAGCCTTGGACTGAAAGAGGAACTTCATCACTAGGGGAAATTTTTGAAGGCATCACTTTGATGTGCAAATGTCCATTTGTTTTTTGCCCCCCTCAGTGTATAATTCAGAACAGTGCTTTCGGGAAGCCACCAGAAGTGTAGTTTTGGACTTTTTCGAAGGTAGAACTCAAGTTAAACTTGCTTTAGAGTTCTTGGACCTTGCTCATTCTTAGTTTAAGTCAGAGTAGGAGCACTGCTATGACACTGAAATGCGCATGTATCACAGACCATCAGGCAGCTCTCTGACATGGGTGTAGTCCTCACTGCATGGCTGCTCATGCTTCCTCCTCCTTCATCAGAGGAGTTATTGGCATGTTTCTGCTTTTTGTTGTTCATAATGGCTTCTGGCATTCTGTATCAGCTTCCTCTTGGGGACAGAGGTGGGCCATTCAGTTACGATAGCCATCCTTGTTTTAAAGCAATAATCCTTACTGCTCAACACCCAGTTCCTTGTTTAGGGTTCGCACATCCCTCTCTCCAGCTCTTCAGTCTATCGTTAATTATCAAAGTGTGTTTTTTTCAATCTAATGAGGATTAGATATTTTTACAGGCTTTGTTGTGGGGTGTTTTTTTCCTTTCTTTTTAAAGGTCTAATCTTTCCTGTTTCACCAGAAATGGTTGGGCTTTTTATGGTTAAATTTAGGCCATTTTAATTCTGCTTTTTGTTGTTCCAACTTCATGAGTACAGAATTAGGGATGTTTCTTTGCTATTAGTTCTCCAGAAATTGAACCATAATCTAATGAGGAGTTTGGAGAAGAAAGAAAAGCGGGTTAGTCTTGGAGTGAATCACTGCTTTTAACCAAGATCCATTATGATCCAAAGATAGGCTAAGCTCACTGAAAGACTTCTAGGATGCAACAATTTTAGTCCATACCAGACTGAAAGGAATCATAAACTCTATCTTAAAGTTACCACGAAGGAAGGGTCAATATGAGATGTTAGCACACCAGACCTACACTGTATTTTTACAGAATTTGGTGCATTTCCCCTCTAGAGGTTTACATACGCTAAAGCACTGAAGAAGCCTTGTGCTGGAAAGGCTGGTAGTTTTGACACTCTCTCATAAAAGCTGGGGCTGTGGATAAGTTTATTGCCTAAGTCTTTATAATAAAATGACTGAGGGTACAGTGTTGAGAATATTGACGCACAATTTGTATCCCTCGTAATCAAATAACTGAGAAAACCTGGAAGTGAAGGGTTTGTATCTGAAGCAAGTTGGTTTAGGCACATCGTAGATTTACAAAGACAATTGAGCATAGGCAGTTGATATAATTTATTTTTACCAGCTTCTAAAAATCATTAGAAGCATTTTTCAAAGCGGCCTGTGGCTTGAACATTATTTGACGAATTGACCAAAAGTTGCTGCAAAAGCTCCTTGGTATCTGGTAACAACCTCCTGCGGTGGTCAAAGCATCTGTGACAACAGGCTGTTCGCGCTGGCTTTGAACTCCAGGCAATTGGTGTAACACCAGCATAACCCTGTTTAGGTTTGTTTGTATAAAAGTGTGGGAGCTGTTCCTGTCCATCCAAAAACAGGCACAAGAAAATGGCAGCGTGCCATCTCAGGCCTCTGACAGTAGTACTCTCAAACACTTGTCCATTGTAGGGCCTCCTTTTCTCCCTCATCGTTCAGTGGTATGTGTGCAGGAGTACTGCTGATTCTGATATAAATTACAGTACAGTAAGGCTACGCCTCATTTCTTTTTGTTTGATTCTGTTTTATGAGATTGGAGACGCTCTGTGAAACACTTTAAGTGGGCATAATATTCTAGAGCTGGCTGTGCAATCTCCTTTGGTTTGCTCAGTTTGATGCATTGTGCTCTTTGAGATATTATTAGACCTAGGCCCTCGTAAAGGTTGCAGGGCTGGGTGCTTTGCATTATGTAAATGTAGCAGGCGTGAGTCAGATGATTCTCAGCGTGCTGATCAGAAACCATTTGCAAGTGTCTTCCTCTTGTGCGTCCGTGTGTGTGTCCCCCAGAGAGGAAGTCTGAGCAGCAGTGCAGGGGCTGGATAACGAGAGGAGTTCCTGTCCCCTCCACACTGCTGCTTGCTGAAGATCAGCCAGGCCGAGTACCTGTACGCTTTTCCTCCTAGACATGAGTCAGTAAAAACAGGTTTAGCTATGTGGTCGATATAAAGTATGACTGCAGCTGATAAATCTCTTTTCTGATGTGTATAGTTGAGGCTCCTTAGTGGTAAATCTATTACCTTTAGGTGCCTTAGATGTTGGGTTTTATATGCTGAAAAACTTGAGTTCTTATGTCTTGCTAAGCCAAAATGTTGTTACTTGTATGCACTGAAATTGCCTTGATTTGTATGGGGAAAGGTAGGCTTCATTAATTTCTCTTTCTTTTAGTCAATGCTGATTTATAATTGAAGTTGCAGTCCGGTTCTGAAGGTGTCTCATTTTAAGCCAGGGTTTGTTTACATGCAGTTGGATTAAGATTCAGACAGGGAGCAAAAAACTCGTCCCTGTCAGGAGGCTAAAGTAACTGCTGTCTGTTCTGCTGTTCTTTTTCTGTGAGCAGCCCTGTGGAGCTGATGTGATCAGGTCCTTTCTAGTTCTTGCCAGGGGAACAGCCCAAAATGAAATGGGTGTTAAGGGCTTGTTGCAGATCTGCATGTCTTCCCCACAAAGGAGAGTTAAATTTAACTGTCAAATTTCCCAGATAGGAGGCCACAGAGGCGGCAGGTTATGCAGATGCGCTAGCAGGGCTGAGGCAAGGGAAAGAGCTTTGTATGGATACCGACCAAACTATTAATCGTGGCCATGTCTGTTACAAAATCGTGAGGGCTGTGAGAGTGTGAACAGGCTTCCTGTGGGCTGAGTTAAGAAATACTGTAAAACTATTTGCTAAAAGCAGCTGCGTGCAAACTGCTAATGTCTTCTAAGAGTTTACAGAAGTAATCAGGCTGAGCTGGCAGGTGAACCTGCTTTGTAAGAGACTGGATGGATCTTGTGGTGCTTTTTTCTTTTTTCTTTTCAGCCTTTCACAGGTTTTGTATAACTAGCTTACAGTACTGCTAAACTTCACTTCGAACCTCAAAGGTCTCATGTTGCAGGCTTTGATTTAGAGAGCCTGAGGCTTTTGCTGACCTACTGGGTAGTGCTTTTTTTTTTTCTCTAGAAAAAGTTAGGACCTGTTAGCTTGCCTTAGCAGTGTTTTTCTACAGCCACCAGTCTGTTTTTAATTTCTTGGGTGATTTCTTGCTTACCTCTGTTTGCCTTAAAAGTGTTATTTAATCTCAAAGCATCTTTCTGACTCTATTTAGTTCTAAAATATAACATGCTGGTTTTTTTTCTCTTTTCCCTACATTTCTTTACTGCTGATTCTTGGCCAGGTTCCACTGAGGTAGCTGGATAGAGGCTGCTACAATGACTCTCAGCTACCTTGTAGTATCTGAGGCTATTTCATGCTTTCCCCCAGCCCTGTTGATATCCCACACAACAGGAGTTAAAGGATCATCACTCCATGCTGCATCACTTCAATATTCTGTCTTAAACCAAGATCAGACCTGTCCCTTCCTGTGACTGCTTTGTGTCAAACCAGTCACAGCTGCGAACTGCTCTCCTACCAATGTTTGTCTAACTTAGGGTGAAAATCAAAAAGCTGGTCATGTGCAGTTTGGGGATCTTTTTTGCAATTGATTTGTTCTTTACTAGATGCGTTTCTAATTAAAGCATCTAGGACTGGTATTGGTTAGAGTCTCAGTTAATTAGACACTAATATTCTGCAACATTAAAATCACATTGATGTATTACTTTGTCTCACTACAAAGTGTGGATTTGGAGATGCCCAATTCTGCCTTCCAATATGTTATATTAGAATTGGTTAAATAGGTAAAAAAAATCTAGCAAAATATTGACTTATGCTATGGTGAACCTTGAGAAAGCTGCCTATTCTAGGAAATTGGCCTCCCGTTATCTCGGATTTCATGCTTTTTCCATCTGTCTCAAAATGAAGAGATTAGGGCTGATCCTAGCTATTTTGTGAGGCAGATTACAGTAATCTTATTATTCTGATCTCATTACGCTTAGTCTCTAGATCTGAAAATGTTCTGGTTTTAACCCTTTCTTTGACAGAAATGTAGTGGAGAGGTAGTTAAGGCATGTTCTGCGAACTTGGGATTAAAAGTCTAGATCAGCCTGGAGTAATCAGGCTTTCAAAGATTTTCCTAGAGTTACAAACTTTGTTGCTGTTGTCTGAAAAGACTGTCGAAAATCGTGAGGAAATCACCTTTTTTGAAGTTATAAAGGTTGAAATGCCACCTGTACCTAACACCAGAGTAATGGTTAAGAATTCCATTCTCAGTTTAATACTTTTTAGTTCTGGGGTCATCTGTTCATCTTTCTCCCAGCTCTTCTGAACAGAAAAGGCATTTTCCAGATCTCTGTCCCAGTGTTTGACACAAAAATACAGAACTTAATGGAGTGCTTATTTCAATTAAACAAAAGTTAGTGCAAGATGCTGAAAAATGTGCAGGCACATATTTTAAATGACGGAGGGATAACTGAATTGGAACATAGATACTGAAAAGCTGGGGAATTCTACAGCTCAACTTCACTGTTGTTGTGGGAAGTCAGCTTTGATTGCGAAGGGTTAACTTTCCAGTCTGTGCTGAAGGGGCTCTTTTCTGCACGGAGCTGATACCTTTTACGGAGAACACCAATGCAAATACTTCCAGGTGGGCTTTGAAGATTACAAGAGGTCTTAAAGTTGAGGAAGCTCTGGCCTTTTCTGCACAGCTTCGGGCATCAGTTATGAAATAAATGTTATTGCCTCTTCCGGCCTGCAAATATAAGGAGAGGAAACTGACAGCGAGCTGCTAATGGGGTGGAGGGAGTTGAAAAGCAAATACGGGTCTCTGACTTTAAGAGATTTGTGTTTTATTCTAACTCCTGTTGTAACAGGTTCATAGGATATTTGGGTTTGTGTTGTACTACACTGATGCACTTGTAGGTTAGATGCTGCAGGGAGCTCTTCTAAAGCATCTGAGCGTTACTCTGACTGTCCTGCTGGTTGTTTTGGAACACCGGCTTTATTTGCCAGTTACAGTCCTGAAGCTGCATTTAGAATAGAGAAAAAAATTGAAAGGCAAAAGATGTTTGTACATCAAACAAAGCTGGGACAGAAGGAAGCAAGTTCCTTCTGTGTTCTGTCATTGTTATAGGTCATCTAAATTACCCTTTTTGTAGAACAGTCTGTGTTGTTACACCTGGTTTTTCTTAGTAGAGAGAAGCATGCAGTGCAGGAACATCCCTTAAGCTGCTGCCCCAACTGCCTAAAATACACTGGATGTAGGATTCTTATTCAGGCTCGATTTTTTTGTATTACAGGGACCTTTTCAGGTTTTCTTCTAGGTGCTAATTCCTGTCCTGTGTTGATGCAAGATTTACGTAAGGGAGTGAAGTCCATCGGAACTGCGTAAATTTGGAGAAATGTAACCCTTGCAAATTATGGATCTTCTCTTCACCCTGTTCAGACTTGACCAAGTTCTCCAATGCTTTGGCCGTTACCACGTGGGGATGAATGGTGCAGAGATGAGAATGAATGGCCAGTGGAAAGAAGGTATGGGGAAAAGCTTAACCAAGCTCTGCCCCATGCTTCGTTTGTGGAATCACTACCTTGGGGACACGTCTCTTACAAACAGCTTGGCAACACTGTCTTAGGGCATTCTGTTTTGTCACCCTTACTTGTGCTAGTGCCGACGTTTGGTACTGCGAACCAGGTCAGGGAAGAGAGCCAGCAGCGGAGAGAGATTTTTATCAAGATTTGTTTGCGTGTGGGCTTTATGTTTTTGTTTTCTGGTTTAGCTAAGGTGGAGCCTTTGATTTGGTCTAACAGCGGTTGTGCTGGCTGCACGGGGGGAGACAAGCTTTGGCGTGGGGATCGGATCGGTGTACCTTAAGCTGACGTTGCTGCTAGATGTGCTCTCTGCTGTCAAAGTGCAGTCTTTCATCCCTGCCCTGGGGCTGCACATTTGGCCAAGTCTCATGATGGCAGATCAGCGTTCTCTCGGTGATTTTAGAGCAGCCTGTTCTTTTTGTAGCTAGAACTATTTTTCTTGCTGTTCCCAAGAACTCTTTCAAAATTTGCCTTCTTACCAAAAATGCTGCTTCTATTGTGCATTCGCGCTGGGTGGTGATGGCTGTTTTGCTTTGAGCGCTGAGTTGCTGGCAATGTTTTAATACAGTTTTAGATAACAGTGAAGTATTTGTTTTTGAAATGAGAGGTAGGAAATTGCAAAGAATAAAGAATTACATGAGCTGGCTTAGTGATAGCATGCCTGTTCCTTTTGGGGTACTGGAGGAGGAAAAGGGAATAGATGGGTGATGTAAGTTAGGCTTCTGCTCCGACACTCCCCCAGGAATGACTTCTGGGAGGAGCTGTAAAGGGTGGAAGCAAAAGTAAAGATGTCGAGGTTTCGTTGACTTTGACATTTTGCTGTGAGTCATATCTGGCCTGTTGTAAGAGAAAGATGATTCAAAGGAGCACGGTAAATGTAGAGTTCCCTCCTTCCCCCCCCCCCCCCATTTTAACACTTGTCAAAGCAGGGGATGGATTGCAGTCAGTCTGATTAGAGGGTTGTATCCATACACAAGGATTATGGCTCTGCTAGAATTTTATGCAGGCGTTGGGGAAGCTTTGCATTGCTGAGGCAAATCTTCAATTTGTGATACCTGTTGGTAGAAATCAACTGCAGTAAGGCATCTGAAAGATTCACATAACCTTGGTACCAAAGGCTGATTTTCTTGTAATGTGGCAGAAAAATAGAGGGGCTTAGTGCAGTATTTTAAATTCTCATGTTCTGGTCTAATTAACTGTTGTTAATTTTTTCCACTCCAAGTATGTGTCAGGTCTGCTTAATAAGGAGGTGTATCTTCTGTCCCATAAGTGCTTATAGCATTTCACATCAGTGTGCCTGGTAAATTTTATGGCTAATGCCAAGTTACTTTCCCAAAGGTGCAAATGCAGCTGTTCTATTGCCCTGCCTAACAACAGTAAGAAATAAGTCTTTTTTTTTGTGTGCAGTTTGACAATTGTTCATGGAAGGATTTTCAGATCCTCCCAGAGCCCTGGAGTTGCTTTGCAGTGATTGCTCATAAAAATCATGTCATATGCAGACTTGGAAGTAATTTTCAGTTTTCATCTCAAAATGATATTTCAGCACCGTTTTCTTCCCTTTAAGTAGGGAAGAGATTGAAAAACACAAGTGGGGAGTTCTAGATGCATTTTGGGGTTGGGGAAAATGCAGTTCAGATAGATGGTGATAACATTATTCTTAGATTGCTGCTGTCAATCAGTTCTAGTGCTGCAGGAAATGGCAGACTTCAGCTTCAGTGGCCCAAAGGATCAGCCTTTGCAGCTGGGGACTGAACTGGTGGTGACATCTGGGGCAGCTGGCTCAAGGCAGCGGACCATGGGCTTTTCCTTTTTCTGTACTTTCAGATGCAAATTGCAGAATAAGACCTAAGGAGTGGCAAAAAGTACATACGGGTCTTAGATGTGCAGCAAATGGTGATTGTTCAGTTGCTGTGGAAAAGATGTGAAGCCAGTGTTAATTACAGCATGCTATCTCAGGCAGGTTTGGGGTTTGTGCACTGGTATTAACACCTGATTTTTAAACATCTAGGCACAAATCCCCGCTCTTTCCCATGTGTGCAGTTTCACAGCGTGTAGTTGGATGGAAGGGACTTTCACTGTGCATGCCAGTGATGTAACCCTTAAAGAATTAAACTTGTCAGAAGGACTAACAGCTGTCATATCAAAAGTATGGAGCAGGGGGGAAAGCTCCATCAGCTCACCAGTGTTTCTTGCAAGTGTCCCTGAACGTGATAGCTATTTCTGTGCATGAAGTCTGGTTTAGCTGTCTGTGCTGTGTAAATCTTCATCTCTCAGCAGGATCAGTACGAGGCTTAGCTTAACCTGGCTGCCTGACCTGAAAGTAACTTTTCTTCCCATCTTATCCATTAAAGGCCCCAGCTTCCATTTGTGTACATCCCGGGGGGAAAAAAGAAGGAAAAAAACAGACAGCAGCTGTCAGAACACTTACCCAAATGAGCCTATCATCAGAAGACAAATGTCTGTGTAAGCCTCAGCTGAGTCCCTCACTTGAGCTTCCTTATTTCCCTTCCTCCCACTTGCAGTCAGTTGAGCCTGATGCTGTGCCTCGGCAGGACCACGTGCGTGCTCCTTCCTGAACTCCTGTCCACTTTGTGTCTGCTCTTCCTTCTCTGCTTAACTCTGCCTAGATAAAGCTTAGCAAGTGGGACTATTAAGCCTTGCGTATGTAAGTTTTTTGGTTGTTTGTAGCAAGAACTGTAGAACAGGCTCTTTTATATCTTTAGAAACTGGAATGAAGAGTCCTTCCTTCACTGCTCAAGTAGTCCTACCCTATTCCCCTCCTTTTCTTCTCAGCTGCTTGCTTTAGTTCCAGACTCGTACCCTGTGCTTGCTGGTGTAGGTGTCTGTGTAGCCAACCAGTCAACTGAGACAGGTGAGTCGTCCAGCTGTCAAACACCGCCTCCCTAAGCTGTTTTGCAGTCAGATCAGTTCCCCAATCTCTTCAGCTACACAAGTGCCTGTTGCCATTGCATGGGGTCTGTGTGGGAGGGTGCAGCCACACAGCAGTGACTGCATAAACCAACTCTCCGTGCTGCTGCCAGGCATCCAGCCTCTACAAACTGGTAGCACAGCCTCTGAGTTTGTACTTGGGTGGGAATTTGTGCTCGGAAGCGTGAATTAACGAGCAAGGTTGTTAATACTTAGGTCAAGATATGCATGCAGTATCAGTGTTAAAAATTGCTGTTTTGAGAGAGATGCCTGCAAACGTCCTCCTTCATGGATGCAGGCTTAACTCATTTGGATTTTGACTTAAAGCTCTGTTTGGTTCTGCCTTTCAAGGTGTAACTTCAAAATGTATTTCTGAGGGCCAGCAATAAGAGATGTGAAACATAAAGCTCAGAAATACCAGAATAACTAAAATGTTGCATTACTTTTCAAGTCTTTTTTTTTAATACAAGATATGAGGTGTTCTTGACCTGGGCAATTTTGTTCTATTGATAATTGTCAGATATTGCTTATTCCTGATATCTTTCTGGCAAAGAGCTGAGTAAGACTGTTTCACATTCTGTAAACTTTGTAATGCTATAAAATCTTAAGCAATCTATATTAAATGCCTAAATCCATGCTAGTAGAATCCGAAGCCTTTCCATTTTAAAAACAGATGCAGTAAAATTTAAGGATTTTATTGCTTTGTTAACTTGTCTACGCTGTAAAATCTTACGCATGTGAATACATACCATGTAATAAACCAGTTTAAGCAATCCCATGCATTTAGATAATCTTCGTTTTTCTTTAATATGGCACATATTTTAAAAGATAAAATTGCGCTGGAAGACTTCTTTTCATGGTAATGTTGCTGATAGTCTAGTTAACAGGAACTCACCTCTTGTCGTGATCTTCAGAAGCTTGGTACACCTTCTTCTGTACTTGTGATTACGTTTTTATTGGAAAAGCCAGCTAGAGCAGCTGCAGATCAAGTTGATTTACTTCTTTAAAAAAAAAAAGTCTGTTTTGGTGACCCTTGAAACTTTTCTTTAATGCCTTTATTGGTTGTATCTTATCTGAGTGTGCTTTAAAATGTAACAGGTAGTATCTCTAATTTTCTTTCCCACTGAAATTCAGTTGTTTCTCAGTAGCTGTTTTGGGCAACCTTTCCATTTTTTCCTTCTGGATTTTTTGTAACAGGCAGTTAAAGCGCTGGTATCTATCTGTCTTGCTTCCCACCCAGGGGTCTGCTTGTGTGAGGGATGTGCATTTTTTCTTTAACTTTTTTCCAAGTTTTCAATAAAGTACTTCAGGGCTGTATTTTTCCTGATGTCATTGGGGGCATGTTATTGTCACTTAAATGTCCAAGCACCCATGCATCCATAAATACCAAGCCTTGTAGTCAACAGACATTGACAGCCTGTTTTATAAGCACCCAAGGAGACCTGAGAGCTGTTATGGGAAGGGTTGTAAAAATATTTAGAAAACCACAATGCAGTTTAAGTAGCGATGCTTTGCTGTCACACTGGAAGGCTCTGAGTATCTTTCTGCAATATTATCTTGAGTATGATAATACTGTATTCATGAGCTGAATGAAATAGAGCATGCTTATAATATTTGTGGCAACGATTAGTTGAGTGGGGCTTATGTATGTGGAAGATAGAATGTAAAATGTTCTTGACAGTTTGAAGAAGTACATTAAACCTTGCTGTGCACCTTCCTGTTTTTTAATGTACTGCCACATGCGTGGGCAGAAATAATCAACTGCACCAACACAGGATGGGGAATAACGAGCAAGGTATCGGTTCCTCTGAAAATACCCCGAGAGATACAGTGGAAAACTGATTGAAATCAAGGTGAGGTCATGCTCCTAAGACAAGCAAAACTCACAATGAGATGTATAGATAGAGGAGTAATACTTAAACATGCAGATCATTCCACTCGGTGCATGTAAGGCCTTGGCCATGGAGTACTGCTGTCTGATTTAGAGTCTGCAAGACAACTGTAAAACTGCCCTCCAGTCCCACATCCTACATTTTTGAGCCAAGACTGATAGTGTCCAGGTTGTTCTGCTTGTTCCTCTTGTTCCCTCCTGCCCAGCTTTTCCAGCACTGAGCCAGAGTTGCCTTACATGGTGTGATATTTTTATGGCATGCAAAATGGACCAAGTATTATCCAACTTGCATTGTCTGCAGGCATATTCTGGGAAGGTTTGCGTTACCCAGCTGTTTGTAAGCTGTTCATCTTCTGCACTGCATCCTTTTAGGCTTTAACCTGTGCTTACCTGCGTATCATGGCAACTCCATTGTGTACAAACATTAGAATTGATGTAATAGAGCACCTCGTACAGGGATCAGTTGCTTGATACTGCTCAATAATTAATCCCATCTTGTTAAAAGTAGTCAGTAAATGCCTTGAGTTTGTGTGCTAGAAGGGCTTGATTAAGAGCACTGGTACAGATGTGGAGTGTTGGACTTCGTGGTTTCTCAGACAATGAAATATATCCAAGGTGATGGTACACACATACTGCTTGGAATAGAAAGCAAGGCTGTCTTCATCCCCGCATTTCTCATCTTTCATTCTGGGTGGAGGAGTTTGGAGGACTTTATATCGGTAGAGAATTAGGGGTACCGAGCATAAGATGATTCAGGGCTGGTTTTAAATGTTGCAATACAGTGTTCTCCAGTGAAATGCACTCCTTTTCGTGTCCCGTAGTGGATGTTCTAGCTGTGTGACTGCTGTAGTGTGTTAAAGGCAACGTGTGGGACAAATTGCAAGGTTGGTCCTAGTTGTGTTGTGGGTATTTACAGAGGAATTGTTCCTGTTGCTGTTAAAGGTGTTTCTGCATCCTCAGAGATGGTGAGGAATAAATTCTCCGATTGTGCATTTTGGTAAGAGATACTAGGACAAAATAGGAGACGTGTAAATAGAAACTGTATGGCATACAGGTAAAATTGTTATGCAAAGCAAATGACAAACTGAATCTAGTCTGACTTGGGACTTCTGTGCGTGTGTACTTCCTCAGGATATCTTCCAGACTTAGTGTATGTGACCTGCTGCATTTGTATGGTAAAGCTGTGAAAGGGCAGGCACAGCTGGAACGGCAAGCACATTGTGATTGCTTGATCTCTGTTACCTTTTTCAGTTCTGGTTGATACTCAACACCATCAAGTCACGAGTTGCACCAGAGCAGCGTGATTACCGAAGAGAAGTTGCGTAAATGCAAAATGTATGATTTTGATAGGCCAGCGAACTACAAAAAGACCACTGCTGGTATTTCTGCTGTGTGTCTTTGTGAAGTTGGAAAGCAACTCGGCAACGCGCTCACTGGAATGCTTGATAGCTTTTTTATTATTATTTACTGGCAGAGTGACTTCTGACCTTCATCCCTCAGAGGTTGTGCCAAGATTTCTTACAAAAGCCTTATGATTTCATTAAAGGCCTGAAAAGTTGTAGTTGGTTGTGCTTGTGTAAATAGTCAAGAGCCTGTGATAACAGACGCATTGTGTGCCTGGTA
This sequence comes from Heteronetta atricapilla, assembly GCA_011075105.1. Classification (NCBI taxonomy): domain Eukaryota; kingdom Metazoa; phylum Chordata; class Aves; order Anseriformes; family Anatidae; genus Heteronetta; species Heteronetta atricapilla. The sequence goes on from CM021748.1 coordinate 5,813,735, forward strand.
TCCGTGCTGCTAAATTTGAAGGGATAGCTGGAAACAGCCCCTCTTTTAAGAGGGCCTGGCACTTAGAGCATTTGCATTAGCAGCAGATCCAGGAATAGAAACCAGGAGACCTTATTCTGGCCACTACATAAAAGCAGTTTTCTTCTCAAAATTGAGGATTTATTTGGATGCTTAAGGCAACGTATATTCTGTTCTTTACGTACAGATGGCCGTACATGCATTTGGGTTATTTTGGGGGGCGGATTTTGAACGTTTTGCAAATGTAGCAGGATCTTACTCAGAATTCAAGGCTGTTTTTCATCACTGAAGGAGCGGAGGATGCCCGAGCTCTCTAGGCTTCAGAGCGTTGCCTCTTCTTCACCTTGTGTGCTTCACTGAGGGTTCCTCTCCTGGGACCCTGCTTATAGCTAAGTCAAACAGTGCTCCTCTTTACTTTTTAAATAAAATTCAGTGAGAAAGGATGCTCATTTGCAAACAGGTGACCATCCCCACTGTACCTGCGTAAACTAATCCACATGGCACACGAGAAAACTAACAAAATGCTGCGTTCTTCACTGCTTCCAAGTTAAGTGTGGCTTGAGTTTGAGATTAAGGAAGGATGTTTTGTCTTCTGTTTCCGTGATAACATCCTGAGCACTACAGATAGTTACAAAAGACTGCTGGTCCTGGTCTTTAGTCACTGTAAACTAACCCTTAATCTGTTAGGGAAAAACAACACTCCCCTTCCTCTTTTTCCCAAACTGTTCCCGTGAATCCTGCGGCATTCTGCTCTCTGCATGCACAAGCCAAGCTGCGCAGCCTAGGCTGCGATAGCGATCTTTTTTCTTTGTTTGCACTCCATTTTGATCAAGTACTGAAATGAGACAGCGCGTTCACGGCAATGTTGAAATGTTGACAGCTGAACAATAATCCTTGCATTAGGAAGTTTGTAAGAATTAGCGTTTACTTAAGCACCATAAAAATTACTGAACATAATAGGAATCACACGTCTGAGAGTCCCTGCTGTTCCGGAAACCTTTGGGGGTCCTCTGTAACTACTTCTGGCTCTGTGAAGCTATTTCTGTTTGGGTTGTAAAATCACCAGTGCTGTTTTTTCTGCAGGTTAATGTTCTTTCTGTAAAAGAGGTTTTGCATCAACCTGCTTGAAAATGCGCAATTTGTGGTATCTACAGCTTAACCTTTATACACGCGGCGATAGTGGGAGGACTAACGTGAAAATTCTGCAATCACTGAGGCTGGCATCTCCAGCCTTCATGAGCGATGTAGGCTGAACGGGTGAATTCGTAATGTTATCTCTGTGTTTGTGCTGCTGGAAACTTCCTACACAGAGGGAAACGTGAGTGAAGATGAGAAGAGAACTATGGCAAAGTTCTATGAGCATTGCTGATGCTTTCCAGGATCTCCCTTAGCTGTTCTGGAGGTCGCTACGATATACTTTTTTTTCTTCCATCTCTATGCCGTGTAATCCAAAGAAGTTGAGCTATTGAGAAAGATTTGTTGTCTAGGTTGGTCTTTTTTAGACTGTCTCTTATTATTAGGCGAGGAAAAAAGTCTTTGTAATTGATGGAGGGATAGAAGGCTTTTGCCACAGGGGAAGTGGTGGCATAAGACTTGCAGGGCCTGAGAGGCAGGGTTTGTCTGTGCTGAGCTCTGTCCTGGGGGCTAGACGTGATGGTACCTCGGATAACTTAAAGGTGGCTATTGTGTTCTTGTGTTATGTCCAAAAAATCCAGGTGCTTTCACTTCAAAATCGTGAATGCTAATTTCTAGCTGTGTTTCTGTCTTCAGACTTTGCTTTGTTGCCGCATTCTTTCTTTACTGTGCTTGCCAGCCCGTGTTGCTGGATTTCCTTGACCACTCCTGTTGTTTATCTCTTGTAGTTGGAGTTCTGCGTTACCTGGAATTAAAATTGCATCTTGCCTTCAGTTCACATAGTTAAAATTAACATGCTGTAATGTAACACAGTGACTTCTCCCCGTCAGTCCTTTATGAAAGTTAGGGGTGTACCGGATTTACCTATAAAAGCTTGTGGATGGAGTGAGCCTCCAGTAGGTGTGTGCAATAGACTCAAAGGAAAATGTTATAGTTTGGAAGGAGACTCTTAGCTCCTAGAGTGGCTGTGCCCTGTGACTTTGATTTTTGTTCATGGTTTGTAGTCTTTCAGCATTGCTTTTATATCTTCCTTTGAGCTGTCCAGGTTCCTTCAAAAGGAATCGAACTAACTTTATGAAAAGATGCCTAATGACAGCACTGTGTAGCACAGGCACTAGCTTTTGAATTGCACGCCCAGAAACGTGCTCTCCTTGATTCTTGGGTTCAGCTTGGCCTGATGTCGTCTTTTTGTGCATTTCAAAGGATAAAGGTGGAAGAGCTAACACATTATCACATTATATAGTGCAAGCTACACACCTGATTTGGGCATTGTACTATAATACTGGGTAGCTGACTGCAGTTCAGGAAAGAATCTTCTGCTGGCCATTTCTAGTTACCCCTGCTCTGGCTGCTAGCTGCTTTCACAGCTTCCTAGATACACCTGGAGAGCAAATATCCAGTCTTAAAGGAGTCATGTCAAACCTGGTGCTTCAGGTTTTGATGTGAAAAACTTATATTTTCATTTTTAGGTGAGATTATGGTAAATTGTATGCAAGAAAAAGCCCAAAATATTTTTAGCACTTCGTTTTCTTGAGCTACTCACCTTCAGTTGTCTGATGGATCTCTTTGCATCGAGTGTTTGAAGTTGAAATGAGCTGTCACCCATGTCACGAGGAATAAACCAGGAAGATAAAGGTTCTGATTTGCCTTGGCCCGAGTTACAGTGCCATGGTGACATGCACATTACCTAAGGTTTTCTTAAGATGCCATTTCCTCGGTACGGCCGCCTCGGTGGTGGCGTTAGGCAGCCAGAGGGAGGAGGCCACATTTGCTCGGAGGAGGTTCTGCAGCATGAGCACGAGGCAGGGAGGAGATGCAGTTTGCCAGGCAGTGTCTCGGGCTCTCTTACAGTACTCTGGAGAGATGAATTTTAATGCTCTGCGGTGCCATTGCAATAACTTTGGGGGAGGAACAAGCCCTAGAATAAGACTGTTGAACTTACTCTGAATCCAGCTGTTTGAAGCCTTGTAGGGAAGGCTGCCTGCATGTGAGGCTGGTTTGTGTTTGTACCTCTTCATGGAGCAGAACAGGAGCTGTTTTCCTCTGGAATGAAGGAGTGTTAAAACACTTTGGCGTAGGATGAGAGCTGCTAGTTGTGGAGCCTCCAGCGCTGCTCGATGTCACCAGGAGTCAATAACTGACCTCCCAGTCACTATTCCACCCTGGGATGAGTAATTTCTGGGCTTAAACATTTCAGTTGCAGCATTGCTGGCTTGGAATCACTTGTTTACTTTTTTTTAATTTAATTCCTGCCTTTAGCATGAGAGCTGTGAGCGCTTTCCTTGGATTCCTGAGACTTTGAGGGTGTTTTTAATATACTGCCTTGTTTTCTTTGCGGCGATGTCAGTGCAACTTGGTTCAGGAGGAAAACCACATTGGCAGCTAGCAGGCTGTTGTAGTTGAGAGCAGTTGTTACCTTCTGTTTCAGTTAGTGAAGCAAGAATCCCAAAACCTCACAGTTCAGGGGAAGGAGCTGGGTTCAGCCAAAACTCAGAGCCCTCTGTGAACAAGTTTCTTTTGTCTTGCCAAAACGCAGGCATTCTGATGAATTTGGCTAAATTTGCAAACATGTAAATACGTTTGAGGCCTTATGTTTAGTTTTACGTTTGCATATGGGAGCCAGTCTGCTTGTCGTGTTCCTGTTTAGTCTCTGTGTGTTCCTGAAAGGTGCTGGGCTTCGAGAGTATCGGGACTAGCACAACAATTCATAAGCATGAAAAGGCTGCGCTTAGAAACCTTCACCAGGTAGGGGGTCGAAAATGGCTGAGAATACTTTCTGCAAGCAGTTTCGGCCAAAACTTTGTGATCGCCTTGTTGTGCGGCTCTCGAGCAGTGCCGTTGCTCCATTTCCATGGGAACAGATGGGCTCTCATTGATAAGAGATCTATTAGCAAACCAGGAAACTGGCAGGCAGCAGTTGAGCCAGTATTACTGTAAAGCAGGGCTGACTGCAGACTGAGGCCATCACATGGCAGTATGTGTTCGAATGTAGTGGCTAAAAATATCCTTCCTTCTTCCTCCTCTCAGGCACAGATGCCCCAGTGTGAAAGGAGGAGTCGCTCTGTCGTAGGCCTGATTAGATCTGTAGCAGACATGGGGCCTGGCTGTGGAGGAATGCTTTATGGCTTGACCTGTATGCAGAGCAGCACTTTTTAACGGTTGATGAGATAAATGTGGGCCTTTTAGATTGTTTTCTTGCGGACTCTGAAGGCTGTCTTGATTTGGAGCAGTAATCTTTGTTTCATTATGTTGCTTAATTTATCTACATTTATTTGCACTTTGGGAAATCTTCAAAGCAATATGCAGTTATGTATGTGATACTTAAACTAAATGTTATAGCCTTGAGAAGTCTAGAAAGATCTTATGATAGTTCAAGTTAGGAATCTTCATTTTTCTTAGAGGCATAGAACTGGTTTTTAGGTATTCAGGTAAGAAATTGTAGTCCTGATTGTTATCCGAAAATCTCTTGAAGGCCAGCTGGAGATACGGACTAGATGGACTGACTGGATGCTTGAAATGCTTCGCAGCAAAACGATTTACTTACATAATGTCATTTTTTTCATTTCAGTGGGTTTAAGTTTAAAAGGGAAAAAAAGAGCAATGTCAGATGTAAGCATCTAGGCTGGATTCCCCGGTGCAGAGATTTCCTCCATGTTCTTGACTTACTTTTTAGTTATATTTCAGTAGTGGTTGGTAGTGGCACAGCTTTTTGAAAGCCAAAATTTCATCTGGCTGTTCCGTAGCTGTCATAACAGTGGGTACCCAACTTTGTAGCAGCCACCAGAATTACTGCCCTGTGCGTGTGACTGTAGAGTTGTCCTCAATTTAAGGTGCTTCAGTACAAGTCACTTCTGCTTGACTAAGCACCGGGAGCAGTTCCAGGGGTGCTTGTTTGAGATGCTGTCAGAACAAATGATTTTGTAGACATCTGTATTGTGGAGGTGACTTCTCTTTAAAAGAGACTTGAACGTGGAGCTATCTAAGGAAGAAGACGGCAAATTGTACTGCCCCAGGAAAGGAACACGCTGAAAGGCCCAGAAATGGGCAAACAAAGGTGCCTCTAGGGTGTGTGTATAAGCTCTTTAGTACATAGCTAAACTATCCATGTCCTGCACTATCTGCCAGGGTGTGACTGGAGCTGTGACAACTGGTTGAAATGATCCTAGAAAGGACAAGCAGCTATGAAGATGCTTCAGTCCTGTATATAGCAGAAAAAAGTCCTTGGGGCAAAGTGAGCCAGTGAAGTGGGGAGCTCTGAAGGATTCATTATCACAGCAGAAGCCCCCTGAACAGGTTGGACGTGCACATATGTAGGCAATTCACCTTACCGTGCCTTTCATCCAGCTGTTTTCTCCTGTCACAGAGCTTAATGCATGCCTCAGCAGTGCTCCCTCACTGGCATTTGGCTTCAGGCCAGGCGTTAATGAGTACCCCAAGCCCTCTGTGATTTGGCTCCTCCAAACCTATTAGCATATCTTCAGAGCAAGATAAAACTCATTAACATAATTTACATTGGGGCTTTAGGATTTCTGATAATTTTTGATTCCTACTGCCAAAAGCACAAATATGTGGTAATATCCTTCATACGAAACATCAGCTTTTCTGTTTTGTTTGTTTTTTAGTTTTTGAAAAATAGACTGTCACATCCCTTAACTGCACTCCAGTGGTAGTGAAATGAGTCCGTACGCAATCTTATCGAAGGTTTGATCGCTGCTATCTCTGGTAAAGGAATGGGTTCTATTGCATAAGATGTTGCTTATTAGAAATAACATCAAAACGTGTCGTGTGTTGGTGTTTTGTACAGTGACTGTGGTGATGGCTTCGAGGGCACGTAATAACCAAAATTCCTGATCATACAAGCTCTGTGCCAAAATCTTTGTATGACCGAGCTGTCAATCAGGGTTCCAACCTCTGCCCTCCACCTCCCAAGTCTCTGCACAGTGCACTTTTTTTACATAGCTGTTTTTAACCTCTGTGTTCCCTGTGTAGTACAGCAGAGCTGCCTGCCGGTGTCATCTAGCTGTGCTTGCATCAGTTTCTGCACAAAATGCTGTCTCGCAGTCAGTGCAGCAGTTGAGATGTGCAGTTTTCCTGCTTAAAGGCGAGTTAGCAGACGAGCTGATCTGTGTCAACTCTTCGTGTGCGAGCTTTTACCCCAGAGCCTGTACTAGAGCCACCCTTGAACTGCTCATGACCCGTGGTCAGATTATCCTTGCTAAATGGCTCTAATGCTTGTAAATAAATGGAAACCCGAAGTAGTAACTGCATGGAAGTTAGTTTGAATGTCTTTATCCATATAAAAAGATTTAAGATGCTTTAAGCAGTGAAGGCTCTCCTTCAACTGAAGGTATCATGAACTGGGTCATAAATGTGAGTACCTTTGCTGACCTAAAGGTCAGAGGATGTGGCACTGCTGCTGTGCTCGGCACCTCGTGGAAGCGCTAGCCCCTGAGGGACATCTCTGCTACCATCAGCCCATTCAGTTGGGAGTTAAGGAGCAGGCAGGTAACTGTTACCCACAGTAATTCACAGTGGCATTTTGAATTCTGTTCTCTTTTTGCTTTAAGAGATTTCATTTCAGTAGGTGATGAGGTTTTTCTTTTAGATCGAGCAGTCAGCAGTGGGGCAGATGAGGCTGTTAATGTCACATTTTTGAAAGGCAGCAAAGATTGATCTTCGGAGTTTAATTTTCTGAAGCACTTATATCAGCTCTAAGCATTTTAAGGCCTGCACTTGCAAATTTTTGTCTGCTTTTCCTTTTTAATTTCCTCTTGTTGCCCTTCCAAAAAAGAAACATAGTGAGATAGCAAAAATGGAAATAGTTGCTTATGAGGATTTTTTGGATGGGTATGTTCACTGTAACCGTGTTTGTATATAGTCTGTGATCCCGGGGCGGCGTTTGTGTTGACTTTCTCTTTACATTTCCTCATTGTCCTGCATTCTGGCAATGCTAATCATGTGACACTTTTGTGACTTGAGGCTCTGAGTTTTTTTTAAACTCACATCTAGCTTTTCGTTGGCCACTGTTGCACAGGAAAAAAAAGAACATCAGAAAGCTGAGCAGGAATGAAAGCGCTGGGAAAAAGTATTGTGGTGCTTAATTTTGAAAGGGGGCTGAGCAGGACATATGTGGTGGTTACTTCCAAACCCAAATAAAATCCTTTCAGAGAGAGGTGGTTTCAAACTATAGTGTGGTTTTCTTTGTGGAACCTCATCCTACTTTGTTCCAGAGGCTGTTTTCAGTTGGTGTAGCTGGCTTGTCAGTCACACTGTACCACTTAGCAGGGATTCAATGAAAAAGAACAAATTTTTTAGAGTAAGTGTGTGTTGAAGTATTGATTCATGTGGTAAAGCATGGTGTTCTGGCTATTCTTTGGCTATTTTCAATTATTGGTCCAGCTTCTTGCTCTGAATGCTCATGAGATGCAATGGAGCAGGATGGCTGGCAGCTTGGTTTTTATGGGTTTGCCTTACAAGAGCAGTCTTGGCAATGAGAACTGGAAGAATAAGGTAATATCTTCATTTTGCTGTAACTTGAAATGTGGTAAGCTTATTATTTGTTTCCTTCCTTCAGGTTTTGAATGAAGAATGCGATCAGAATTGGTACAAGGCAGAACTCAATGGAAAAGATGGCTTCATTCCCAAGAACTACATAGAAATGAAACCACATCCGTAAGTAGAGCTTTGATAGGATCTCTTGATCTTTCCATGTGCTTCCCTTCAAATAAGGTGTTTTGCTGCTGAGCACTTTGCAGATTGTTCCTTACCAGATCTACCAAACCATATGGCTAGATAAAAGATGGCCATTGAGTTGTATCTCTGGCTGTAGCCTGCAATGTTCACAGTAATTTATTTCACAGCTAGCTATGTAGCAGGGTATTTGGAAGCTTTTCTAGATTATTCTCTAGTATTTTGCTGTAGGGTCAGACTGACTGACCTTGGGGTTTGCAGGCTTAAATCAGCAGAAAATTGTTCAGTAGAGAGTTGTTACCCAGTGTCCCAGGAAGAGGTGTGACTGTATTCTTGTGATGAATTCTTTATTTTACTTAGTGTAGCAGATAAAAGTAAAAATTGCAGCATTTGCAGCGTACCAGAAAAAATGTTTAAGGGCATTTGGAGTTGAATTTTTGATACGTTTGTCATATTCTAGGTACTGAATCAAAGGATAATTGAGGTTGGACAGAAGCTTCTGAAGGACTGTACCCCAAAAAAGACAGGAGGCTTCTTTAGTGCAGCCAAGTGAGAAGTGAAGCAAGGATGTACAAGAGAATTCTGAAATTGTTTAAAGCCTTGTCTACTTTATCTTGATCTGCTAGTCCAGTGGGGATCATAAATGCATATTGTGATTTCTCCTTCATTGATTTAAGTCGTCATGCATCTTCTAATCATAATTTTGGAAGCATTTGAGTTATACCGTGGTCTTATGGTGACATTCAATTTGTTCTGTAATCATCCGTGTGTTTTTGTTTGAGTGGGATAGAGCTGTCAGATTTTCTCTTACTGGTAACAAAGGGGAACGAACAATATCCGAGCCTACGAGTAAGCGAGTTCGTGGTTTTAAAGCATAGTTCGTTTGACCTTTTTTGAAAATGTTTGAACTGCTGATGGCAACTGGATGATGTTAGCTCCGTGTGTCAGCAGCAATGCCGGGGAGTGTATTAACAACCCTGGGAAATCACACAAGTTCACGTAGCATGGTGTTTGCTTAGCGGTAATGCAGAGCTCTCTAAGTAGTCCAGCAGGTCCTACCAAAAGCAAACATCAGGCAGCTGACCAGGTGTGAGAACGAGAATGTTCCTTTTCTCAGACTGGTATTTGTATTGTGGGAAGGTGCCATGAGAGCTTCTCAAAAGGATTTGGAAAGAAAGCATCTTAAAAAAACCTTTAAATGTCAATTCTGTCAGAGGATCTGAGACTTAAATCCTCAAACCTCATAGTTTGTCCTAAACAGTGTTCTGTCTTGCTTGTGTTCCACAAATCTTTCAGTTTGCTTTGTAACTACGAGCAGATGAAGCTGAAAGGGAAATGTGGCACGTCTCGGTCACCAGCTGAGTCACCTGGGTTCCGAAGGGTTAATCCAAATCGCACATCAATTCACAAAGCAAAGAAGCAAGTAGACATCAGCATGGTACTCAGAAGAGCTGCAGGAAACTCTGGGCAGGGAGGCTTCCTGTGAAGGCACAGCAGTGCAGTGCAGCGGCAGGACTACCTTTCTGCTTTTAAGGGGGCAGGGAAAGAATTTGCCAGCTATGAAATGGTCTGGATCTGACTTGCATTACGTGTGTCCAAGTGTCTGCATCCATAATCAGCTGTTCTTTAAGGTATTGCTGAAGTCTTACTTTGAAGTCTTACTTTGCAGTTTATGTGGAAGAAATGAGGCAAATTAAATGGTTGCACTCAGTGAAGCCAAAAGAATCGTCAAGCTGCTGGTTGAAAGGAGCCTGAACGCAGCGTGAGCTTTGCGTTGTACCAAGTGGTGCATCGCCCTCTGTGCAGCATCAGCAGTAACATCAGCGTTTGGTTTGGTAGTGCTGACTGGATGAGTTTCTGTATTACAGGGTTAGTTGGAGAGCAGTGTTGTAGTGTGTTATCAAGCTTAGCTGTTTACTAGGGAAGCCATGGAATGTCAGTTTCTTTCGCCAAGTTCTCTTGGACACCCTGATTTTTGTTATTTTTCAGTCATTCTTCAGGAAAGATACGTGCAGAATGCTTCTGATGCTTTACAAGTATGTTCTTAAGTGGACAGTAGATACTCAACATAGCTTTGATCTGTGGGGTTTTTCTTTCTCTTCATCTTTTTTATATTTGAAGTCAAGTTCCTGTTAGTCTGTCAATGGCTGAAGTTGCAATGCAATGATGAGGCTGCTTTGATTAAAAATCTTCCTATTTAAATTAAAATGCCTTGGAAACAGCTGGCAGAAAACTTTAAGGATTTGATATTGTTGTTTTGGAAATGTTACTTCCATTAATCAACTTGTAGGTTTCGACTTTCTAATGAGTCAGTAAAATTGAGGGGAAAACTAGGATAAACTTGGGAGGCTTCAAGAAGGATGACAGAAGTTCTTTTGAGCTCTTCCAGGTTTCTTTCTGTTTTTCACAGATGAGTGTTTTTTTTATTTTTTTTAAGCTCAGGCTTTGATTTGCAAGCCATATGTAATTGAGAATTATCTGAGAACTAAACAGAACTAAAACGTTGTAAACAAGAACTGTGTCAGGATATCTGAAGTCGTAATAGAACGTTTGCTTCATGTAACCTTTGGCAGAGGTGGAATTAAGGGCTTTCTTATCTCCAACTGTGCCAACAGCCCAGGAAACAAAATACTACCTTTGAATTCTGAAGGAGTTTCATGATGGTTTCTCTTGGTTGATTTTGGAGGCAGCACAGTACAGCGTGAGGCAGGTAGGTGTTCCTTGTTCTGGCTCTGCCAGCTCCTCAGATACTGAGAAGAAGCACAGGTGCTAACTCATGGAGCAAGTACTAAATGCTTGATGTCTTTGTCACTAGAAGTAGGCTGCTTGTAGGAGAAAGCTTTGCTTTTCCGTTACAGGGGTAGGGGGAATAAAAAGTGCAAATAAGACCTGCAAGTAAGTTTGTAAACAGGGTGCATCGATTCCAGTGCCAACATAGTTTACATAATGGAGCTGCATGGTTAAGTGGTGTGTATAGTCCCCTTACGAGGGAGATTTCCTGGGGTGGTTTGATCTAATATTGCATGTAGTAAAAGTACCTCTGTGGTTTCATCGTGTTCGATATAATATGGGGCATGGTTTCGTGTAGCCTCCTGTGGGGAGCAGATGCTGAAGACAAGTAGTGAGAGGAGCTGGGGCTGCCAGTAGCTGAGAGGCTGGTAATCAGGTAATCAGGTCCTTTACTTCTGGGGATTGCTGCTGCTTAGAGAAGGGGGACTTTGTGGTCTCGTGAAAGCTTCAATCTCTCTCAGCAAAGGCTCTATTGCAGTGAGGGGTTTGCAACTTCTGTTTGTTGTACCAAAACCTTCATTGTGGAAAGTAAACCTTCTGAGTGGAGCTTTTGTTCTTCAGCGCTCCCCTCTATGGTCAGTCTTCTGCGTGGTTAAAGGCTGTGGTAAGAGCTTCTATCTCGTGTGATCTGTTACTCGGAATTGCAAGCTGTGCTTTTTTTGGTTGTGCAGACAACCCTGCTCTTCCCCCACTGCGTGACCTACTGCTCAGCCTAGTTTGCCTTTAGTCTTGGATTAGCCTGGAAGTGGAAATGTGAATGTAGGTAAGGATCCTGTGACCGGGGGCTGTTGGTCGGTGCTATGATACAGCTGCCTGATGTAGGTTCAGTCTTAGTGCCCCAGAGGTGGGCAGTCTGTGTCTCTGACTTCTGTGCAGCTGTCAAGAAGTTGAGTTGTGGCTTTCACGTGCGGCTGTTTCATGGGGCTTACGTGAAAGCTGCTAGGTTGTCCTGGCTGCTGGACAAAGCAAGAAAATAAGCTGCTGAGCAAGCGTTGTCAGCACCTTTCCTACCTTTCCTACAACCGATTTGCGTGCCCAGCTCAGCAGTCATCCACAACGAAGCAGAGAGAACTTGAGGGAACTTTTCCCACTTCGTCTGCATGCAACTCCACTCCTGGTACCTGCTTGAGCTTTGCCATACAGAACCCGTCTTTGGTGACAGTGCTCTGGGATGCTGAACGCTAGCGTCAGAAAGGTTGGACGCTGTGCTGTGGGAATAACCGGCTGCTGAATGAAGCTACTCGTTCTCTCTGTCAAGTAATCGTGTCTTGCCGCCAGATCTAAAAGAGGCTAGAAATTGTTTTTGATATAAAATGCACTTTCCATTTGTGCAGGATGGGTCAATCCATAGACAGGATCTTGTTTCTACAGCTGTGATGTTTCTGAAGAAACCTGTGAGTGAACTCCCAGTGTTTCCCTTGCATTTTGCAAATATTACATACATATTTTTAAGGTTCCTACCCGCTAAAAGAGTGATGTTTTTGTGCTTAATCCTTACATGTTCTGTATTGTCTGCTTGGCAAATTGTGTCTAGGGCAGGGGTGGCTTCTCCTTGGGGGGTGTAAGTAATAAAGGCGTGTATAACTACTCCTCGCTGATTATCTTTGGGCAGTAATAGTGAAATTCTGTGATGTCACAGAGGAGTTCAGTGCTGACTAGCCACCAGTGCATGGGCTCCTTTGTAATCCCTGACCTGATGGTATCATACAGTGTGGGCAATTAAAAGTTCACATGTTTGTATGAAGACATGAGACTTTATCCCTTAGCAACAGAGGAAGAGTTAGGAGTTGAGTTTCTTGCTTAAGCCAGGCATCTGTTTGTCCTTAGGTTACAGGGCCTCATTGCTACGATACCAGTGCAGACCATAACCGACATTTTAACTTTGTCCCAGGCTGTAGCTAGTTCCCATGGTAGTCTTTTTAAGCCTCACCAAGTAGGGTTTTGTGAAGCAGCTGTGTACATTAACTTCTTGTGGTTATATGTATGCTAAACATCATAAATGTCTAAAGGGTAGAGGAGGGTGCAAAACTGTGAATAACACATGAAATTTTGAGCAGTTGGGTTATTTCCCCCTTCCGAAAATAAATCCTGTAACTTGAGGCTTTCGCGCTTACCACATCTCTGCTTTGCTAAATTGGGTGAAATAGGGTGATTGCGAACACGATGGCGGTAGCTTCATTGCCAGGACGAAACATTCTAAAAATGGTTCCGTAGCCTGTAGTAGGATGGCAATGCAGTTTAGGTACTTCTGTAAGGAATCATTTCACCTCGGTGTGAATATCTGTGTCAGGCCCTGGCGTGAAATGTTTTGAGTTCTTAATTTTGTTTTCATTTCTTCACTCCACAGGTGGTTTTTTGGAAAGATTCCCCGAGCAAAGGCTGAGGAGATGTTAGGCAAACAGAGACATGATGGTGCCTTCCTCATCAGGGAGAGTGAGAGCGCTCCTGGGGACTTCTCTCTCTCAGTCAAGTAAGTAATGCCCAGAAGCACTTGTGTGGTAATCATGACACCTAATGCCCGTTTTCACTCATGGATAAAGGACAGATGATTGCTAGCGCTGATGAGCAGGAATAATTTTCCAGATGCCTTACAGCATGCCTGTTCTTCCAGTGGTATGAATTTTTGTTCATATTAAAGATGAAATTCATATAGGCTCAGTTTCGTAATCAGCCTGCAAGGCTGACCTGGTGGCACGTTGCTGTCTGACTTCTGTAATCTCAGGCACCATTTGTTAATTTGTGGATCTCATTTCTCCTGCTTAAAGCTACAGAGTGCCCAGTGTGTACGTGTTCTCCTCCATTCTCATTCGTCTTCCAAAGCACAAGCTTTTGTTCCATCTTCCGTCTTTGTGCAGTATGCTTCCAAATTTTTTTTGTGGCTGCTTGGCTCACACTTTGGGGATGTTCATGTTGTGTAGCACTGGGACATGGCGCTATGAAAGGAGAGGCCACTTCCATCTCTCAACGGTGCATTATTCATAAAGAATCCCTCTAGTAACAAACCAAAAAGAGGAGCGTTAAGGAGGAACAGTTCACATCCTTGAGCAGCCTTTCTGTAAGTACTGGCTCTTAACCAGCAGGACTTCCTGATAGGTAGCACAGTACAATGTGGGCCATGTGTAAGTATTTCATGCTTCTGAAGTCTCTATAAAAGAGAGGTATTAGAAATCTGAAAGGGTGTGGGATGTAATTGAACATAAGGAAAGGGGAATTCTGTCCTCAGCAGCTGATCTTGCCTTTATTTTTTTCCCCTTGCATACCAGAAATTAGTAAGAGTTTCAATCTCTCTTAACCATAGATGTAGATCATTCATGCAAGATTCCTAGTTTGCTGGATTTTCTGTGCCTATCAGTGATCTTTTTTAGCAGATTATTTTTTCTGCTTGTCTTTGGTCTGTAACCAAATGTTTGTCATCCTGCACAGCAGCACCAAGTCATGCCAACAAACTGAATTAAGTGACTGATTTTAGAGTTGTTTATATTTCTGTTGGATACAATAATCTGAGCTGGAATACTAGATATGAATGGAAGCTTCATTCCAGACGTTGCATTCCTTTATGAAACCTAAGGTTGTAACAGCATAGCTCTGCCTGCCTGCTTAGTGTTGCCACCTGGTGGTAATACCGCAGTTGCTTTTTTCTGTTTTATTTCAAAAAGCTTTTTTCCTTCCCTGAATGGTGATCTGCAGCATTTGAAGTGGTGAGAAGCTCTCAGGTTGAGGAAGGGGAGCAGAGGCAGTACCCATGACTTGTTTTGTGTTAGTGTTGTCACTAAGATAGCATCTACGCTTTCAGCCACGGTACAGAAGCTCTTCGTGCCAAGTGGGGAATCCTTGCCTCCTGTTTTTAGTGTTGTAGACTAAAGAAAAAATACCGGAGTGCTGGTCATCTGGAAAATCCTGACGGACCCTCTTTGGAGTTACTCTTTATTTAGGATAAAATTGTTGGAGAAGTAGCTTCAACTGAGTGTCATCATTTGTCAAAAAGTTGTTAAAGTAGGACTGAAGCTGCTGCACTACTTGTGAGCATCACCTTGCAAGGGTTTTTTGTGCTGTTTTTTTTAAAGAGTGAAGAAATCTGTTTGTTGTGCAAGAAGTCGTTTTGCATAAGTCCAGACTAGCTGCCAAAAGAGATGATCCTACCCTCCCTGCGGCAGTTCTTTTCCCAGCAGCTTACCTTCGATGGGACCGGTGCTTGTGTATTGCATTATCACATGTGCACAGTGGGACTGTGTGAGGGAAGGGCTGAGGCTGCGAGAAGTGCAGCACCTTAGCAAGAGTAACATGAGCTTGAAATGGCTTTGAGGCAATTGTGAAATTAGCATGTCTGAAGAACTAAACTGAAGCACATGTTCAACTTCTACTCTAGATTCCCAAACACGAGATTTGGAGGGTGCTGTGGTGCAGCTTCTTTAATGTGACCTTGTGCAGGTATCTCAAAGTCCATGGCACGTGTCCTAGGTATCCATGCAGTGTCTTCAGCAGCTCAGACAACTGCATACAAGCATCAGAAAGCACGTGTGCTGGATGGCAGCTATGTGGTAATGCTGTGTAGAAAAGCTGAAATAACTGCACGTGCTGTTGGAGGAGTGTTGTGACACCAGAAGGCCTCAAACTTCTGCAGCTTCAGAGTGGTTGGAAAAGGTGGCTTTAAACTGAAGACCTACTCTAAGAAGAGTGCATCTGACACTTGCAGGATTTTTTTTTTAATTTAAATATTTGAATTCTATCTGTGATCACTGATTTCTGTAAGATGCAACTGACAAATGGTTTTCAAACATCTTTACAACAATGAATTGGTCTTTGTATTACCAGTGCCACCAACAGTTTTTACTGTGACCTGAACAACCTTTTTGTACCCAGCTCTTCATGCTCATGATCCCAGAAGAATGCTCAGTGACTAATAATGTGCTTTTCTGTGTTCTTTGCTCCTTCCCAGGTTTGGAAATGATGTGCAGCACTTCAAGGTGCTTAGAGATGGGGCTGGCAAGTATTTCCTCTGGGTGGTGAAGTTCAATTCTTTGAACGAGCTGGTAGATTATCACAGATCCACATCTGTCTCCAGGAACCAGCAAATATTTCTACGGGACATTGAACAGGTGCCACAGGTAAGACAAGTGTCCTCATAGAGCTTATTTTTTTAGGCTATTGCAAACAGTCTGAAGTGGGATTACATCTCAGCGTAGATGAATAGGGATGGAGAAAAGCTGATTTCAACTTTTTTTTTTCCTGTTGAAGTCTATTTTTGGATCTTGTTGCCAGAATTATACTGGAAAATGAGCTGGATGGTTGTGCAAAGCCTACCTGCTAACTCCTAGTCTCCCCTTCAGTCTTGGCAAAGTGATGTTGTTGCTGCTTGGACACTCGGCTTATGTTAATGTTTGTGGTTACTGTTGAAGTCAGGTCATCTGATTCCTGTGAATTAAGAACCCCTTTACTGCTGGTTTAGGACCCAGTAAGGAAGGACAGTTCTATTTGTACTGGTTCACAGCCACAACTACCCCTTGGTAGCCAGTGGAATTTTGGTACTGATCTTTCTTGAAGAGGTGGCTACAGGTGGTGGCATATGGAACATCTCTAACCTGCTGCTTTGAATCTATCCAGCATAAAGAGGAACCAAAACCTCCTGCTATGTGTCAGTAGAGCAGCTTGTGTGTATGTAGCTCTTTGTTCCATTTCCCAGGGCAGTCCAAATGTCACATTGGATATAACTGTATCTTTAGTCAATTCTGGATAAATCCATTTGCCTCTAACTGCAGCCTTCTAGTTCTAGCTTGAAGGGACCAGAACCTCACAGTTCTTGGTGCTCTGGGCAGCCTTTGCCAGAGTTCATCTGAACTAATATACAGCTCTGCACAGTTGGGTCAGGGTTGAACAGAGGATGAGAAAGAGCTGGCTGAGAATGACAAGCATGAAGATACCGTGTTAGGCTTAACCTCTAGCTTTTCCATAACAATGGAAACCAAACACAATGCTTTGTTGTGAAACTTCATGATATTGGAGAGGTTTGAGGAAAATGTGTAAAATGCCCTGTCCAGCTTTGAGGGGGAGCTTTGTGTATTTCAGTGCTTAGGTAGTTGATTAATGTTGTTGGTTGCTGTAAACAGGACAAATAAGTAAAAAGACCATTGTAGTACAGTACAGATTTATGGTAAGTAGTGAACACTGAGAAATAAATACTAGGACATAGAAGACATCTGCTGTCTTTATTTCAGAGTTTTCACAGAAATTTAACTTTTTTCGAAGGTCTTCTATAGACCATGCTTTCCTTTTTTATCATGTTACAGATGATGGAGGCTGGCTTTCAGGAAAGTGAAACAGCCCAAATGTTCACTGTTAAACTCTGGTGCAAGTTAAAATCCTGCCTGAGGGAGCAGGTGTCTCGAGTGCTGTAGATGATTCTCATTTTGCATGTCTTTTTCTTTCCCCTTTCAGCAACCAACGTACGTTCAGGCCCTGTTTGATTTTGATCCCCAAGAGGAAGGAGAGCTGGGTTTCCGCCGCGGAGACTTTATCCAAGTCCTTGACAATTCTGACCCCAACTGGTGGAAGGGAGCCTGCCACGGACAGACGGGCATGTTTCCACGCAACTATGTGACCCCAGTGAATCGGAACATCTAGAGATAAATATTAGAGATTATTTAAAGAAACGAGAGAAACAGTAAATACACATACAGAGCCTAACTGCAGCCAGTGACCTAAAATCACACGGCGATAAAACCTGAGTCACCTTTCACCGTGAGGTGATCCTCCTTCACAGTACGGAACTTCAGGGGTGGGGTGGGGGGGGAAGAGTTCAACTTACACACCAAAACTTATCTTAGGAAAAAAAAAAAAAGAGAAAAAAAGAAAATAACAAATTTCCTCAGCTGCTCCTGGGTTACCCCCTTTCATTCATTCTTCTTGTTTCCCCCTCCTCCTCTGTCCATCAGTGCATGAAGTTTTAATGCCATATAAAGTCCTAGCCATGCAGTTAAAGGAAAAGGGAGAAACTCTGCTGGTATTTTCTCTCTCTGCAAACGGTCTTCATTTGACATGAAGGGACATGAGAGAAGAACCAAATCCACAGTCCTGCCTTTAAAAAAAAACAAAAATCATCAGTCTGCTTTTGCCTTCAACATTCAGCTCTTCTTGCCTGGGAAAGATGATGAGGTGTTGCTCTAATTTTTGTCTCTTCTCCTTTGGCACTTTCTTCTGAAGCTCAGCAGCTTCCAAGCAGGGGAAGGGAGAAGAGTTATGTGGCTTTTTGTTTTGTTTTGTCTTTTGAGTCACAGAGCTGCTTTCAGAAACTCCAACCTACAACTGAAGTCTGTTAATGCTGTGCTGACAGCTTTTTTGTTTTTTCTTAAAGGTGTACGGTTGAGCACATTCTGTAATTTTTTCCATAGTGCCTTTCCCTTATTTTCTTTTTTATTATTTTTTAAGTTAAAAGGACAGTCCAGAGCTTTTCAGAGGGTGTTTTTTTTCTGCCGATGTGTAAATAAATACTTCGGGGCGAGGGGTGTAGAGGAGGGTGGCTTTATCAACGGACATTTGAGAAAAATCTACAACCAGAGGTGGAGCTTTAATCTTGAGATTTGTCTTACTGTTTGACTTTCCTTATTCCAAGGGGGCGGGAAAATCAAGGAATTCAGTGGCAGCTTAGGCTGCTCAGTGGTGGGGAGCTGCAACCAGGAGCCTCAAAAGATATAAGAGAAACCGGGAAGGTATGTCCAGGGAAAATGAGGAAGAATATTTTGGGGAGGGAGGGTTAAGGGGGGGAATTTGAGAAAGAGTAGTCCTGAGATGTCCTATAAAATGTACATTCCTTTGATGGAAAACTTTATAATGCAGAAAAACCTCAAGAAATAGTGCTTGAAACCATTTTATGCTATTAGTGAATGTTTCTACGTGATGCATGTAATCAGCCTGTCTCTTTTGCCTGGATAGGGAGTATTTGCAGTCGTGTTGCTCATGAAAAGTGGGGTTGGCATCACTGTTCTCCAGTTCCTCCTCCCTCCTCAGGTCAGTGTTACTGTTAAAGTAGATTTCCCTCCACCTCGCTCCCCATTCACAGCAGGCTGTGTGATGACTGTAACCCCCACCCTTTACCATGATGGCATTTATTGTGGCCATTTGCTCTTCCACCAGAGCAGTGTGACGTTAAATTGGACGGAAAGAAAAGCTATCAAACCACATTGCTCTCTGTGCCAATCTTCAGTTGTGTTATTTTTCCTTTTGGTGGCCGCTTGGCTGTATCCCTTCACCTCACCAACGAATCCAAAAACTGCGGTGGAGATCTCCTCCCGCCCAGCGTAAGCACGGGCAATATTTTGTTGGAGGGTGCCTTTTTTTTGTACTAAATGTTACAGGTTTTATTCCTGAGATGGACTCTGCCTTACACTTTAATTTTCCAGCAGATGAAAGAGAGAGCTATCCTGTAGAGTATTACTTTCTCCCCCTCTCCTTGCTAGCTGTCACTCACTTTCTTCCTTCTTTGTAAAGTGATTGGAAAAGGAATCTATGGCATTCTACACCTGGACCATTTGATTGTTTCCTTATTTTGGAATTGGTGTATATCATGCAGCCTTGCAGACATATGTCTTGTGTGTGTATATATATTAAAAAAAAATCAGTGTTTAAATAAAAAGGCCTATGTACTTAATCCTTTAACTCTGCAGCAGCATTTGGTAGATAGTAATTAACTGTGAATAATAAATATACATTGAATTCTTCACTTGAGCATCTGTCTGTTATTTCAGCTGACCAAAATATAGCTGATCGAGCTAATTTATAAGTGCTCAGCCTCTGTGGCATCGTGGTTAGATCTCAGCATGCTTAGCTGAAGTCATGTTGCTCTTTCAATCTGTCAACTGAGAACCATGTCACTTAACCGCACATGCTGGTGGGAGTAGCGAAGGGGGGAGAGGAGCAATTGCTGTCAGAATGGCAAACATTATCTATTAGTGGAGTGGGAGGGTAGCACTTGAGCCTTTCTTCCTCTGGTTTTTTTCCTCAGCTCGTTTCGTAACCACTCAAGCAGCCCTGTGGTGTGCTGACTCTAATGCAATAAGGAGCCAGTAATGGAGAGCGATACGCTGGTTATTTCTGGAGCGTCTTGCTAAAGGACAGAGGGAAAGATGAGCATCTGACTTGTGTAACAACAGCAGCTCCAGTTCAGACTGTCAGAGAAGCTTTGGCTCTGCGTGGTCAGTGCCTTACAGATCATTTTCAATTTTCTCTTGTTACCTAAAGAAATAGAAGTGATGAGTTGTGCTGAGGGCTGTGGGCAGCTCTGTAGGTCACTTTTCAGAAGCTGCTGTTGGCTCTGCCACTTCGCACCAGCCTTCTTTTACAGGCAGATAATGCCTCTGCCTTTTGTAGTGGGTTCTAACGTACAATAGGAAGAGGCCCACTGACATAACAGGCTTTTAGTGGTTACCCTTAGTTATGATCAAATACAGATAGTAGTCAAGGAGTGAATCAGAAATGCTAGCGCATTCCTGTTACTAGCTTTCGTTTGTGCCAGTGAAGTCAGTATTTATTCACATGGCTTGAAGTTTTGGACACTTTTTTTTTATGATGCTATGGCAGGACATGCTCAGAAGTGTGTTAATTTGTACCTTGAAAAGTTTAGCAAAACTTTTTGGTGCTTTTTATAGAGAAGCAACGTGCCTGTTGCTGTGATGTTGGTAGGTTCTGGTTAAGGAGCAGCTACCTTCCACTTAGGGGCTCCGTTCAGACCTGCTGTTCCCCTCATCGCCCCCCTCCCCAGCACCCCAGGGGCGCTGCTCGACCCCCATCAGCCCCCCACCGCCTTCAGATGGACACATTTCACAATTTTATGGCCCCAGTACAGCGGGAGGGGGCGGCAGGGCCCAGGCCCCCCGTGAGGTGAGCGGGGCTGCGGGACTACAACTCCCAGCGTGCCCCGCGGCGCGCAGGCGCGGGGCGACGGGCGGCTGAGGCGGCGGGTGGGGCCCGCGGCGGGAGCCGGCCGGCACCGAGCGGGCCCGGGGGGTGAGGGGAGGCTGAGGCGGGGGGATTGGGGGTGAGGGGAGGCTGCAGAGCCCGGGGGGTGAGGGGAGGTTTTGGGGCGGGGGGCTGCGGGTGAGGGCTTGGGGAAGGGTGCTGAGGGGGCTCCCCGGGCAGGCATGGTGGGCTACGACCCCGAAGCCAAGTGCGTCTCCACGGTGGAAGCGGCCGCAGCGGGATCAGCCTCCGGCTTCGTCACCCGCGTCCTGGTCAGTCCCTTGGATGTCATCAAGATCCGCTTCCAGGTACTCGGCTCGGGGACGGGGGGCAAGGAGCCCTCGTGAGGCAGGGCTGGGGTGGTGCTGGGTGAACGGTTCGCGCCTGCACACAGCGCTAATCCTGCGCACCGGCCTTCGCCTCTGTCAGACACGGGGCAGGCCGGGTGGCAGGGCTGTATTGAGCCTACCAGTTATTTAACTGACTTGTATGTCTCAATGGGATCACGTGTCTTCTTACTTTGTGCTCTTTTTTTAAATGGTCTCAATCATCTAGTTTAATTTTCACTGCCTGCCTTACTTGACAACCTTTGTGTGGTTTGTATGGTTTTACTGTTTAGAGACCTACATAAATAGCGTCCCAGTCAGGTCTAGATGTGATTCTGAGGAAGGCAGAATATCTTCGCTTAGCATTGGTTGGCTCTTAGGGTTGTGAGTTCCTGGACGGGACGCTTGAACGTCATTGAAACATGATGTGGAATTGAAATGATTTTTTTCTATTTTCCTCCAGCTTCAGATTGAGCAGCTCTCCTCCAGAACCCGAGGGGCTAAGTACCATGGCATCTTGCAAGCTGTACAGCGCATCTTCCAGGAGGAGGGGTTGGGAGCCTTCTGGAAGGGCCACGTTCCTGCCCAGTTCCTTTCAGTCGGCTACGGAGCTGTTCAGGTAAGCTGACTGCACATCAGCCGGGCCCAGTGTACCTCTGTAGGACTCTGCTTTGCTCTTCTTCAGACTGCCTGCATGGACAGATGCAGAAAGGTAAAGGTCCAGGTTTACCTTGGACTGATTCAAGGCGGCTCTAGTCACAGAGATGCGTAGTTGGATAATGTTGGTGTCTAATTCCTAAATTAATTTTCCTGAACTTGCTGAACAGAGCTTAATTCTGCTTGGCCAGCCTTGAGCACAGCAAGAGTAAACTCAGTTCGTTCTGTCTGGTGTCACGGACAAGGTTGTTTGCTCCTGACGCTTGGTTTAGCTCTTTATGTTCCAAGCCTGTGTAGTTTTTTGCTCTGGTTCACATTTTCTTAGCAAGCTTTTAGGGCAACACAGTCAATGAGGCTGAATTGACGGTATTTTGCACAGCATTGTTATACTTTTAAGTTTTAGCAATACATTTTGTGATCAGTGGTTCAAATAGTATTGGGCACCATATCTGTAACGTAGCAAATACTTTTTGGGATATACAGAGCACTGAAATGAGTTCTAAATGAGAGTTCTAAATGCCAGGTGCATCAGAAGTGTCAGAGATCAGAATACCACAAGCATTCTTAAGGCTGCTCAGTGATTTTCACAAGGCATTCTTTGAGCACATGCTCCAACAGGTTGCAAATTGGAGGACTTTTGAAGGACAGAGAGAGGAGGTGGTTACAAGCTGTGGGTGGAGCTCTCGGTGAGATGAAAGAAGAGGAGGAGATGTGTGTCAGTGACAGGAACTGACTCCTTGACCTGTGTTTGTTTCCGTAAGTTCATGGCATTTGAAAGCTTGACCAAACTGGTGCACAACGTCACCTCGTACAATGCCCGCGATTCCTCTGTGCACTTCATCTGCGGTGGACTGGCTGCCTGCACGGCCACTGTTGCAGTTCAGCCCGTTGACACGCTACGCACCCGCTTTGCTGCTCAGGGTGAGCCAAAGGTATGGTTCAGAATTCAGTGTTTGGAATGAGCATCTGTTGCAGTAGCAATTTTTCATTTGTATGGATACGGAAGTTTGAAAGGTACATAACAGTCTGTGGGTTAGCGTAAAGGAGCAGGTGCTGTTGTTG
This sequence comes from Heteronetta atricapilla, assembly GCA_011075105.1. Classification (NCBI taxonomy): domain Eukaryota; kingdom Metazoa; phylum Chordata; class Aves; order Anseriformes; family Anatidae; genus Heteronetta; species Heteronetta atricapilla. The sequence goes on from CM021748.1 coordinate 5,836,360, forward strand.
GGCAATGTTTGTGTTGTTGCCAAGATATCCTCTGTGCTGTTGACGTTAGCTTTCTTAATTATGTTTTGCTGGGCCTGTTTTTGTTTGACTCCTGACAGGTGATCCAGGAAGGAGAAACTGTCCTTAGCAGGATAACTCGATTTTCATTTTGGCTGTTGGCCAGTTATAGAATACACTCCCTAGCGTGTTGTACGTTGTGTGTTTTAATTTTCCACTTACACAGAGTCATGTTTAGATCATGGTGGGGGTGAAACTTGAAACCTTTCACCTGTGTTTCTTATCCTTTCTTATGCAAGAACTGTTCTCCACGCTAATTAGGTCTGTAATAACAAGACACGCGTGAGTTTGTATCACAGCCGTTTCTGGTTTTTGTCTTAGCCTGCAGTAGCATCACAATATGTATTATATTAACTCTGGTTCAGGACCAAGCAGAGCTGTTAATAAGAGAATTAAGTAACTGTGGCAGTGATGCAAGTGGTCTCAGTCCACAGCTCAGGTCTGTGCCTTATTTCTTGCCCTCAGAAGCACAGCTTGGATGTGGGATGCGATGTCAGGCCAGGCCTTTCAGTGCAGAGCTAACGATCCAGTCATTCAATTAGTCCCTTGTGGCTCAGATGTAGGTTTAAATTGTCAGCTTTCTTTAAAGAGCCACAAGGGCTCAGCTAAGAATACTGCTTGAAGATGTGCAGAATCACTTTGTTTGTCGCTCTGTGCTGAAAACCAGTCAGTTGTATTTTGGGCAGCGGGAAATTCTTACCCTCTTTACCAGAAAATATCCTGACCTTCTGGTCTGATGTTTTTAAGCCTGTTTCCCTGGCGAGTCAGCATCTTCTTTATTGTCTAGGTCTATCACAACCTTCGCCATGCGGTGGTGACCATGTACCAGACAGAAGGGCCTCGGACGTTCTATAGAGGTTTGACCCCCACAATCATTGCTATCTTTCCATATGCTGGCCTCCAGTTCTCCTTCTACAACACCCTGAAACAACTTTCTGAATGGATGATTCCAGCTGAAGGGAAGGAAGGAGGTAGGCACTTGGGACAGTGAAGTGTATGATCTGGAGAGAAAGAGAGGGTGAATACTAGTTTGGGAGACTGTCATAAGCTCCATTTTCTGTCCCACCTGTCCTTTTTCAATGCAACCTCTGAAAAGCACCTCAATTTCCCATCTTTTATTCCTGCCCCTGCATGTATACTGCACAAGTAAATAGAGTGAAGTTTACAAATAACTCATTTTATGGAATGACCGTGATGGAAACATGGTTAGATGGGAAATCGGAGTGTCACAGGCCAGAGGGTGTTCTTTCTTGAGCTGTGTCACATTACTCATACTGTGGCAAGACCATGCTGGCATAATCGTTTTCACAATTTCAATAGCACTGTACTAACAGGACTCTGAGATTTCCTCAGTAAATCTGCCTACGGGTTCCAGCACAGCTGTTAGAGCAGAGGATTCATTTAGTCTAATTTAAAACTATTTGATTTGATATTCTTATGTTGATTTCTAGCACCATTATTAAAAGAGCCTCATCGTGATGCAACCTGTCACCTTGACAGTTCTGGAGGTTTGTGCCTCCCAGAGAGAGAGTGGATGCCGTGTAAATGTGTTTGGGTTCCTCAACAGAATTTCTTCAGATGGGGGAACTAGACTTTTCAATATCGTGTCTGCATATTTACTTTCAGATGGCTGATACTTACGGTGGTTTTGTGCTGTGAACTCACGTGTGTCAGGAAAAAGACTAATAAAATAAAATTAATTTCTCACAAGACTTTGTGAAATCAGACAGTGTCAACTTGTTACTTGTATTGACTTACTCTGGATGGGAGTGAGCAGTCAGAAGTGTTTCCATTGAGAAACCTTCCTTTTTCTGGGAGCCATGAAAACTTTTCTGTCTGGTAGTGACAGGTTCTCTGGTGACCCTTTCTCTTGTGCATCGCCACTTGGCAGGTAAAAATCATAACTCAGTGCAATGAATCAAGACAAGCTGTTAAGCTCTGGCTCCAGTGGACATTGTGAGTGTGATGCAGAAAACAGTGCTTGAGGTTCGGAGGCCCTCATATACAGAAGAGAGATGGTGTGATTTTAAAGGGTCTTCCTGGCCTTCCTTCTTGTGAAAGGTTATTTTAATTCACCTCTCATGACTTTTTAATCTGAACTTTGCGCTAATCTTTCCTCCCTCTGTCTTCTCCCCTTTCTGCTTCTCAGGCAATGTTAAAAACCTCGTTTGTGGCAGCTGTGCTGGAATCATCAGCAAAACCCTCACTTACCCTCTTGACCTGATCAAAAAACGACTGCAAGTGGGTGGCTTTGAGCGTGCCCGAGCAGCCTTTGGACAGGTGAGAAATGTTCGAATTGCCTGGTTTTCGTGAGGGTGGATTCGTATCAAGACAATGAGCCAGTCATCACTAGAATGCAGTGGTGATTCACCAGTGGTACCTGTTGTGTTCATGTACTGGTTGGCAACTTCTGGGAAACTTCTGGGAGCTAATTGTTCTTGTTTAATAATGGGAATAGCTGCGTGAACACATTTATTTATTTTATGATATCATCTGGCATACCTGTGCCTTGCCTTCTCATCTATCTTCATCAGGCAGGCTGTCTTGGAGCTGGGGATTAGTTAGTCAGACAAAGGGGGGTTGATTTCCTTTATTCTTCCACTTGTTGCCTGGTATTTGTGATTCAGGAACAAATGACTGGCAGGGGATTACACTGGCTTTATGCTGGGATCGCCTGCCAGTATCCTCTTCGGCAATTATTGCTTTGATGCAAAGAATGGGCACCAAGTGTTCAGCATACGTCTTATGTACCAGAACTTCCTGAAACTCAAAGTAAATTAATTGCTTCTGGTGTTCTTAAGCACCATCTGCAGCACCTGGAAATACACTGTGGGGCATATAGAGATCTTTCAAGGAGCTCTCTCTTTTTTCCCTGAAGCTATAAGTTTTCTTTTTTTTTTTTTTCCTTTCAAATTCTGTGGATCTGAGAAGTAAGTCAGTCTGTACCTCAAGAAACTTTGGGATAAGAATTTGAAACCTTAACCCGTTGCACTGGATGCTTCTTTTCTTCCAGTGAGGTACAGAACTTGTTCCGAGCACTGATGTGTCACGTTGTTAAACCTTCATGGTGTGACGTGATGACACACAGGCAGCTAATTTACAGACATCCAAGTGCTGTAGCTGTGTTTTCTTTGTGTGAGAAAACTGAAAAGTTACCTCTCCTTAGAGGGTGAAGAAGATGGCAAACAACAGCAGTGCAATCTGAAGTAATTGCTTTACAAACTCCTACCGTAAATAATCCATGCTGTTGTGGCATAAAGATTTTATGGGCATTCAGTTAGAATGATCTCCTCGAGCCAATGCTGATGCAAAACACGTACTTTCTCTTAGCAGCATGAACAACCTGAGTCTCTGAAACTTCCAGTTGGTTATAACAATAGCCAGAAAAGCATTTCTGGGATGCATGTCTAGATTATGTTTCTGTGGTATAGTCTGGGGCTGTCTGTGTTCTCCCCCAGGTAGGCTCTCTTGAATTTCTTCTCCTTTAACCTCTTCACCGTTCTTTCCCAGGTGCGGATGTATAGGGGTCTGCTGGACTGCCTAAGGCAGGTCATGCAAGAGGAGGGCCTGGGTGGATTTTTTAAGGGCCTTTCGCCCAGCCTGCTTAAGGCTGCTGTCTCTACTGGCCTCGTCTTCTTTTCCTATGAGCTGTTCTGCAGCCTGTTGTGTGCCCTGAAGAACACTGACAGCACCAAGAGGAAGGAAAGCTGAAAGGGGCATGTGTTTGGCTACCTGGTATACTCCTGGAGGAGGGAAACTGAAGGATCTGCTCTGTCTTTATCATGTTGGAAATGTCAGAGCTCCCAGAGTTCCACCAGCCTGGAGGAAATGACATCCTGGGACCAAGCAGGAGGAGAAGGTGCCTGCAGTTCTGCCGACGACACTGACGTGCTCTGCTGGAAGCTGTTAAACAGAGCACTTCTTTGTTCTGTCTCCTCTGGTATCAGCGCACGTTTAGTGAGGGGAGGAACCAAGCATCCAACTGCTTAGCAGAGCCTGCGCTCTGCAAGACACCCAGGAGGGTGGGTGAATTCCTGTGCTTGCACAGGAGGGATCTCTGATCACAGAGAGGGATCCTGGCTAGCTGCTGCTGCTGAACTGACGTAATGCCACTCCTTAGCACTCAATCTGCCCAGCTTTGTTTCCTTGCTTATGGTCTGCTGTCGGCAGCATATTCTTTTCTCTGTGTTGCACAGGTAGCTCCGTACTGCTGTTGTGAAGTCAGCTAAAACCTCTTAAGTGTGCACAGATCCTTGGTTTTCCTCTTCTTTGCTGCAGTTTTTTTCTGGATTGCCGCTCACTGGCTGGACATTCTCAGCCACTTTAAGCACAGTATCTTAGTGGATCATGCTGACTTCAACTCATTCTGGTGAGCTTGACTGTATCTAAAGTGCCAATTTCTCTTCCTGTGTGTCTTGCCATGCATCTCTTAAGGTTTTGCATTGTTTTGGTCACGCTTTTTCCAAGTAGACCCTGAGGTGAAGAGCCCCTCCTTATGGGGTTTCAACACACAAGCCCAATTCTTACTATAGGGTGCTTTGCTTCCCTGTGAGTGAGTAAACAAATGCTGTATAGAGTTTTAGAAATATTTAATCTACATGGGAATGCTGAAGGACAGTCCTGTGGAAAGTACTGAAGTCTTTTTTTAAAAAATACCGCCTGTGAATGTTTCTAGACAGTATCTCTGTATTGGTCTCAAAACATTTCTGAACCTCAGTCCTACAGTGGTGCTAGCAAATGAAAATGTTTTGACGGGAATAGCTGAAGTGACAGAACTGAACATCAGATGGGAATTGTTCGGCTGGTGTTTAACGAGAAAAGGACGATTGAATTATAGCTGGAGAAGTGTTTTTCTTTGAGTTTTGGAAATTTTACAAATGGTTTTAAAAAAACACTCTGAATTATGTTAAAAGGGAAGAGAGGAAAATGACTTTCTTCCTCTTTTATTCTGTTTTTTTTTTTTTCAAGCTGAGCAGGGCGTAGCTGGACCAGTGTATGGAAGGCAGGCCTCCAAGGAAGAGCCAGTGCGATACAAAAGCATGTTAGTCATCTGGTGAACGGTAAAAAGGGCAGAGCGCTGCAATTATTTTGAGGATGGTTTGATGGTTCTTCTCTTGATGCAGTTCTCCGTGGCTTTCTTTCAATATTCAGGGTGTTAATCCCAAATGGTCTGGCCAGATTCCAACGTGACCAATTCCATTCTGTTGACGCAACTTCTGCTGGCAATTTGGATTGCGTATCAGTGTTACTCACTTATCCTGAACTATTGTGAGAGGCTGTTTTTAAAGAGCAGCTGTTTCACTCGTGGGTGAGATATCCAGCGAGATTCCTTGCAAGCCCGGGGCAAATAAGCAAAATAACTTTGTGTCTGCTGTGGTTTGAGACCTTTGAGTGCACAGTGGCTGTTCCACTGCGGATGACTTTGAGAACTATATAAAATTAGATTGGCTGAGCAGTGTCAGGCAGGAGGCTGATATATGAACCTCTCAGAGTGTTAAATGCATGCACTGAAAAAAAGGGGCAGTTTTGCTCAATGTTCCTTGCATTTCTCCTTTAAGCAAAGTTTTGTCAAAGTGCCTCGATTCCATTGGCGTTTTTCTGTTACCTAGGTTCTTCTGAGAGCTCCCCAAAACGTTCTTAGAAATGTTCTCCCTTTGTTTACTGTTTTTCCATTGTTCTTGGAAGACATAATAGCCTGTAATGACTTGGAATGCGTCGTAACCAGTGAAGAACTTAGCGTCCTGATGTCCTTCTGAGGCAGAGAAATAACTCATTTCAAAACAGGCACAAACAGGTTGGGATTGTTACTGCCTTTTGGCTCCGGGTAGAGAGGAATGCTGTCATGGTTAGCAGGGGTAGGACTGGCTACAGCAGAAGTTTTTCCATGCTGACCTAGACCTCCATACCCCTGTAGGAAACGTGGACCCATCCATCCTGTTTAACATTACAAGACTCTTGTTTTCCATTTTATGTGAAAGAGCTGCTGTTCGTCTGCACACAATAGAGGGAAGCTGCTTAGGAACTCAGCGGTGGGAAATGGAAGCTCGGGAACAGAGGATGATTTTCTTTGTTTCTCAGAGGGGTCAAAGAATAAAGAGCACAGAACTGCGCTGTTGGGGTGATGTCCCCGGAGTGTGCTGCGAGGTGGTGCAGGCAAACAGCTTTAGGGGGCGTGCAGCCTGATTGCTCCACGGAGGGGGCAGCAATGGAGAGTACAGAGCAGCTCCTCTCTGGGGTAATTTTTTCTCCACCCTGCATTAAATGAGCTTGCCTCCAACAGATGGCAAAGTCGAAGTTTAAGTTGTTGTACGAGTCTGCTGTGGACTCCAGAAGAGGCACTCCATGGGCAGAGGGCCTTGGCGCACAGCCTGGTTTGTAAATCCCTTTGGGCTGCTAGGCATGAATGGTACAGGCCCTGAAAGGCCCCTAAAGGCAGCTGCTCTTTTCGTGAGGGGAGCAGAAGGAGGTGACGACCCTAACTATGGAACATGAGAGGCTGCATCTCAGTCACTTCGTCTCTTGCCTTTGGTCAGCAGCATCTGTCCCTATGAAATTTCTGACGTGCGCTTGGCTGGCAGGGAGTCGCTGCTGGGGAAAGGCCTGACAGGAACGTGGCTTTCTCTTAGGGGTGAGACTGGTTTCACACGAAGAACTAGGGGACAGGTCTTGCTGCTGCTGCTGCTCCAGCTAAACCCGCTCACACCACTTGAATCTCAATTCCCTAGAATGAGAGGAGCAGGAGACAGGAGAGAGCTGTAGTCCCTTTGTTTTTCCATGTGCTGGAACAGAATTTTTCTTAGAAACTACACACTGCATCAGCCCACTTGAAGCGAATCCACGCAGCGGGTGACGGGCTGTGAGGCTGCGCCAGAGCTGAGCTGCTGGGATGGCTGGGGGTTCACTGAGGGCTGTCAGTGGGGCCGCGCGTTGCCTGAAATTCCCCTCTCAAGCCGCTCAGAAATTTGTTTTCTTCTAGTGCCTTTTCTCATCAGAATGTCCAAAAGCACTTTGGCAGGTAAACGTTAGACACAAGTCACGCGGTGGTTGTGGGATCCAGCACAGCTCTTAGCCTGCCTCGGGCAGGACCTTTACGCACAAACTCCGTGATGAATGCACTGCTTCCTCCTAGCACTGAGCGGCTCTTTGAGTTCCTCGGACAGTCGTGTTCTCAGGACGCTCATGCAGAGCCGCGTAGCATCATTTTAAAAATGAAATGAATGTTTTACAGTCGGTCCTGGAACGGACTGTTTGTAATTTGGGTTTAAGTTTCTGTTGTGGTGCAGACCTGTAACTCTCTGTGGCATTTTGCTGTGTTGTCCGGGTGGATCTTTCGCAGCTGCTGTAGTCTGAAAGCATCTGAGCACAAAGTGCACAAAGCGTGTGGCTACCTTTAGAAAGACAACATTAAATATTTTGTTATGCTCATGTCTGGCTGCAGTTTTTCATTCCTTCCCTCCTAGCGGACCCCACAGGATCGCTGTGGCCCTCCTGCTGCCTGGAAGGGAAAGATAAGGAGTGCGGAGCAGCAGGAGCTGTATGGATTTCCCTTCCTTCACTGGTTCCTGGGTGGTCGTCACAAGCAGGCAGAGCCATCCCTTGCCCCTGAGACACAGGTGATGCTTTCGACTCCATTGAGAGCTCAAGGGCTCTGTGCAGCCCCATCCCACGGCCTGTCAGAGCCACGCTGTTTGTCCCGAGCCACAAATCCACGGGGGATGAGTTCAGACTTTGTATCTAGCCAGGCCACCCAGCGCTGCAGAAAATGTTGACAAACTGCTCATTCTGCATTTCCTGAGGCCGGTCTTCATTCCCAGCAGCCTGGCTGCTCTGCTGCTGCCTCAACGCTGTTAAAGCTTCAGCCTCAGAGGGACCTTCCTCTGGGGGAGCTTGGAGAAAAAAAACATGAAGTGCATTACACCCCGCTCGGCGAGCTGCTTTAACACGTCTCTTCCATGATTTTTTTTCCTACTATTTTTATATATGCACACACAAATTCAGCAGAAGGCAGAACCGTGGCTGCTCAGAGCTTCTTCCGTAGCTCACCCTGGCCTGGAGGGAAAAGCAACGCTATTTCCACCTGGAGCCGCAGGGGTAGAGGTAGGCGCTGCCCTCGGACACTGCTCGGGGACGGGGGGGAGATGTCGGGGGGCAACCGGGGGGGCCCGGGGGATGTGCCGGGGCTGTCCCAGGCGGGTTCCCGGGGGGTTTCCCGGGGGCAGCCCCGGCGGCCGCTGTGGCCCGGCGCTTGCAGGCGGTGGCGCTGCGGCGGCTGCCGCTGCTCTCCCGGCTCTGCCCGGCCCGGCTCTGCCCTCCCCCGGCTCGGGCGAGGAAATGACCTAAGAGGAAACTCGGGCCGAGCCGGGGCTGCGGGGCCCGGGACGCTCCGGCCATGTCCATGCGTCCCAGCGGCCGAAAGACGGAGCTGGGGCGGCCCAGCAAGGTCGGTGGGGTTGCGGCCGGTTCCCCCCCTGTCCTGCCCCGGGACGCTCCGTCCCCGAGGCACTACGGCTGCCCCCAGCGGGGCAGAGGCGAGGTGGAGGGCTCAGGAGGGCAGGAGGAGGTGGGACGAGGGTCCCGGGTGGCTGTGGGCGCGTGGTCGGTGGTGGCTGAGGAGCCTCATTGCTCTCCTCCCCTTCTGAGTGCTATTTGGAGCACATCCAGCCCTTCCCAACGGGGATAACCCCCTAGGGCAGGGTGCTGCCATGTAAGGGGCTGATTCCCAGTGGAGTGGGGAAGCCAAACCCAACCAGGTCCTTCCCCAGGTGGCACTGGAACAGCTCCTCTCATGGGGACTGCTTGCAGCAAGCGTGCTTACCCCTGGGAAATGCTGTGCCCACTGTCACTCACTGCCACCAGGCAGGCGGTGCCGGCAGCAGGACCTCTAACGCGGACAGGGCCCGGCTGGTTTTACACTCACACGCCGTGTTTGCTCCAAGCAGGGTTATTTGGGCCCAGCAGTACCAAGCGGTGGTGCCCATCCCCAGGGAGCCCTGGGGAAGGATGCTCCCGGAGAGGCGCTGGGCGGTGGCAGCACAGACGCTGCCAGACGGGCTCGGGCGCTTCGCTGCGAGCCGAGCGGAGCTGAGCTGAGCTGAGCTGAGCTCTCGCCAGGTTCTCTCCACTCACACTGCTGCTGGTGCTACTGGTGAGCTCGGGCTGCAGCGCGGAATGGTGTGAGTGCAGGTACGGAGGGAGAGAGCCGGCAGAGTGCAGAGGACAGGCTGGGTGGGAAGGTGTTTTCCAACCAGGCACTGCACTGGGAGTGCTTGGCTGCTTGGAAATCCCTCTGGGGAGGAAACCACTGTGTGCTTTGGGGGCAGGTGATGCTACGCAGGTGAGAGTTTGGGCTCTGAGAGGTTTGTTGTCAGCCGCCATGGGGCAGGGTCTGCCCTGGGCCTCCCCAAGAGGCAGGAGAGGAGGGCAGAGCTGGGCCTCTCCCCCCAGCGAGCTCCTCTGTCTGCTCTGGGTTATTACGTGCTGTGCCAGGGCTTCGTGGCAAGTAGGGGTCGGGCTGTTTGCGACCTGTTTCTGCGCCTCTAAAGGGCAATGGGCTCTTCAGCTTTAACCGGGGTAGGGACCTGCTTGCACAGAAGGGTGACTAACATCCGCGGAATTTCGACGAGCTGGCAAAACTCATTTGGCGGATTGCCTTCTCCCTGATTGCGCTGTAGGTCTGGCAGCCTGGCATTTTGCACCCCGCAGCTCGTCTCGTGTGCGTGTCAAAGGCAGCCCTTCCTCTCGGTGCCGCGCGTACCCTCTTTCCATCTTTGCTGCATCACAAAGCAGAAGATATTTAACCTGGAGAGCGTTGAGCAGTGCCGTTTGTGCGCAGTGAGCTGTGCTTTACTGCAGAGGGATGAGATGGGAGCTGTTGTGGGATTTGGGTGAAGAGCTTGCTGTGTTTTGCTGGGAGCTGAGGGAGTCTGGCTCTGGTGCAGGAGAGAGGCTTGGCTCGCGCTGGATAGGGTGGATTGGATGCTTAGGTGCTGGTTTGAGTCTTCCCAGGCTTTGCATGAAATTAGATGAATTGCTGTTCCAAAGGCACAAGGGAGTGGCTGCACGGGGCGCTCCTGCATGTGCTTCCCCACAGTATAGCCACAAGGAAGCCTAATGAAGGGAGGTAGTTGAAGATGGGCTTCTCTGAAGATGAAGCCCAGAAGTTTGTTGTCGTAGGCTGATAGGAAGCAAGGCTTAAAAAGATATGGGAGTGAGGCTTTGCTCAGATTTAGGGCTGGAGTGGGATGCCCTAATAACAGAGGATTTTTCTCGGGAGCTGGGGGGCTGTCAGGGTAAAAGCCTGGGCTCCAGCACTAGCTGGGATTTGCAGAATGCCTTAGGTAGACATCTAGGCCAACTAAACCCCGTCTGTTTTTTTTCCCAGGGGCTGCCACTAGCACATCTGTTCCCCTGATTCTGCCGTTGGAGGAAGCCGGTCATGGGGGAAACAGGCAGAGAAGAGTATAAAATACAGTCGTTTGACGCCGAGACTCAGAAGCTGCTGAAAACAGCACTCAAAGGTCAGCAGGCTTTCTTCTAGCTCCTCTGCCACACTCAGCTTGGCTAGCTGAAGAGGCTGGGTGCTTGGACACCTTCTGCTAACATCAGTTGCTAAGTGCAGAAAAGCTGTTCTGTAAATGCTGTTTGTCTGGGACTGGGTCCCATAGGCGAAGCTGTTCCGAGAAGCTGTTTGCTCCCTGCCTCTTCTTACCCCCACCTCCCCGCTGCTTTTTGGTGCAGCTCTTCAAATCCAGCTCCTGGTTCTCAGGGAACTGTGCTCATCACTGTGGCTTTCTCAGATTTCGGGTACCTTCCTCTCCTGCATTCACCCAGCATCTCTCCCTGTACCTAGTTCCTGCTCCTCCCAGCCCCTGGGGTCTCCTGCTCACGTCTCTGGTCAAAGCCCAGGGGGAGTCTGCATGTCTGGCTCCTGCTAACCCAGCTTCAAAGCAGTGCTGGGATCTCAGATTCAGATCAACTTCTTGCTTCTCATTATCGTGCTTTTCTCCATCGCTTTCCCATCTTGTTGGCTGTGTCTCCAGCCAGGGAGGACCATTGGAGATGGTATCTCCAAAGCAGCTGGTGTGCAGGAGGGGCGGTGGGAGTGAGCATGAGTTTTTCCACCATGTAATGTGGTTGTGCTAGACCCCAGCTAGTACTAGGCCAATCCTGGTTGCATCCTAGGCACCCCAGAGCAAGCAGGGCACAAAATGTACCGGGTCCTGACAGCCTTTCTCCTCTCTGCAGACCCCAGCAGCGTGGACCTGGACAAAGTGGCCAATATTATCGTGGACCAGTCCCTCAAAGACTGTGTGTTCAGCAAGGAGGCAGGGCGCATCTGCTACACCATCATCCAGGTAGGAGATCCTTGTGTCCAGACAGTGAAACGTCATTAACCTGTGCTCGTTATCGCTAGAAGGGGGCAAGAAGGGCTTCTTTCCAGCCCTGCACTCTGACCCTTCAGCCAGCTTTTCTCTTCCGCTTGCCCCCTGCAGCGGCAGGATCCAGCTGTTCAGCTGGTGAGTGCAGGCAGTTAGTTGCAGCTTCCATGCCTCCCTGGGCACCACAGGAAGGTATCCGGATGGTCCTGCGTCACCCAAGTACCAGCACCCCCCTGCCCTTCTCACATCCCAATTTCATCCCTCCATCCTGCTTTTGTGGGGTCACAGGCAGAGAGCAAACAAGTGGGCCAGAGCGTCTTCCGGAGGAGCCTGCTGAACCGGCTGCAGCAGGAGTACAAGGACAGAGAGGATCTGCGCACCCGGTCGCTACAGGCGTGGATCTGCTACGTCACCTTCATCTGCAACATCTTCGACTACCTGAGGGTGAGGAGCTGGAGCAGGAGCACCTGGCTGCTGCTGCCTAAGGGTGCCAGAAGAGCCCAGGGGTCAGGGGCAGGGCTGTTGGACGTGTGTTGCGCAGTGTCCTAAGGCCACAGCTCAGCAGAGCAGGGGCCGGAGCCAGTTCTCAGTGTAAGGATACTCCCAGGCAGGCAAAGAGCCTTGGAGATGCAGAGCCAGCTCTGGGAATAGTCACAAAGTCTGAGCTTCCTTGTTTTGTACCCGGTGTTTGAAATCCCCTGATTTGACCGCTCCTGAATGTCCTAGATCGAACTAGTTGCCGTTCGGTCCAAGGGGAACTGCATTTCGTTTAGTCATGTGAGTGCTCAAATCATTTCTAGCCCATGTATTGATGGAGTTTGTCTGCAAGCCTTTGCTGCAGTGTGTGCACTTGGATGCCTGCTTGGTGTACGTCTAAAAATGATGCAATTCCTGCAGGCAAGAAAAATGCTATTACGACAAGTGCATTTCCCATGACTACCTGCTTACATTTAAAAATAGATGCTTTCACATCGTTTGTTCAGTTTCTCTGGCTCCTGGAGACTCAAATGTCTGGTCTGCTACGTAAATCCCACCGATGCTGCGTTTGGCAGCACAACTGAATTCTGCTCCCTTCTTTGAAAAGCAGCAGGGGGAGAATTCTTTAAAATAGCTGCAGCCTCTTCCCTTTCTGCCACCAAGCTGACAGCAGGTCCTGTGTCTTCACAGGTGAACAACATGCCCATGATGGCTCTGGTGAACCCTGTTTATGACTGCCTGTTCCGACTGGCACAGCCTGACAGCCTACAGAAGGAGGAAGAGGTGAGTGCAGGGAAAAGAGGTGCTCGTGTGCTTATTGTCCAGCCAAGGCCCAGCAGAAAGCGCAGCCCGGGAGGGATGCAGAGAGGGCTGGTGCAGGGGAGAGCTTTAAGGCCAGGCAGGAGCCTCCCTGCCCTATATGTGCTGAAAGGAGACCTGCTGGACAAGAGGATTTGCAGCCCAGAAGGAAGCAGGATGGTGCTGGCTCCGACTACCTTGCCCAGGCTGCACGTCCTCCCTTTGCATGGCTTTTCCCCCGTTGCCCCAGTGACAGGAGAGACCCAGCAGTCCCCCTGTTCCTCGAGGTACGGGCTGTCCTGCGTCACGCAGGTTCACCTCCTGTCATGGGAGAAAAATGCAGGCAATGACTCCCGTTTTCACAGAAACAACTGCTTTTGTAGCTGAACATCTGGAAAAGCACCTGTCAGTCTGACCTGCTGAGGCACTGCAGGCACAGGAGGTGATGGCAGATAACTGTGCGGGCTGTAGCTGTGCAGAGCACCTGTCCGTGTCCTGCAGGGCCCAGTGACACGCTGTGCCATGCTCTGCGTAGCTGCTGCTCATCTGTGGGCCTTCAGAGCTGTGCCAGAGCCCAGCAGGCTGAAGAAGGCTCTGCTGGAGGTCTGCACGCATCTGGTCAGCACAGGAGGGTGCAGCAACCCGCACAGGACATACCTTGAGTCACCCTGGGTGGCTGCTGAGTCTGTGGACCCTTGGATGGGCACTTCAGCTTTTGGTTTTTTTTTTCCTCCATCTTATCTTAGCACAACCCTCCCACCCCTGTGGCCCACTGACTTTTCCCTCTTCTCTAAAGACCCAGTTAGTGCCCATTTCCTGCAGGTCTCTTGACTTTTTAGTTTTGGAGCATTCTTCCCTCTGTTCTTGAAGGCACCTTACTCCAGCCTCTTCTTTCAGTCCTTGTGGACATCTTGCAGGAAATTAACACTTTTCTACATGTTGCTGGTGCATTTTTCTCGTAATTTTGTTTGTGAGGCCGGGGAGTTCACAAGGTGCTTTTCCAGGACTGTTGCCAGAGCAGACATGCAGCCCCTCCTGCCTCCTGGGTCACAGCAACTTGTGGGAAGCAGAACTGTCATTTCTTGGAAATTCAGGGCAAAGGGAACAGCGTGAGTTGGTCTACGAGTGACTGATGGGGACCTCCACAGAGATAGGCCAAACTCCCACTACCTCTGTACTCAGCTCTCTTGTCTTCCTTCTGAAGGTGGACTGCTTGGTCCTGCAGCTCCATCGCATTGGCGAACAGCTGGAGAAGATGAACTCACAGCGGATGGACGAGCTCTTCTCCCTCCTCCGAGACGGCTTCCTTCTGCAGGAAGGGCTCAGCTCCCTGTCCCAGCTCCTGCTGCTGGAGATCATTGAGTTTCGGGCCGCAGACTGGAAGATGACGGACGCTGCCCAGAAATACTATTATAGCGAAGTGACAGATTAACCCCTCTACAGCAGAGGTGGAGAGATGTCCCCAGCACTTTCACCAGCAAGCTTCATACCAAGTCTGAATTTCTTCTCATGTTAATGTTTTTCTAGCACTTCCTGTAAATAAGATTTATACTGGCTAGAGCCTCTGGGCACATAACCATCAGTATCAGTCTGCAACTGGTGCTAGCCTGACTTTGGATGTTTAGAGAGGTGGGAAGGGGTAGGGCACATTTAACCCAGCAAGTTCTTCCACTCATTTTGTTTAACTGCTGCCAGCAAAAGGCAAGGAAGGTGTCTAGCTCAAACCAGCATTTTATACAAGCGGTAAGGAAAGCACAGTTTAGGCTGAGAGCATTTTGGTTCACCCAAGAGCCAGCAGAGCTGAAGGAAGCAGAGGGGAAATCTTTCACAGCTCACGGTCCCAAAACAGGTTGTATCTGGTTGTCTGGGACAAGTTACAGAAAATTCTGTGGTCGGATGCCTCACAAGCAGCTCATCCAAGTGCTACGTTTCCCTCCTTCCAGCATGCTGGCAGCACCTGCATGCAGCACAGCCTTCACCACTGGTCACTAGCCACCAAGACCTGCCACGGGGCAGCCTGCAGCAGGACAGGTCCCTGAGCACATGTAGCTAGAAACAGGTTTTATAAATTTTATACAGTGACTGTTTTTTCAAAATTTAGTGAGTTTCAAATACAGTATGTTTCTTATGAGAATAAGAATGGGAGAGGAAGAAAGAAACCAAAATAGTTTAAATAAAAGTGTTTTTTTTTTCTAATAAAAGTTTTCCACTAACACGTGCCCTGCTTTCTCTCTGCAGTTGTGAGCAATACTTAAAATACTTGCAATACTTGCTCCTGACTGAAGTGGGGACGCTGTGATGTTAATTTTCTCCTCTGGTGTAGGGTGACAGACAGGGTTTACGCAACCAGGGTAGCTGGAACACCAGTGTGAGACTCAAACAACAGAGACAAAAGTTTGGAATCGAGAAACCTTTCCCATAAAGGAGCAGCTTTATTTTTCCTGTTCACATCCCCCAACAGATCTGTGCAGAGAATGTTGCTGATGACCAGAACCAAAAGGAACATTTTACTGCCTTTTGTACCAATCATGCTAAGGCTGGCTATGGTATGGAAAAGAATCCAGATCTGCTCTTTCCTAGCTATACGGCTAGAAAGAGAAAACTCTTGCTGATCACAGGAGCAGAGACTTAAAAGTCCCCAGGAAACAGGTAAGTGAAATAGAGAAATTATTCTGTACAGTGTTGTTCTAACAAAAGCATCTAGGGCTCGTCTTCGCAGGAAACCCATTAAAAAAAGCTAGAATGTCTGTGCAGGGGTCAGTAACTATTTCCAATTCCCCATTCCCCCATCCAAACGAGCACAAAGGAAATAAACCATGGGGGGATGCGAGAGGCTTCCTCTGGCTGAGCTCAGAAGCTGTCAGAAGGGATCTTCCACCTTTCCTTCTCCCCAGCTTCTCTCAGGCAGGCAGCTCAGGGGCTGTGTTCCCCAGGCTGCTGGGGTGGTGGCAGTGCTGTGCAGCACGCACGTCCCCATCGCAGTCCCTACCACCAGCGGAAGTGGGCGTAAGCCCGGTTGGCCTCTGCCATCTTGTGCAGCACGTGCTTCTTCTTGATGATGGGCCCTTCGTTGTTGAAGGCTAGGAGCAGCTCCTGGGAGAGCTTCTCAGGCATCAGCGTGCGCCGGTGCTTGTTCTCCCTGCACTCAGTGATTAACCACTTCATGGCCAGGAAGCGTTTCCGGTTGTCCTTCAGAGGGACTGGGACCTGGGCAAGATTTAAACCCTAAGAGTTATTGCATGGCAAGGGGGCAGGAGCCTACTGTTCTCCAGCAGTCATACAGGACCAGCTGGACTCCATAGATTTACACCCTGCTGTGATTCCCATGGCAACATCCAGCAACCTGTAGTAAAACTAGCTCTGGTGGTCCGGTGTGATCTGTGCCAATTCACCTCGTCTGCCCCTAGAAACTGGCCTTTGCTACCAAAACAGAAATTCAGACACTGGCCTTTGTAGGGACTTCTGGCCCATCTGGGAATTGGATGCAGGCAGCTTTGTTCTAGCAAAAGTGAGCGATGGATAGTCACCCTTCCCCTGCACCAAATGACAATGAAATGGCACCGAGTTTCATTTCTCCATCAGGTCTTAAGTGCTGCAGAACCCATGTTTAGAGACAGGTTCTGCTCCTGTTTTAAATATTGCACTGTATCTAGTTAATCTTTTCTGCTACTCTGACCCACCCAGGGCTTTGGGGCTTCTATTCAAGACACATGATGTAGCAAAGAGGATGGGACTGCTAGCCCCAGGACTGCCGATTCTTTTGCTGTGATCAAAAGGATCAGAGATCAGTGATCTCTGATTCCTTGGACAAATGTTTGCTGCGTACCCTACTTCTTACCTAGTCAGAGAAGCAGAGCCCCATGCTGCTAAGGGAATTGCCATGCTGACAGGCTAGGGTCCTGATCTTGGACAGGGTTTCTAAGTGCTGTTTTAATCCAGATTATAAACTGGCACTCTTTCTGAGAGAGAGAAGCGCAAGCTGAAGGGGTGGCAACCACTGCATTTATTTCCCTAGCTAATTCTCCCCCAATCAGATGTGTTCCCAGGCCCCCTCCTTTCACCTGGTAGGTTTTGCCACCTTTCGTGATGTTGCTGAGTCCAATGATGGGCTGGCAGTTTTTCAGAGCCTGGTGGAAAATGACGTAAGGGTTGCATTCGATTTTCTCCTTCTCATCTTCTGGAGCTTTGTGGTACTTCTCCAGCTGCTTCCTCTTAATGGCCTCTAGAGTCTTGGGACAAAATCAAGAAAGGAGACATGCAGAGCAGATGGATAATCCCATTCCATGAAGTTAGATCACTTTTGCAAGCACCCCATTTACACTTGAGCCTGCAGCTTGTTTTCTAGCCCTACAGGCAACAGGCCAGACAGGGACTCTCAAGTTTTACTTCACCCTCTTCCAGCTCTTCAGTCATTGCATTTGGGGTGAGGAGGGCAAGTAGCACAGACCTGGGCCAGGTGGCAGGGCAGGGACAAAGTGAAGACAAGCAATGCAGGTCTGTGTTCATTAAGCATCCTCTCCTCCAAAGCCTGGAACTTGAGACCCAAGAACCTGCGTGTTTTTGTGTCACAAGCAATTGGCAATTTGGGGAATATTTGGACAATCTGTGTCCCCATTTCAGGGGCTGGAACAACACCAGATGAAACCACCAGCTAATACCCATTACTGTAGGATAGTGCAGGGGTAAAAAGTGTGTCATACAGGTGACACATTTGTGGGACTTCACTGGAAAGGTAACACAGAAGATAAGTCATGAAGAGAGTTAGAAGATCTCAAAAGAAGATCTTTTGAGAGAATGATGCTCTTAAGGGTAGACAATTTATGCATACATAAGGTTCAAAAGATCCAAGAGACACTGAAGAATGGAAAGTGAGAGTTCTCTGTTAAGCTATTATCACTTCATCTGTGAACTGAACGAGGCTGAAACTTGTACAAAGTTTATGCCTGATCATGTAAAAAACGGTAACAATAATGTACATGTGGAGGGAAGCATGTTAGGATGGCACAGAAGACCTGATTCTGGTAATTCCTAATTCCAGTGGGCTTGATGTCCCAGCCTTTTGTTCCATATTGTTTTAACATACTAGTCAGAAGAAGCATGAGTTCTCACCTGAGACATCAGGCTTCTGGCCAGCACTTTATTTCCATTCTTCATCATCATATTGGTGAATTTGCTGTAAACACAAAGTTCAGTGCAAGCTGATTTAAATTCTCATTTTGTCAACTGCAGAAATAAGGTCCCCTGTTTCTGTTTTTCCCATGTGTAAGTCTGGGTGCTGCTAGATCTGCTTGAATCATCTCTAACCCTTGCCAGTCAGTAGTCTTTTGACAAAGCTTTGTGGGAAAAGGTTAACCCAAACAAATTGTGATGTAAGAGAAAGCAATGTGCACCACAGCAAGTGTATGCTGAGGAGGACAGCACAGCTCCCTGACATTCTGGTTCCGTGGGACCTAGCTGTAAAAGACAATGCTGTCTCTGACCTGATTGTAGGGTCGCTGAACACGGAGCAGGACACACTGGGAGGAGCTGCTTTTATGGGTTGAAGAGTCCTAAGCTCTTGTTTTTCCTTTTCTTCCTCAGACAACTCATCCCAAGGCTTCCGATACAATTCCTTGTTCACTTCTGGCTCTAAGAAGCTCGGGTTGTAGCGACTCCATCTCACTTGTGTCAGCCTGCAAAGAACAAGATGAGAAGGAGGGTTGAAAATCAATATATCTGATAAATCTTAGAGGGGATTTGCACGGTCTTGTGAACACATCTCAGAAGTGCATGTCAGATTTTAGTGGCATCTCTACCCTCACCACTGCTTCGCTCTCTACAGCAGAGGCACTGACAAACAGGAAGGCCCACACTTGCTGCAAAACAATCTCCACACCTCAGAGACAGCAATCTGATAGGGAGTCTTGCTCTACAGCTTCAGAAGTTAAACTGCGGCAACTCCTGAGCTGAAGGCTGGAATAACTCTTAAGTGTAACAAAAGCAAAGGGCTCCCCTCAGGCCAGCGCTGTTCTCTAGCAGTGGTTGTGCCTCACTCCCACCCAGGTACGCTAAAATAAAGCAGCTCTGCAGCATCGGACAGCCCTGCCCTTGATGAGGAGGAACCTCACGAGGTTCCCCCATGAGAGGAACCTCACGAGGGCTGCGAGGTCCCAGCGTCTGGACAGCTTAAGTAAATACACCAGTGCTATCAGAAGGGAAACAAGAACCTTAAAATAGTTATGTATATAAATATTTAGTAGCGGGAGGCTGTATTTCGGGCACGTTCTGGAGAAAAGCAAGGGCACCTAAGACATCCCCACACTCCTCCAACAGAGCCGGCCGCTGGCAGGGCCCGGCAGCGCCCGCAACTCCGGCCCCAAACTCCGGCCCTCGCAAGGAAGCAGCCGGGAGGAGGCCGTTTATCGCCCATTTATCCCCCTCGGCGCTAACGGAGCCCTCCCGCTCTTACCGGGGCAGCCAGGCCCGCAGCCGCCGGCCCAACCCCGCCACGCTGGGCGCCGCCATCTTACGCCGAGCTCAGGACCCAGCGGCGGGGCGGAGCTGGGCTCGGGGCGGGGGGAACGGCTCGGCTGCGCCTGCGGGAAAGGGAAAGAAACCCCTATAAAGTGCCGTCCTCTATCAAATAAAACCCATTGCCTGTGCCCCAGGGGTGCCCCGAGGGCCGGCTTTGCGGGGAGGGCTCGGGCTCGGGCTCGGGCTCGGGCTCGGGCTCGGGGGGAGGCCCACCCCCGGTGGATGGGGGGCGTCGGGTGAGGAGCGCGGTGCTTGGGCACGGAGGGCTCCGCTCTCCCTCCCGGGACATCGAGACCCCCCATCTGCGGGCTGCGGAACGAGGCGACGGGGCTCGATCGTGGGCGGCCCGGGGAGGAGGAGCCTAAGGCCGGCGGGGAGGCTCCGAGGCCCGGCCCCGCTCTCCGCTCGGTTCTCGCGGAGCCGGGGCGGAGCCGCGGGCCGGGCCGGGCCGACAACATGGCGGAGGCGGAGGGGGAGAGCCTGGAGTCGTGGCTGAGTGAGTACCGCCGGGGCCCGCCGCCCAGCCCGGCCCCTCAGCCCCGGCCCCGCTCCCTGACGCACATCCCGGGGTCCCCTCGGATCGCCCTAGCCCCTCTCGGCCCCCTCAGCCCCATCCGTGCCCTGCTTCCCCTCACCTTCCACTGGGAGCCGCAGAGGGGGAGCGCCCCGGCCCCTGCCCCTCGCCTGCCCGCGGTGTCGCTGTGGGTCGGGGGGACCCCGAGGCCGTGGCCGTGTAGGCACGGCAGCGCTGGGGGCCGGTGGTCGGCACTTTAATTGTTAAAACGTCGGGCAGGGTTGTTCGGCACCTCCGAAGCCGTCGCTGCTCTGACCACAAAGGCTCTTTCCCTTCTCCTTCCCTCGCCTGGCTTTCTCTTAGCGCCGTGGATGGTCTGAGCGGTGTCAGTGAGGCTCGGGGCTGGAGGAATTTCCTAAAGAAATTGTATTCCTGTGTTATACAACCATGTTTTTCAAGCAGGCAAGCTGCTCTCTCCCTAGCTGCGCTTGCAGGAGTTTTGGGTGTCTATTGGAAGACTGCAGGCTGGAAAATTTAAAAATCACTGGTTTAAGAAAATTATTTTGTATTACAGAACATCAAATATTAGAGACAGAAAGAAAATTGTCTTGTTCGCCTCACAGCCATTGCTGAGCGTCTCCCTGCTGTGTTCCTGTCCCTGCATTTTTGCTGTCGGCTGTGCGGAGCCTCAGCGCTGCGGGGTCTGGCCCAGGTCTGGAGGGGACTTGTAGGAATTGATCAGAACTGTATTTTTTCTCATTTATTCCAAGTACAGGGGCTTCTGCTCCCGCCTCTGGGATGCAGTATTGAAGATTGATAATTTATTACCTGGATTATGTTCTTTTCTTTTTAGTACAGATTGTTTGATTACAGCAGTGAGCAAAGTTCCTAACTAGTTGGGTGTCATGCAAATAGCAGAATCTTGTCATTCCCCTCAGTGCTTCAGAATGTGAAATCTGTTGTTCTTTTGGAGCTGTACTTCCATTAGTGACATGAAATAATTCTTGTCCTTCCTTGAATTTTTATATAAAATTTAAATGCGTATGTGGTATCATCATCTGTTACAGAAGTTATTGGCTAAACTATGTTTTCAGCTCTCACTTCTCATTTTAGATCAGTCCCTTCTGTCCCCTTATAATTCTTGCTCCTCCTCTGAACTCCCACAGTTTGTCAATATCTTTCTGTTTAATTGTAGCCAGCGAGACACATGAAGGAACACCCACATACCTTCCTTCTAATCTTCTCTGAGGAGGACTGACTCACCAAATTCAGCATGTGTGTCAAAATATCGAGTAGGAAGGATATTTTAGGCTGTGCAGGCTGGAAAGCTTCCTGGCTCTTTGCTTTGTGCTTTTTGTTTATTTTTAATTGTGGAAGTTGAGAGAGGCGTTAGCTCCCTTGACCATGCAGTAGGATGTTCTGTCGCTGAGAGCACGGCGTTACAAAAGCTTTCCTCGCTGTAAGCAGCGTTGCCTGCTCTGTGTTGCAGTGAGCCTGATGGTACAGCAGTGCACTTTTTTTTTTTTCCAAGATTTAAGCGTTGCTCTTGTTTACGATGATAAATTTATGCCTGGTCACTGCTACGGTGGTTTGTGCTGGTGTGATTGTCAGCTCCTCCCATTGTTAGGAAGCGTGGTTCACTTATTAAACGTAAATTACCGGAGGAGTTGTGCAGACCAGGAAGGCAGAGTGCAAAGGCTGGTGCATCTGAGTGCTTTCACCAGGCCTCCTGAGGTTATTTTTCTTGTAACTATCAAAAAAAAAGTACCGTGTCTAACGCTAACCTTGAGGGTGTGCACCTGCCGTGCCCCTATTGAAGTGAAGGGCCAGAACTCAGCAGTGCAGCCAACCTCCCAGTCACAGGAAGATGGGAAATTTCTTCCCGGTGTTTTTTCTGTACTGGTGGTATGCAGCCTTCCAGGCTGCCCTAGCTTTTGGTCATCAGGTGGAGTCATAGACCTATGAAGTAACATCATCCTCGTGTCCTAACGCTGCAGCAGATCTGTACTTCAGCCTGCCATGATCTCGCATCTTCATCTCCTGTCTCATTTCAGGCAGTTGGGGTGAGAGAAGAAGATCCCTTCTATTCTCTCCCTGTCTGCAGGCTCTGCTGCTGCTGTTAATTGAAATAGAAGAGGAGGTTAGAAGATAGTGTCAGGTGTACAAACGCAGCTGGATCCTTTAACTGTAGTGCTGCCTGTACTGCTGCTTCCAAAAAGGAGCTTATTGCATTGCATTCATGTCAGGCTGAGGCAGTGTCCAGGTATGTGACAGATGGAGGCAGCTAAAGTATGATGATTGTCCTTTTTTTCCCCTCTTGTATCACCATGGGTTAGCATTCTGCTCGTGTTCTCTGACAGAATCTGAATGTTAGGCTCTGATGTGCTTGGATAGCGCATTCCCAATTCATGTGCTAGGTCTGATCTGGAGAAACACTTTGCTGGGATGGCCTTTATCTTATCTCTATAGAGAAATAAACTCAGGAAAATGAGTGTTCATTACCAGCCAATTAATATTCTCTGTATTCCAGAGTTGTTGCTCTTTACAGAAAATAAGCACCTTTGTTTCACATGTAATGATGCATCTGGATATTGACTCATTAGCATTTCAGGGTTTAGCAGAGCAAATAAATGCTGAATGGCTCTGATGCTTAGGTCAAGTATGAAGCAACTTTCAGACAATGCTGCACTTAGGACTTAAAAAGCTAAGGCAGAGATGCTGCCAGGACTGGGCTAGTGCAGAGACTGGTTTCCAGATTGCTGATTCAGATTTACTTGGGTGCCACTGTGAAATGGGATTTTCAGGATGGGGCCTCATTAACAAGCGTCTCCACAAAATCAAACTTCTTAACCGGTACCAAATGGACTTATTTTGGTAATTTCAACAGAGAAGCCAAGGATTTAATATTCCGTAGCACCAAACTCTTCTTCCTGGAACTAGCCCTTTCGTGGAAGGGTTGAACCCCATTTATAAGGCAGTAGTAGCTTCCTGCCTACGTTTTAAGTTTTCTGCATAAAA
Organism: Heteronetta atricapilla; assembly: GCA_011075105.1. Lineage (NCBI taxonomy): Eukaryota > Metazoa > Chordata > Aves > Anseriformes > Anatidae > Heteronetta > Heteronetta atricapilla. Next base: position 5,859,115 of record CM021748.1, read on the forward strand.
ATAGAGGATTTTAGGTTACGTCTTCATAGCATGATGCAGCTTCATGTGGGGAAGATGCTGAAAAGGGTAAGCAAGGTAAATCAGCTTGTCTGGGATGCTGTGTTAACATGGCTTGTACTGAGATCAGTAAGCAAGTCAGTTAAGGTATCTGTACAAACCGGTGTGCTGTCGTGAAAAACTGTCAATCTTCAGAACCAGGGCAAAGCTTCTGATCAAGAACATTAACTTATGAAATAGGGCTTCATGTGGAGATTTTACGAGTGTTCAAAATAGGGAGTTTCTTCGTGTGGAACATAACCTCCCTTCAGTAATGTCCCTTTCCTCAGGATTTACTATCTTTATGTGAGAGCTTTTGGTGCAAGAAGTTAGAGGAATCTGAATCCAATATGAGTGTGAGAAATAATCCAGGGTCATTCCAAGAAATCTTTAATTTTAAAGCTGTTCCAAACATCTCTAACATCGGCAAGGAACTGATGGTTACATTTTCCCATTTGTACCGGATCTCTTCCCTAATTTCAGGATGTGCCACCAACAAAGAGTTCGTTTAGTTGAGTGTCCTTCCCTGTTTGTGCTCTTCCTGTATTTATCAAATAAATTCCATTAACTCCAGCCAGGAACTGTGTTTCTTTCATCTAGGCCTGCAGAGCAGCAGAGGTACTTTGGAGCACCAAACCATGCCCGATGCCATTTGACTTGCATGAAAAGGCTGTAGATTGTTGTACGTCCATGTTTTCATGATGCTTCCAGCGCGTTCAGCAGCTGTGAGCGTGGTAATAAGGTTTAAGTGCCTCATATGTTCTGAGCAGTTGCTTGGCTCTGTAGCAGCTGCATTTTAAAGTAAGCCTTTCTTGAATCTCTCAAGCTCAAAAAGTAGCTTGGTAGCTTAGCTGGCACAGTGAGATGTGATCCCACAGGTAGGCTTCCCTGGCTGCCTTCTTTGACTTACCGAGGGTCCCGTGCAGGTCAGCAGCAGATTCACCAGTGCAGAGTATTTTACAGATGCAATCCATGGGAGAATTTGCAAAGTTGCTTTACAACTGTTCTTTTGTGAGGAGGGAAACACGAGCAGACCTTGTAGGGCTGCTGCAGGAGCAGGACTAAGGTGTACTGTGAAAGTGAGGTTTGAGCCTAGGTACTTGACAGTTGTTTTTATTTGCCTGTGGAAGGGTAAGAGGATATTTTTCAGTGGTGACAAAACGTGATGCTTTGTAATGTTGCATGCGTTATTTAGTTACGCTTTCCTGTATGATTAAAGTACAGGCACGTGTGCTGTCTGCTTTTTTTCCCCTGTACTTCGTCCCCTGCTCTGTATTATCTGGCTAACCAATACATTCTTTTCTGTGTCTATTTCCATTCAAAATCTTGAGGAACGCTTCTTAAACACCAGACCCTAGCTAACTGCAGTGCATTGTTCCTTCCTTTACAAGAAAGAAATCTTCATGTCCAGTCATCTCGGCAGGAAAATTAGATTAAAGTAGGAATCTTGTCTACTGTAAATTCAGTGCTCCATCAGAGTGAAGTAAAATGCATGCAGATACTTTCATAACAAAAAGAGGTGTTGATAGCCTCAGGATTCTGCAGTCGTGTAATAAGTGAGATCCTGGTGTCAGAGGGAGGATCCATCAGGAGCTTGGTATAGTCCAGCCAGTGGAGCATCAGTCTCTGAACATGCAGGATTTGAATCCTTACTCACATACAGGCTGTGGTGTTCATTACTTGCAAGAAGAACTTGGTGTGTAATAGTAAATTTCAGTTCATAGTTCCCAGGGGAAATGAAAAGGCATCCAACAAATCACCTGACACCCTAAAAACAAGTGTCAATGCTAAATGACTTCTACTAAACATCTTCCAGCTCTTCAACAAAACTCCCAGGGAATACAAAAAGAATTTCCTATATAGAAAATTGGAGGGTTTAGCTTTTAAGGAGTTTATTGTTATAGCCAAATAGAAAGAGCATTTCAGGTAGAGGGAAGCAGAATGAGCTCGAACACTTTCTCTTGTACTTTCATTCACAGTATGGAAAAAGCATGTTTCTGAGTACTTGACATTCGACATCTGCTCTTTGGAAAGCTGTGATTCTTGCTGGATATTTGGATGCATCAACTTGGAAACACCCTTTCCCCTGACCAGACACAGCATGTGTCAACTTTTTTTTTGTAGTTGGCGGTGGATGTCAAACACCTTTCTCTAGGAAATGTATGACTTTTTATACTGTTTTTTGCTTGTGTGGTAACATATTTTCTTTCTCTTGCCAAAGATAAAGCCACTAACCCATCTAACAGGCAAGAAGACTGGGAATACATCATTGGATTCTGTGACCAGATCAACAAAGAGCTTGAGGGGTAGGTGTCCCAAACCACGTTAGACTTGGTAAATGAATGTGCACAGTTTAAAATATGTCATTTGATCATCAAAGTTTAATTTTTTTTCTTACATACGCTGATATCACAAGGAAGATCTGGCTGCAAATGAAACAAGGTGCCATGAAGTTTGGTTTCCCTTCTGTGAAGGGAAGCTTTATACACAGACTGAGAGCTAGGAAAATATGAACCCTGAATCTGCCTCGTGTCAACCTCTGCAGCTGCAGGGTTCTCATCCAGCCAAACTCATCCTGTTTTTCAGCCTGCAAAACAGGGTTAAAATTCTTAGTGCTTGATGGGTCTTCACATAAAATCCGTACAAACCTCCTGGTCACAGCATTCCTGTGAGCTAAAGAAGAAGTGTTTTCTTCTGGAAAAAGGAAACTAATTCATGAGAAGTGATGTGATTTCCTGGGCTGGGGACTGTACTGGGAGTTGTTCAGCCCATCCCAAGGAGGAATCTGGAATTGCTGGCTCAGAAGACCAGCCCTACTTCCTTTTATACATGCAAACAGCCAGGCTTACAAAGATACCTTGAAGATTTGTTAGTCTCTGTACGCTGATGAAAACATGAAAAGTACTAATTTCTTTTAATCATGTGAAAGATCTCTTTTAAACAGTAGAATTCCTGGAAGCCTGAAAATCCCTCAATATGTTCCCCTGCATTGTAATGGGCACCTGCTTTGTTTCAGGCCACAAATAGCTGTGAGACTCCTGGCTCACAAGATCCAGTCACCGCAGGAATGGGAGGCAGTCCAAGCCTTGACAGTAGGTAGTCCTTGACCCTTCTCTTAAATCCAGCTATATATCAATTGACATTTTCCATGCAGAGTAGAAGCGAAGCACAGCGTGTGTTAGTGGGGTTAGCTGGGGCAAGGTCTGGGGCTGAATTCCCTGCTGGGAGGGCATGGGCAGGGGGAGAGGGAGCGTGGCTGCCTAACCAAAGTGTCCAGATTGTGCATTAGCAACAGAGCAGTTGGAAATAACTCTGTTTCAGCTGCTTTCATTTGTTATCCTCGTGTAGGACTTGTGTTTATTGTTGTGAGCCCTGGTAGGGAGGTGACTGACCCATACATACACTGCTGGGAGTGGGAGAGTGGCCTGTCTTGGTGCATCACTCCTAAAGACAAGGGATTCATGCCTCTGTCCCAGAGCAGGAATCTGTGTCTCACTGACATGGGTCCTTCAGCTCCCCTATAAGTCAGACACATCCAAGCTGTTACTGTAGGGTTTTGGTGTTTGTTTCAGCTCCCCTTTCTGTTACTTGAATGCAGGTGCTGGAAGCTTGTATGAAGAATTGTGGGAGAAGATTTCATAATGAAGTAGGAAAGTTTCGCTTTTTGAATGAGTTAATTAAGGTTGTGTCTCCAAAGGTTAGTCCCTGAGCCTTACTACTGTATTTACTCTGTCTGGCCCTCCAGAAGCTGAAGGCAACATCCAGAATGTTTCCAGTGCTCTGTCTCTGTCTCGTTGCATTTATTAGCACATATTCTAAGAACATTCATTAACTTTTTTGTGTGCTCTTCTTACTATTTTTCTCAGTAGGTTGTGCTTATTTACCGTTGATATATAGCCCTTGTACTGTTACAATGCTTCATGTAACACAAGGGATTTTAAGCCACCATTTAAAAATGGTTAAGTGGTGCTTATTTTGTTGTTGTTGTTAGTTTTGTTTTGCTTGGGATGGGATTGGTGGAGGGACATGCCAACATCACTGGAGGGGAGATGTGATACAGAAATTAGATCATGAGATATGTCAACACAGCATAGCGTTGTAATCCTCGCTTTGCTGCTGACTTGCTGTAAAGAATGCCTGGGCAAGTCCCTCAATATCCGTGATCAGCTTAATGTGGTGAAAAATAGATAGAAGCACCCCAAGACACGATTAATACAGTGAAATATGCCAAGATTCTTTCCTATAAGACACTGCAGGGGGGTGGTATCTGTATTGCTATGATTTTTAAATAGCAACACTTTGAAACTAACAGAGTATCTGCTCTTTCTTTTGCTGAAGATAGTCACAAAGCCTTTGCTGTTAATTCAGATTTATTTGGGCACTTCTTTTCCTCTTAGCATGGCACCTTATATCTGGGATTATACACCTCTTAATGTATATCACTGAACTCCCGTTCTGTGCATTTGGGCTTTATTCTTAAAAAGAAATAAAGAATGAGGAGAATTTCCACCTTTTTCACGTTTTTAGTACCTGGGAGATCGGGTCTCGGAAAAAGTGAAGACCAAAGTGATTGAATTGCTGTATAGCTGGACAGTGGCGCTGCCAGAAGAATCCAAAATCAAGGATGCCTACTACATGCTGAAACGACAAGGTAGGAAGTCAGCTGCTCCTTCACACATTCTCTTCAGCCTGTGCTTGTAAGCAGGAGCGTCATAAAACATACAATTTCTAATTAGGTGGAGTCAAGGCAAACTGAGAGGAGATGGAACAAGGGAGAAATTGCCTGAATCTTTGGAAAAGCTGGTTGTTATACTGGGGACTGGGTTGGGTTGGTCTTTTTTATTTTTATTTGACCAGATTAGTGAATACCTTGCAAATGCTTTTGGTTTTGGTTTGTAGGGCTTTATTTTGATGATTTTTGTCTGGAATTAGTTTTAAATGATTTAAGGACAATTTAAAGTCAAATAAGAGCACCCATGTAGCTTTTTGCGTTCTGTTGACCAGATCACTTTACAATTGTACCTTTAAACTGATAGAAATGTCTTGTGTAGGCAAAGTGAAAAAAGCTTGGTAGAGGAGCATGTGGCTTCAAAAGGGGAAATTTTAAAAAGGGTTCTGGGAAAGCTGCTGGGGGTAGAGCACAAATCTAGGGGGTTGGCAATGGAACAAGCAGGAAATCTGGCTGTTTCCCCACTCATGGTTAGGAGTCTGCTCATCACCCCATCCTGCGTTGCTGTCTGCTTTCCTGCTCAGCTCATTTTTACAAAAAAAGTCATGCCCTTGAGTTTGCACAAAGCTAGGTTGTCTGGGATTTTGTGTAGTGGTTCAGAAGCTAATGTGAAAGGGGAAAAGACAAATAGCGGGGAGCTGCTGGTTATACTGAGCTCTTAGAGGAACAGTATGAACACGGCAACACAGTTGCTGGGATTTTGTCCTTTATCAAAGAAGATGTTCTTTGTTTGGTTAGCATGCTCGGTGATTTCAATGCCGTATTGTGTATTGGAACAGAATGCTAGTATCAGTGGACAGATTGGCAGCTCGTTCACTTTGACAGCGGCATGTGAGTAACAGGATGCACTGCAAATCCATGTGGGTTCCCTTCTGCTTTCAGGGATTGTTATGTTTGATCCTGTGATTCCTGTGGACAAAACCTTGATTCCTTCTCCCCCGCCTCGTCCCAAAAACCCTGTGTTTGATGATGAGGAGAAATCCAAGGTATAGTGAAGATTTTTATCATAATTACTGATTAAAAAGTAATTGTTTAATGCACGTTTAGAATAAGGGAGGAAAATACGCTAATTCAGCTTTTATTTCTGGTGAAGTGATCTGTTCTTTCAAATAACTCATTAGTTTAAATATTACTCCTTTTTCTACATACCTAACCTGAAATCCAAGCAAAGACTTGTCTGTGTTATGATTATGTAGTTATTTGTTGTTAAAGTGCCATCCTGTTGTAATACTAGAAGGCAGAAAATGTTTCACATATGTTGCCAAAAATCACATACAGGAGGAATAATTACCCAGTGTCGAGTCTCTGCAATATGACAGTACAGGTCCTGTGTAGAAGCAAGAATATAGCAACTCATGTGAAACAATAAACTCATAAATGATTCCTGACTTTGTAATAGTGGTCTATATATGTTTTTCCCTGAACTGTTCCATTAATTTTTTCTTGCTGCTTCCATTTGTCCAAGAGTTTTTGCTTTCTGAATATTGACATCTTGTCTTACAGCTTCTGGCCAAACTGCTGAAAAGCAAAAACCCAGATGATTTACAAGAGGCAAACAAGCTTATAAAATCCATGGTAAAAGAGGTAAGAACTTCCTGTAGGTGATCGGTCCCAATCAGTGGTCTGCTTTGCAGGTTTCAAGCAATTTAACCCCACATTGGCTTGTGTATGGCAGGGCCTTGGTTTCTCAGGCTTCAGGAGCATTGTGTTAGCATATCCCTTAGCTAAACTGTGGGGACTGAATGAGACTGACCATCATCAATGACTATCCCCTTCCTGTTCTCTTAAAACTTATAAGACAACTAGCTTGTGTCTAGTCCAGGTGATCAGTGGCATAAAAGGATGCTGTCTGATGACTTAGCAGGGCTGTGTGAAATGAATGTGTTGGTAATTTTGACCCCAGCTCACAAGGGGGAGGTATTTGTGTCACAGAAACGTCTTCAGTTGGTGTCCCTGACAGGGCAAGAAGGGGCAAGGATTGAATGCTGTGTTGAAATTAACTGCGTTCTTGTTGCTTGAGATGCTTTTTCACATCAGGGTTTGGTGGGAGCATTTCTGTACTGCCCCTCGTTACGGAGGACTGAGTCATCAGACTGGGTCTTCTCACAAGCAGGCCTTGTGGAAACACCTTCCTGTCTGTAGAGCCGTGATGCATCCACCCATGGCAGGCATTAGAAACCCTGGAGTCCAGGAAATGACTCACTGTGATTCTGGGCAAAAAAAAAAAAAAAAAGTATAGCTCCTAGATGGAAAAGGATGTATAGGTTTCCAGAATGTTTCCATTCAAGCTTCTCCTGTCCCCAGGGCAGAGACTCCTCCATCTTTAGTTGGAATCTCAAATCAGAGATGGGGGGACATTTTCTACCAGAGTGTGCTGGTTGTTTCTAGTAAATATTTTGTTTCAAACACGTCTTTTTCATAAAATGTCAACAAGGAACAACAACAACAAACTCACACGCCAAAACAAAATAACCTGAAAAGGTCAAAAAGGGACTTTTGGGAACATGGTGTTTTCAACACTTCGATTTTTAGTAATGTGGTTATAAATTAAAATCTATTTAATGAGACTCTTTGGAAATAAAGAGTTTTCTAGTGTTTCAGAATGGTAGTGAAAAGATGATCAAATAAAGCTTCACATGAATGGAGAGTGGGGTGGTGGTGTTCTCGTGTATTTTTTTTTTCTTTTTAGCTCAACCTTAGATATCATTTTACATGATTTTCAAATGATACCTTCTGTTGTGATACTGTGGACCTTTACAGGAAAACTCAGTTTTCATGTCTCTGTTTACACCCTGAAGGATGAGGCTCGGATTCAAAAAGTGACAAAGCGCATGCACACACTGGAAGAAGTAAATAACAATGTAAAACTGCTGAATGAGATGTTGGTTCATTACAGCAAAGAGGAGTCATCAGAGGCAGACAGAGAGCTCATGAAGGTGGGTCTGAGCTGCTGCTTCCCAGAAATACTGCAGTCAGTCCTTTGTTCTTCTTGTTCAGATTTCATTGAGTTTTGCAAGAATTATAGTGCAATAAAATGGAGAGCAGTGCCAAGAAGGAAGAGCTGTCATTGGAAACAGCAGGCAAGAAAAAAAACATGTTTTTAATACTTTTCACCAAAGGACTCAGTGCCTTACAGGGATAGTGGATACCTCTTTTGCACATTTTTCAAGTCAGGTACAGCTGTTGTCCAAAGATGCGGTGTAGTAGAATTGAGAAGCTGCAATTTGTAATTCTTGGTACCATTAGGGCACGCTGGTTGTGGATAGTAAATGTCCCTCACAGCACTGTGGATGGATAAACCAAAGTCTGGTCGCGGCAGAAAATATGTCCTCCTGTAGCTGGTATTACAGGATAGGGGGAAACATCAGGAAGGTGGAAATTAAAACAGATGCCAGGATGTCAGTGTCCAGTACTGAATTAGGTACTTTTAGAAATTCCAGACATGGAGCATGAACTGTTTGATATCAGAACAAAATTTGTTGAAAGATATTTGAAGTTGCACAGGTTTTCAATAGAGAAAAATGATAGAGCAGTGTACTGAAATCATTATACAAACACAAATGTTTGGGCTTGTTTGTTGGGCCGAGCCACATCTTCAGCCCCCCATGCTGGTCCGTCTAATTCAGGGAGCCACAAACATTCTTTAAATGAGCTGGGGAGAAATATTTACGCCGCTAGTTGATCCATTTTAACTGTTGATAGCTGTTTATCTCAAACAAAGGGCACACTCAGTCCCCTTTCTGCTGAGATAAAGTCAGCTTCTTTGCAGCTGCTGCAGTCAGTTGCTTGAGGGCGGTTGGATAGCCTCAGGGCCTTGAAGAGTTGCACTTTATCTAATTTTAAAATTTAAAATTATACTTTTGTTTAAGAACAAGGTTGTGAAACAATGGTTTGAAGCTTAAAAATGGTTTATTTCTGTGAAGCATTTCCTTCTTGCCACCTTTCTTCTACGTGGTTGCAGACTGAGTAGAGGCTGCAAAATTCTGCTCTTTCTTGTGCTTTGAGGGACAACTGTAACACAAGGAACGAAGATCCCATTTGGACTAGAATGGGCTGAAAGTGATGATGTGAGAGAGGATTGAGAGGTGTTATGTTGAAAATGCAGACTGCTTGGACACTCACAGTGGTATAACACTTCAGTTCTGTTAACAGGGCAGGGACAGGGGATCTTGGCTGTCCTGCTACGCTAGCCTGTCCAGCTCGAGGGAAGGTGGCTTCTCTGTTCTGGGCTTTCCATAGAATGCCTGGGCAGTCATTGTGCTGACGGGTATTGCTGACAGTGGCTCCTGGCTGTTAAGACCCTTTGTCCTAATCTCTCTTCCCAGGAGCTCTACGAAAGGTGTGAAACCAAAAGACGGACGCTGTTCAAGCTAGCCAGTGAGACAGAGGATAATGACAGCAGCTTGGGTAAAAGAAGCTATACTTCTTTTTAACTACAGTTGTGACCTGTGACTATGCAAGGAATCAGCAAGGGATCAGCTGCTGTAAAGATGCCTCTAAAGTGGATGTGCTTTGCTTTGAGCAAAAAGACAAGTTCCTTGCTCTTTGTGCTTATCGTTTATGTTCATGCAAGGACTTGGCATTATAGGGGTAGGCTGAGGGAGAACACCCACCCCCGGGGAAGGGAGTTACTGTAGAGAACAAAGCCTTGGAGTCATTTTCATCATAACTGTAATGTATATGGACCTAGAAAGGTCATTGTCTTGCTTAGAAAAGCATGGCAGACAGAATAACAGAACTCATAGATAGATAAATGTGTTTTTTCTTGCTAATTATTTAGCTGTTAACTGAGTACTCTCAGCATTAGTGACTAAAGTCTTGGAGTTTGTTTTTGTCCCTCTCATATAGGGGATATTCTGCAGGCCAGTGACAACTTATCCCGTGTGATAAATTCATATAAAAAAATAATAGAGGGGCAAGTGATCAACGGTGAAGTGGATCTCCCTGTGACATCAGCAGTGGAAGGTAAGTTCCTGGGAAGCCAACTGTTAAATTTTGAATCCTACAATTCTGTCTTCCAGTCGGGGTTTCCTATTAATTGTGATAAAGGAGGCTATTGATGGTTCCTTTGGCTAAGACTTTGTGAATAAGAGGGGGACAAGGCAGCTCCCAAGCAGTGGATAAACAATTATGGTCGTGGGCAACAGTGCTGCGGTTATGCATTCTCCATTGCTGGTTGCTTGTAATTGTAATGAATGATGATATCAGTAGCAAACCTGCATCTGAACAGTTTGTGTGCCTGCAAGTTCTCATATATTTCTGTCTCCACATTTATCCTACCTCTTAATGGTGACGTGTAAGAAGAGGACAACTTTATCAAAAGGACAAGAGTGGGAGGGTAGGAGTCAGGCCAGGGGTCCTGTCCTGGCTTTGCCAGCAGTTCCATTTGTGAATTTAGGCCAGTTGTCCAGAGATTTCAAAGGTAAAACTGAAATATAAAGTGGACTTGTTGTGTGTGGCAGGATTGCCACTTGGGAGTTACTTCAACATTTCTACATGAAGAGCAATAAAAGAAATTCATAATGTTCTCTGACAGCATCCTATTGCAACAAGACTGTCCTAAATATGAAGGGGATTCTAGATCCAGGCTGCATATATTCTCCTTGACTTCAACTTTCTGGTGGCCTTACAGTTCTGGAGGATCTCTCAGAGTCTTATCTAAGCTCAAAAGATCTTGGAAAGACTACAGGTTATGCTACAAGAAGTGCTGGGGAAAGAGCAGGGCCTGGAGCAGGTGTTGCTTGTTGGATAGAAATTTCCTGAGTATCTGAATTGATCACTTTACATGTGGGCAACAAATGGTTAGCTGGACAGCAAGTGGGCTTTCCCCTTTATTTATAAAGAGCAGTAAGCCATGACTAAGGGGGGGACCTGTGTTACCTAAACCATCTTGCTGATTTCTTCTGTGTGATGTGCTTGCTCTGAGCCTTTTGCCTTCTTTCCTAGTAGTGCTCTTCTGTCTGCTGCAGGGAGTAACTCCACGAGTAACCTCAACACCCTCATTGACCTTGCTGGATTGGACATCTCCGGCACGCCGCCGCCTCCAATGCCGCCCACCACCCTGACACCAGCCCCCCCGGCAGCCCCAGCCCCAGCAGAAATCCCCATCCTTCCACCTCCTCCACAGACGTTTGCGCAGTTGCGGAGCAGCTCCTTGAGCCAAGTGGAAGCTGCACCTGCTCAGCAGAGCAGTACTGCCAACTCCCTTTCCTTGCTGGATGAGGAGCTTCTGTGCTTAGGTAAGAAGACACTGAGGGGCCCAAAAAAGGGTCACTCAGTCCTTGCTTTTAAAAATCCACTTATTTCCTTCAGTGTGAGTGTGAGGGCTGGCTAGTAAGAGCCTGAGATGCCTTTGATTTTGGCCACACCAGATTCTTCCTGCTCCTGGCTCATCCAGTAGGTTACTTAGTGAGCCCTTAGGGCTGTCCTGGATCTTGGTAGAGTTTGAGGGATGGTTGAGAGAGGTTGGTGATCCAGATGGTGAAGCTGGGAACAGTAACCTGTGTTATTCCCAAAATATTTATATTCCTATATCTTTCTTTGCTGTGATTCTGGTCAACCCTGCATGTCTTTAGATCTGTTATTTCTAGGGAAGTCCAGAGGATTTCTGAGACACCTCCTTGAATCATCCTGAACATAAGAACTGATCCATGAATCAGTATTAAACTGCGGTGTTCCCAGAGTAGGCTGCAAATGAAATAACCATTGGGTGTGATTACAGTCTGATCTCTGTGGATGCATAGACGTTGGTGCTGATTTCACTGCTGACTTCATGGCTCTGCTAAAGAGAGAGGTGCCCTAGAGGGACTGCTTGGTAGGAGCCTGCTGAATTCCTGCCTGTGAAGCCCAGATCTGAATAGCAGGAGATGCCATAAATCAAAATCAGGATGGATTAGGAGGGCTGTGTGTAGAATGTTGGCTGCGGGTGCTGATGGTCACTTTTCATCATCACAAACTTGCAACCCATTTCAGTCTTTCATTAGATTTTGGTCTCTGGCAGAGCCAAATCAAGTAGTTTGGTACTGAAACAACTTCCAAGTGATGACACCTAACTCATTTTCCACTCCAGTAACCTATTTATTATTTTTCCTTTTAGGCCTGAATGACCCAGCCCCTGCAGCAGTGAAGGAGACATCAGAAAACAACCAGTGGAGCATGTTTGAGGTACAAAGGAGGGAATTTCTCAGGGGAAAGGAGGGAGGGCTTGCTAGTGTGGCAGGTCTCAGGACACACTTTGTCACCTTGGAGAAAAATGATCACACATACAAGCAGAGGGGCGGCTGTTCCGGAAGGGAAGTCTGGCTTGGTCCCAAGATCTGGGATAGCTGTGTCTGAACAGAGTAAATATCCCTGAGTGTGGCTGTCTCAGTTTCCCACCTGTCCCCCATGATGTTAGCACTTCCTTTGCTTAAATTACAGATGAGATGTAGTCCTGACATAGGCCGCAGACTTTGCTGCTTGCCACCCACCACCTGTTTTTGCGGTAAATCTCTCTCCCTCTGTAACAGTGCCACCTCTACAATAGGGGACAGCAGCAAGTTAGAGCATGTACTTGTCCTCTCTTGCAGAATGACCAATTGGACCTGGATTTCTTTAATCCGAAGATGGTGACTGTTGCTTGCAACCCTGCAGGGAACCCTCTTCTCCATCACGCATCCCAGACCACATGTGGAACTTCAGTGCCGCTGCCGTCTGCTTTCACAGCCTCTCAGACTGCTTCCAGCATCCCTGCACCAATCTCCACGCCATTTGCATTCTCTGCTGGACCAGCTGCACCTGTGGGGCCTCCCAAGACTGTTCCAGCTGCTCCTGGGTACTTCAGCTCATCTGTGGGGAGCAATATGTCACATAAAATAGATGCGTTAGGACAACTTCTTGAAGAAGCTAAAGGGTAAGTAAAAGTTTTTGGACTTCCCTTTGTCTCTGTGGTTAGAAAACCAAGCTTGCTGCAGTGTCGGGCCCAGAGACAGACATTCAACTCTCTAGTTTGGTAGAAATGTGTGATTGGGATCTTTACCAACTAATACTGGAGTCCAACCTTCAGCAGGGAAAGGCAGACACTACCCGGTAGAGAACAGCTGCACTACTGATTGAAGTCTGCAATGTAAAGTTAAGCTGCTAAGATAAAAAGGCCTTTGGCCATCTTAACCTTGCCCACCTTTGCCAAGGTGAGGCTCTGCTTTCACCTGGACTTAGTGGTGCTTAATCCTACCAGCACCACTTTCTTTTTAGGCCTGCTTCTTACAGGGGACCTTACTGAGTCGCAGACTCTAAACTGGCTCCAGGCCCCTGTTTTGTCCCTGTGATTTGCTGTTAGCTCTGGGTTCGTAGTGAAATGCCTGCTTTACTTTCAGTTTAATTTTCCCATGTTTTTTGTCTTCCAGGACTGCCACCCAAGGCATGGCAACTCCCTCAGTGTTCCCTGGGGTTACTTTGTCAGCCCCTGTCACCTCTTCTCCATTAATAGCACCTGCAGGGCTGCCCGCCACAGCCCCGGGAGCCCCTCCAATTCCTTTCCCAAGCAGCTGCGCTGCTGGCTCAGGGAGCCCTCTCTTCCAGCCAGCATCATTCCAGCAGCAAGGCAGTCCCATGAAAGCACCTGAAGTTTCTTTGGCCAACGTCCACGTTCCCTTGGAATCCATTAAACCTAGTAAGTACTTGACATTTTTCACCGTTCTCTGAACATTTTTTAAAAGCAGAGCTTCCTGACTAAGCTCATGAAGTGGAGAACAGGGATGAGAAATCCCAGCCAAGCATCAGATTGTCTTCTGCAGTGTACACCTGCATTCCTCTCCTCTCTCTGTGGCAGGCAGCGCCCTCCCGGTGACGGCCTATGACAAGAACGGCTTCCGAATCCTCTTGCACTTTGCCAGGGATTGCCCACCAGGACGGTCGGATGTGCTGGTTGTGGTAGTCTCGATGCTGAACACGGCACCGCTTCCTGTGAAGAACATAGTGCTGCAGGCTGCTGTTCCGAAGGTAGGGATGCGTGGTTTGGACTCGCAGCAGAGTGAATCTGTGCTTTTGGGAAGGCCTGGGTCTGAACTCAGGAACTTGGATGCAACAACCTGGTTCTGCCTTTCTGTAGGCAGTGCTCTGCCTTTGCCAGAACATAAAGGTGATTGTCAGAAGCAGAAAACACTAAATAGGATAAGATTAAAAACTGCAGGTAGTATGCATTTTCTTTTTCTTTTTTTTTTTTTCTAAAATCAGTCCACCTGTGCCTGGCCATGAAGATGGCTCAGGTAGCATAACGCCAGGAGCGTTAGGTGGATAGAGCCATCCCTGAGGTCCTTGGGAATCAGAAATTCTTAAAGACATCTTAAATTGGAAAATACATTCCATTCTTGTTCTTACTGCACCTATCTAATTCCAGATGGCCAGTTCATGTTTTGAAAACTGTCCCAAGCAGCTATGATCTGCCTGTTGTGAAAATGCTTGCATTAAAATCTCTGCCATAGGAGCACTTGGGTAGGAAGGTGCTGTTGGTGTTCACCTGAGCAGTGCTTTTACTCTGGGTTGACTTATTGGAACTGATACTTTGGTCTTCCTGTTCCTATCATATTGTGCAAGTGGGCTGGCTCCTGTCTCCTCATTCTCACATGTGGATGGATTTCCTGCAGCTTGGATGTCTGTTATCTCCCCAGCCTGCACATATATTTTCCATCCTCCCCAAGGCAGGAGGTACTCCCTGAGGTTCCACTTACGTTTGTTTGTTTGTTTGCAGTCCATGAAAGTGAAGTTACAACCACCCTCTGGCACAGAGCTGTCTCCATTCAATCCCATCCAGCCACCTGGTGCCATCACCCAAGTCATGCTTCTGGCAAATCCTACAAAGGTGAGAGGGGCAGACTGTAATGGAGTGGGATTTGTCCTGTCCTTTTCAGCCAAATTTGATGAGAGCTGAATTCTTCAGGGAATTTGGACCAAACCTATGAACAAATGCAGCTGTTAATTCTTAAGTTGCCCTCCAGAGGTGGTCACTGCAGCATCAGATCAGCGGTGTTTTAATTAAAAGCTAGAGTGAGCCTGTACATAGTCTCTTCCCCCACAGACTTTTTCAGCAAGGAAAGATGTGAGAAGAGCCTGTATATTCCTCCCAGGAAAAGGGCAACAGTCACATAAGGGTCAGCTTTAAATGGGAACAATCAGAGCTGCATCAGGAGCTTCTCTTAACTCCCTTGTGTGCTGGAAGTGCCCTGCTTTGGTGATAATTAGCGTGATGTGAAATTAGCTGGTGCTGTAGAAATACTTGTGCTGTGTTGAGGCTATATACAGCCTGACAGAACTGAACAAACAGGCTAATTAAAGTTAGATCACGTTCCTTCCTTTTGGCATGTTATGAGAGGTACCTGTGACCAGTGAAACGTTAACACTTTCCTTTCTGCTCATTGTGCTAGGAGCACCTGAATAGCTGTGGAAACCCTTGCTAGTTATTTAAGTAACCTGCTCCATAAAGTTCAAAGCCATGCACTGGAGTAGTTTCTAATTTTTTGACAAATCTAAATGTTACTAGTTGAGAATTACAGCAAAAATGTCCTTAAGGTATCAGCTGAAAGCTACAAGATCCAAAAGGGTAAGCATCAGAGGGGTTTGGAGTATTGTTGAAACTTTAGCTTTGTGAAGCACACAGAGATCCCCTCATTGAAAGACTGTTTCCCCACTGATCGCTGCTTACTGGGAATTTTGCAGAGCAGGAACTGTTTTATTTTCTTGCACATGATGTGCACTACTCCAGCAGCATTCTTCAGGGTCACTGGAGAGCAGCTGAGTGATGAGTGCTGGCTACACGTACATCAAACTATTAGTGCAGATCATTTGTTCTTTTCTCCTACTGTTTCATGCTAATCAATACAACTTTTGTGTTTTAAAAACTGTAACGTAAATAACTCAGGTTTGCTAAGTGGCTGAAATATGCCATGAACATACCTTGGCCCTCTTCTCCCTGCTATGCGCAGCACAACTGGTGTGATCTCAGAGCTGTAATGGTGAAACGTTTTGCTCAGGAGCAACTGAGGCTATTCTCATGTTGCTCTTGTTTTATTTGTCTTTCCTGCAGGAGAAGGTGAGGCTGAGGTACAGACTGTCCTTCACGCTGGGAGACCAGCCCAGCACAGAGGTTGGCGAAGTGGATCAGTTTCCCCCAGTAGAGCAGTGGGGGAACCTATGACCTTAGGACACTGCCAGAGACTCTGTGACAGGACCAGGGAAGGATCCCACAGGACTGGAATGAATGTGACGTGGGGAGGGACACACATGCTATCCACTGGTGATGTTCAGCTTTGTTTACATGTCCTGACCACTCTGCTTGTAGCTTTAGTCCAGAATGTTTTACCCCACGCTGAAGGGGTCCTGGGACATTTATGCCAAGCATGAACTGAACGGCAGCCAGTGCTGGTTGCTTTTATCTTGGCCTCTGGGTGAATCTGGTTCTATCTTCCACTCTATTAAACTTGAAGTTCCTGTATTTTGAGGGGAGACCTGTCGACAGAAGGGGATTTAGTCGGCGTGTTCCTGTACTGCTGTCCAGAGATTCCTGCAGGCTGGTGGGGTAATGATGCCGCCTTGAGCTTTCTCAGTGCAGAGCCCTTACACGTGCCCTCCCTCGGACTTCTACCGCCTCAGTGCCAGACTGGACCCGCTAAGCATGTTAAGCAATAATGCTGGCTCTGTTAGGGAACGCTTCTTTTTTTACACTGAAATGGCACTTAGCTCCCTTCCTCCCCCTCTGCTTTGTTCCCGACAGTCGATGTAAGCAGGCCCTAGCTCTGTGTTGTGCGACAATGCTGTACCTTTAGTTAAGGTATTTAATTTATAGTGCCGGCTGCCTCCCTCTTGTATCCATTTTGGGCAGCTGGGGCTGTTTTGTAGGCAAATGGCTACACTGGTTATTTTTCTGCCTTCATTGCATTCCATAGCGTGGGGAAAAGGAGATGTGTGGTAAGGAGGTACGCCCAATGGGGCTGGGAAGTAGTTGTCAGTATTGGTGGAGGACAGCACCTGGTGTGCAGAAGTGTCCTTACAGCCGCTAATGAGGTGCAGTGACTGAATCCAGGGGTAAGGGGAGGTGCCCCTCAGGTCCCCTTGTGCAGGCAGTATTATGATGTACTGAGATGAGTACGGTGAAACACAAGATGGAAACATTAGAGCTCTAGGATGGCTGAACAGAACCAAGCAGACAGTGAAAGGAAGGAAGGCTCCACTGGGCTGTGATGGTGCATGTGCTGGGCTTAACGCCTTGTTTTATTTGTTCCCTCTATGAAGTGGCTAAGTGCAATCATCTCCACAAGGTGGAAAGCAGTTTTACCGGACGTCAGTGTTCTGTGCTAATGGGGCAGAGGAGCTGAGCCCTCCAGGTACAGTCACACAAACTAGGTTTAAATTAGCAAAACTTGATTCCAGCAGTCCCTTCCTCCTCTTCACTTTCCAGTCTCAAGTAGTGCCTCAACTAGCTTTGAGACAGACTGTTTTAGATAAATGTTGTTTTAGAGTTATTTTTAAACATCCATTGCACAGGGCAGGTCCTTAGACATTAAGCTCAGCATTTCCAGCAGTGCTGTTGAACATCAGCTCTTAAACTATGAATGGGAGCAGTCACCTAAAGTGCTGAGAAAATGTGTACGCAGGAGGAGACCCCTGCTGTTGTAGGAAGAAAACTCCAGAGAAAGTGCTGCTGGAATTCATGGAGGCTGTAAAACCCATTATTGCAAATACAGCTTGGAGTTATTTATATTTCCTTTACTGTGATAAGAAGTAAAAATCATTTGACATGAAAAACTCAGCACATTCAAAGGCCTGAGGCCTTAATCAGAGGCACCAGGCAGCTGTAGAAGAATCAAAGCTTGGCCAAGGATCTTGCTGTAAATTCCTGGTCTGAAGCTCACGAGGACCACAGCCTTGTCAGCTCCCTGACAGAGAAGGC
Source organism: Heteronetta atricapilla (assembly GCA_011075105.1). Taxonomy (NCBI): domain Eukaryota; kingdom Metazoa; phylum Chordata; class Aves; order Anseriformes; family Anatidae; genus Heteronetta; species Heteronetta atricapilla. The sequence goes on from CM021748.1 coordinate 5,876,802, forward strand.
AGGCAAGGATGGTTACATCTCTGAGATTGTTAAAGAAAGCAGCAAATTTGAACTGATGGACTAGGATCGGGGACAAAGAGAATTCTTTCTGCCTCAGACAAGTTCTTGCCAGCACTTTAGATACAGTAGGCATAGGGATAGTGTTTAGGTCACTTAAATCTGCCCAGGTGCTGTAGTGTGTCCTGAGGAAGCAGGTTTCACTGCTTAGATGCCTACACGTGAATCTCACTGTGACTTTGAGGAAGTCAGAAGAGCACAAGTGCTTTCTGCAGAATGGCTTTGTTCTCAGTGTTAACGGCAGTGCATTGCCTGTGCTGTAAAGCCAAATGGAAAGATGCCATAGTCTTGCTGCGTGGAAATGCATTGTTACAAGCTTTGGAAATTAAACTATGAATGTTCCTTGTCTGTAGGTTGAGGTTCCTGCTTCATACCGAACAGCCGTTACTGTAAATACATCTCAAATGCATTTGTCCTGCTGCATGTTAAATAAATTGTTTTCCCTACTTTGGTCTGCGGGTAGCTCTCACTAATGACTGCTTGTGGAGTCTAATGCTGGTTCTGGAAACCCTAAAACTCAACCTATCACCTGAAGACCATCCAAACTAACCAACAAGGCAGAAGTTGCTGTTTTCTAAAATGCCAATGCGTTAAAAGGTAGGCTTGATTTCAGTTCAGGGTATTAGCAGCAAAGCAACTGAAAAGACAAAGGTAATGAGGTTTACTTGACAAGGCAAGGACCGCCAGACCAAGTTGGAACAAGCAACTGTGATGTTCTAATGCATCTCCTTTTTAAAAGTTACATTTACTTTTTTTTAGCGTTATGTTTATGATGAGAACATTATGTCTAAGATGAGAACAGATCAAGCAATATGCAAAACAAGACGTTTATTCTTAGAAAAGCAGTCAGGTTTATGTACAATAAGCCACAGAGGAAGAGTTAAAATCACCCATTGCTGTCTTCAAGATCCTTCCAACGTGCCTTCTTTGACAATGACTCGGGCAAGATTTCGTGCAAGAGCAAGTCTCAGCATTTCCACTTTCATGGTCTCGACATCATCATCCTAAAAAGCAAGTAGAGTTTTAGTTACGCTACTATGTGCAGTAATGAGCTGGTGATGGGTTCTCTTTCTAGATTTTTGAAAATAAGGATGTAGGACATAAAGAGTGAGTACACATCTAACTGTCATTGGGACCTCCTGAGAATGGGTAAAAGCTACATTTCTTACTTTTTAGATCAATGCAAAATAGAATTACCAAGCCTTTTCTTGCCCTTTTTTCCTGGCAGCTATAGAGTTTTGAGTGTGTAGCAAATGGCTCCCTGTTCTGTGCCTGGAATGTATCTTAGCTTGAGCTGTTAAATGGCAACATCTCAGCTTTTCATTGCCCATGTAACTTGCAATTTTTTATCTTGGAAAAACATCACAGTCCAATCCAAATCAGTAGAACAGTGAGGAGTGGAAGTACTGTGTACTATTTCTGTACTTAAATATCTTTTGATGATGCCTCAGTTGGCTGGCCTTTAAAAAGAACACCACACATTAGCCTCAGTAACTGAGGCTCTCCCTCTTTTCCTCCCCCCAAAGAACAGAAATTTAGAGCTTTTTCTGACTGCCCCATGACCCCCCCGCATCCATTATTTAGTTCAAAACAGGAGGTACCAGGAGTTTCTGCTTATCTGGCTTCCCTGCAGTCAGGTCTTCCAGGCACTGCATCAATTCGTAAGTCTGCTCTGCTGAAAATATTACCTGTGGAAATGGAAGTATTTACTGAAAATGATAACATTGAAGGACATCGTGCAGCCTGAGAAGGTAACTCAGCTGAGAGGAACAGAATGCTTTCACGCTCCCATAGATCCATTCTGACCCTTTAATTCACAGGAAAATTCAGGTTGGAAGTGTGAGGTCTCTAAGGCAAGCTCCTGTGCAAAGCAGGGCGAGCTACGAAGTCAGAGCGGGTGCCTCTGGGCTTTATCCAGTCATGGCTTTGTAATTACTCAACTGCCATTTTCTTGATGGATCTTAAAGCAAAACTTGGCTGAGTAGAAAGAAGCACGCTAGAAGAATCTCCAAGCCAAGTACCAGAAGGACCTTGCTGCAGCGTGTACTTAAATCATCAGCATACATTTATTCTACTGATGTTTTCTAAGAGCAGGGAAACAAGTGGTTATCCTGTGCTGGGTCCTTCGTGTTCCCACCAATAAGACATTTGGGGAGCTTCACAATTCTTGAACTGCCATGAACAGGTCACTTGCACTGGAAGTGCAAGCCCTAGCTTGGGGGCAGAAATTGTGGGGGACTCACTGCTTTGAGATAACTTGTCAGGAAGAAACTAGAGGTTGTGGGGCATCTTTGTCATGTTCAACCAGCATGTTCACCTCGTTTTGCTCCAGCAGGGGAAGGGCATCTGTCAGCAGGGTCATCCAGAAGGAGCAAGGAGCAATATGAGCTGTCATCAACATCAGCAGCAGCTTGGCAGCTTCAGAGAATCGCTTCTCCCCGTACAGCCGGTGGAATTCGCGGTACTTCCCTACACGTGGGTGTTGGTGAAGGGTAAAAAGGTGTTAGTGTGTGTCAGAACAGCACAAGCTGGGATTTCTGGACGCTAGGAAGTCAGTTTGCTTTTATGAAGCCTTGGCTACCATTACCTCCCAAGAGAAATGAGTGTCCAAAGCAGCTGAGTTTGGGGGAATGGGAATCTTGTGCGTGAAGAAAAGTTAAAATACAGGCTGGCTGAAAAGGTAGCCAAAAACCTGCCAGTGTTCTTGGTGAGATTTAGTGTTTGAATCAGCCTTGTTACCTAACTGATACTGCCTGACAGTGAGTGTTTGCAGGGTGAATAACAGCATGAGTGGCTTAGAGATACTGGTGGTGTCTGCAAAAAAAACAGACAGGGGGAAGCAGGGGAGGATGAATGGTTTTTGATACCTCAAAGTATCAGGAGGCCTGAAAAGCTTCACTGTTTAAATGGAAAGTGAGATCTTTGTTAATGTGGAAAATTCTGCTTTTGCTAAGAATTAATTTGACCGCTGTCCGGTATGTAAGAGCTGGCTGAGGATGAAAGTGAGTTTTAATCTGCGGCCTTGTTTTTAGCAACTAAACTGTGAAAATAGAGAAAGTAATGATTCCCATTCAGATTCGCCTTTGATTAACCCTTGAGCTCAAGATAGCGATGTGAAGGTTGTCCAACAAAGGCACGCCTTAGTTTCTAAAACTTCCAATGGAAAAACAAGCAGAATATTTTTAGACCTTTAAGGAATTTTACGTAATCCAAAAGGGAGGTCACTTCCCTGTAAACACAGTTTTACAATTAAACTACAACTCTTTGGGGCTGCTGCAAAGGTCACTTGGTGACAATGGACAAATCAGGAGGATTTCTGGTTTGGTAAGTCATGGTTTGCTTCTTAGCTTAATTTAGGTTTTAAATGAAAGAAATGCAGTTAGATCAAATTCAGGATCACCCTCACTGTAATGTGAAGGCAGTCATTCCAATTGCCACCAGCTGTTCCAAATAACTATTATATTTTGGCACCTGTAATTGGGTTTGCTAACAGCCACATCTCCAGAGAAAGGTGTGTTTTAGCTCCATCTCCTTTCTTGCTCTGTTATTTAAAGGCCACCCTGTAGCTGCAGGCAGACGGGCAGGTTACCACAGCCTGTGCTTGTGCCAGCCAGGAGGAAGTGGTTGTACGGAAAGGAAACTAGCTGGAGGCCTTCCACTGCTACTTGGCACAACTGCTGTAGTGGAAGGGGAGCAGAGGTCTTTTGCTTGTGAGCTTGAAGTTGGCACAATGGACTAATAGAAGGTGTAGAGATGTTGAAGAACTTTACGAAATAAGTAAAACTGTGTTACCCAAGTAAATTAAACCAGTTTTACTTTTCGAAGGGTTTCCCCCAAAGTCATCCACTTCATTAAAAATATTATTAAAATATTAGCAAAAATATTTTGAAGTCTCCAGGTAGTGATAGAGTTTGGAAAAAGACTAAGAAAGGGAAGCATACAAATGTCAGAATTCAGGTCTATCCTACTCAAAGCACTGCAGAACAGACGCCTACTGTGAGTGCAATTGGAAATGTAGTCTCCTGGTAGCACGCAGGCTGCATCCCAAATTACCTTTGGTTATTTGCTTTCCCCTCATTGCTATAACAGGATGTAGCAGATGGAGGAAGAGACAAATCCAAATAATTGTGTGGAGTTAGCTGTGTTCTAAATAACAGAACAGAATGAAAACCGTAGCCCCTTCTCACCAAGAAATGTCAGCCGGTCACTAAGCAGCATGGATGGTCCCAAATTATCGATGAGATCTAAGTCAGAGAAGCATCCCCTTTCACAGTAGTCCTTAAGGAATCTAGGGAGAAAGTAAAATGCAATAAAGGCTTAGAGGGGAGAACATCTACTTTCTTTTTTTATTTCCTAATCCCTTCTTGGAAAACTTTAGTATACAACTGAGTTCCATCTTAATCAACCTCCTGTGAGGGTTTTGGAAGACATTGAGACATTTCCTGGGAGTGGCCTGTTGAACTGGTGTAACATGCATTTAACTGACACTGTATTTGTTCTTCTAGATTTCATAGTCGTTGAGATCTATTCTTTAAAGTGAATAAGTAAAGGAAGGAGCGCAGGAAGCTGAGGCTGGTAGGTGCATAAATAACTCTCCCACTTTGTAACAGAAGTTCTGGTTTTCCTGCTATTTGAAAAAAAAAGAGCAGGAACAAAGAGAATTCTAAAAGCTTTTCATCTGTTTTGTCGCAGCCTTCGTTACGCTGCTTTTTCAGCATCTGCTTCCTGTGATGGTTTTCATTCACCTTCTGTTGAAGGAAATATGATGATTCCTGCTTCCTCAAAGAACAAATAAGAGAAAAAAAGCCCATCTCTTACTACTTCCTTTTTACACTGTTGAAGATAGAGCATTACCTGGCCATTTATCTGGAGCATAATTAGAAAATTATACTCTACCTATGCAAAGAGATTGGTACCTGCCTATTTTAAATTAGTTCAATAAATACATGACGTGGGTCATGACACTGCAAGGTCAGATACTGTCACAAGTTATGGAAAATCAAGGACAAATCTTTTCTCTGTTACTTATGTTTTAATTGTGGCTTAACATTTTTTGGAGAAATGCTGCATTAAGTGGCTCACACTGACTGGTGAACTTGACTGGTTAAAATAATCTGCTGCATGAAGCACAGAAGGGGATTCATCTTTCACCTAAGCCCATTCCCTGGCTCACTGTACAGTCCATCAAACAGGTTATTGGAGCAAGTGTAAGGGCAGTGCATAACTTAGAGCTATTGCCAAAAGAAAGGTTTATCAAAGCAAAGCCTAGGAGCACTGGACTGTTAGATAAAGTGAGCGTTTCATCTCTAGATTTCATGGAGCAAAATGGTGTAGAAAAACAGCTAGGGTACTGCAGAGGGAAGTACCCAGGAATGTCATTTTCTAGTCTGGAAGCAGGTACTTGGTCTGAGGGAAAGATAACCTCAGCCTGCCTGCAGCAGGACCTTTTCAGGATGGCTGCCTTCTCCCTGTTCTGACCATTCTGCTATGGCAGCCGTCTTCCAAGAGCTTCTGATTTACTCACCGATCTGATATTAGTGTAGCAAAAGCCGCATCCTTAGCTCTGATGCTCCAAGACAGGGCAGAGCCCAAGCGATTATTCCGCAGAGCTTTCATGGCCATGATTTTACAGATGCTACGAACTTAGGAGAAAATGTCAGAGAAAAAGAATCAATTTCAGTAGTTTCTCATTTGACCATAAAACAGTGAAACTTAAGAATCAATCACCTTGCTCGTGCATGTGTCTCTGCTCACAGATTCTCAGCACTTTGAGGGCCTTCTGTTCTGTGTTAAGGGGGATCCGCTCAATGTGAAGCTCCAAGTATACTCGGCCATACACGCGACAGTGGTCAAAGTAGTCTACCCCCAGCTGCCAGAGACTGAGGGTAGAGGGTAAAAAAAAAGTCAGGCATTCCAACCATATAATTCTTAAGCAAAACAGCCACAAGTAGAATCTGGACCTGCATTACTAACAGTTGGTTCTGGTTAACTTAGTGTTCAGACCTAAAATGGCTTTTATTTCTACCAACTATCAGCTGCCTGATACACAGCTTTGGGATATCTGCATCTCAGAAGTGCTCTGTACCAAAATGTCACAGTGGCAGGAGCCGTTCTATCCTGGCCACTATATTTGATGGGTTTTAACTGATAGCTTTCATCTTCAGTTCAGAAAAGGAAACTTGTTAGTGCTGTATGACCCCTGAGAGACAGACACCTTTGAAATCCTAACAGTACTCCGTAAGTTTTGCCTCTTTAGTACATTATTGCCTCTTTGGGTCATTAGTGTGCACTTATTTGTTGATGTTAGTCTAGCCTCTGAGGGAGGAGAATAAATAATTGTTACCTGTGATGGGAGAAGAGTCCTGAGGCATACTCTAGTAGAAGGAATTCACGCATGTTTGAACCAAAACTGCAGGGAGTGAAGAAAGAAACAGGCATTACTGTGGTACCTCATCAGAAAAGCCTAATGGCTTTATTTCTTAAGTACTTTCCATTTATGCAGCATGTTTTCTCATTGGCTGTCTTAGTAAACTTCATACATCAGGCCTCAACATGCAGGGCAGCTCTCGGTGGGGAGACCTGCCAACTGTGTACAGCACTTAGCAAATATAACTTAGCAGAAGCAAAGCCTGCTTTAAGACACTGAAACACCAAGGGAATTCAGAGAGCAAAATTCTCATATTTATTGGAAACTTAGGTATGGAAGCTCTTTTTAGATGAATTTCTCACTGTTCCAAATAATCACAAGTACTAGATAATATTTCAGCTTAAAATATATTTTAAAAAAAACTAACATTGCATGAGGCACTCTTGAATAGCATGTCAAATTCAGATCAACAACTGCTTCTGCTTCTTAGAGCATCTGGGCTGCCTAGAACTTCAGAGACATTTGCAGTACCACTATTCCACATCTTCTGCAAATGCCCAGGATGCTCCTTTTCAACCAAAATCCACGTGTTGTTCTAGTCATTCTTACTTCTGGGTGTCTGAATAATCAGTGCAAGTAAATACTTACTAGAGATTGTGAGATTGCAGGAGTTTACAGTGATCCAGTAGGTCAGTCAGATGAGCCACAAACCACCAGTTGCTCAGAGCAATGCTATATTTGAAACAAGGAAAATAAAGAAAAAGCTAAGCCCACCACCACCAAGGAACGTGTCAGGTTTTCCACAGATGTTTCTTCCCACACATGAGCTATATTGCAGCCTAACATCTGGCTGCGTTGCTCCAGACCCAATGGAATACTTTTAATTGCTACCTGCTTCAATATTCCTGTTAAATTATTTGAAAGGTCCGTACCCATGCCTTCTACCCCAAATACTACTGGAGTGAACGTACACAGCAGCAATACTACAGAACTAGAGAATCAAAAACTTTAAGAAGTCAACCTGCATTCCTTGATCACTTGATGCAACTCGAATTCGAAGGCTGCCATTAAAATTGTGTCTAGAGGTTCAGGGCTGCTTTCTTCACCCAGGAACAGGTCCATACTAGACTGTGGAATAAGATTACAAGACATGATAAACAGAAGTTCTGACAAGGTAGAAGGAAGACATTCATTTCAATGTACCAGCCTAGTTTAGGTTATTTTATAGGAAAGAGTACATCATAGATACTGAGCACGTTAACAGAAAAAAATCAATACTTTAGCACCAGAAAAACAGGAAAGCAATTTGCAGGAACAAGACTGGTTCCATTAGATGCTAAAGTGACCTGGTCTTCAATAAGTATTTGCCTTCTGTATCTTTCTCCCAGTCCACTTCTAAGTTCTATGAAAAGTCTTACAGGTATGTAGTTGTTGTATGATGTCAACCCTCCCAAAGTTCTCATTAACCCTTCTGTGGGTAAAACTATGGAGGATACAGAAGTAATTCTATTTCATGCCTGTGCATAGAAATGCAGTTCTGTTGGCTTCACAGTTGGATGCGAATACAGGAGTCGGGTAACCAGGAAGTGGTACCAAGTAGTCAGGAGTTCCTTTTTCTCCAGTATGGCATTCTCATCTCCCCCCAGGATCTAAAAGGAAAAAAACAAAGGGAGTAATTCTACAAATTCAGCAATGTACACAGATGCATCTTAACTTTTCAGAGGCGCTACTCCCATTTTGCAAAGTTGATAATTTAATCAAAATTAAACAGCAAAGGACAAAGATCCTTCTCAAGATCCTATGGCCTGGAATAGGAAAATGATCTGTACAGATCTGGCAAAAACCTGTGGCAAAACAAGTAACAGTAAAAAAAGGCTGGCCTGAAATCTCTTGATTCAATGAACACATCATCCAACGTTTTAAAGTTACTTATGACTACATGTAGCTCCTGAAGCACACAATGACCCAGTACTTGTCCAGTTTCCTTTCTTTTCAGCCAAAACGTACCTTGCAGATGGATTCCATATGGGGATTGGAAGCAAAAGTTCCATCCCGTAGATACCGCTGACATTCTTCATGCCAGTGCTGCCATTTCAGCTCCAGCTCGGTCAGCGTCTGGGTGTTGCCAAGCTGAATCCAAGGTAAGATGCATAAAATAAAGATCAAGTCAGATGACAAGATATGCTTGTGCTGAAACCACAATTATTCATGCTAAAATGGTAAGCACAAGGATGCTGTCAATTTTTAACTTGTTCTTCAGTTGCATTATAAGTGTCTTAATTTGTGCATCTAAATAAGGCAAAAGACCCTAAGAGAAACAGTGCAAGATTACTGTGATGCAGCTGCAATTTTTCCTCCACGAGGAGATCATTGCAACAGAGGAAAACTCTGCAGGTAGGGCCTTCAATGAATGTTCTGTGCAAGTTCTCAGCAGGAACTGTTTCAGACAACTAGATAACATACCCTGCTGCAAAAATGTTGTTTCTAAGCTGGGTTGTCATCTAACAGGTTTTTGCCTGTACAGCTGGGTCTTTTTGATAATTCATGTAAATATTACTACTTTAAAGAATTAAAATTGGAATGTTTTAATGGTCAACAGGCTGCGATGTTACAGGAGCTACAGCAGCGGTGAAATAGACTGGACTAATACTGTCATCCCTCTCTTTTCCCAGTGGAAATGCATGAAAAAAAAAAAACATACATACATTGGGCACAGGCATCTTCATCATCAAGTCATCCAAGACTCTGTACATGCTCACTGATGTGGGATTGGCACTGGCTTCCTTTGAGAGCAAGTGCCGTGCTTCATCCATTCGGCCCTGCAGCACGAAGACATCGACCTGCAGAAACCACAAGTCTGTGAGCGCCACACTGCGCAAGGCTACCAAATTCCCAGATGGATTACAGGGGGGGAATTTTAACTTGTGATTTAGGCAAGTTAAATAGAGTTAAAATGCTTAAATTTTAGGACCGCTAATTCAAATACCCAGTATAAGTGTTGACCTCTATGGATCATGAAATCGAAAGTATCAGGCTAGGAATGAGGGCAGGATGGCCTTCACAATGACTTTAACTTAAAGCTGTAAAGGCAGGCAGCAGCAGTGTCCCAGGCATCAGTTTCTGAGATATAATCCAGTGCAGAGTAGGGAGGAGGAAGGCAAAACACACAAGCATTAATTCTCTAAGAATTTTACAGGTGACTGTACTCACCACATCCCAGAAGAGTTCGTGTTTCGATGGATTTTCACTGCTCAGAACCTCACGGACCATGCTGTCCACATCGCAGACATGAAGTCGAATCCAGTCAAGGAGGCGAAGCAGGAGGGGGCCAGCTTTATGCAGAGAAGGTTCATTCTGTTAGTTCCCAAACTGTTACTTTGTGTGCTTCTAGCCTTAATGGCTTGATAATCATTAGATGACGTTTACTAATTGGATTTCTATCTGCCACACTCAAATTACAAAGGAATGGAGTTCCTTAAATAGCCAGGCTGTGGGAGCACCAAGCTGCTGATGGTATTCCACGTGGCAAATTTTAGGTAGAACAGCAGCATAGTCCTGCAGAAAATCCTAACCAGTTAATTGAAGAAATAAAAGGTAATTCATATCATAAATCTTGTAATGCCAAAAGACCCATCAATGTTTACAGTTGTTTAATGTATTATCACCTCTCATCACCTCATTACTAACTAAATACAAGGATGAAATTTGGCAGGAGGCTATTACCTTTTCTTCAGATGAAGTAATCTGCAAGTTGTGAATCTCTCTTCTGAATTCTGGGACTGAATAAGTAGCGTGTTTCTTAGAGTAATCTGATTTCTTTAGAAAATTTTTTACTACTTTGAAATACTCATGTAAACAAACTGACTTCTTAAGTTAAAAGAACTGCATCAGAGAATGTGTAAACGTTAGTTGGCATCAACATATTTGATACTTTAAAGTCTGTTTATGCTTTAAAGTCAAATAATTGGCAACAAGTTTTTTGCTGTTGCTCTTTGTTATTCTTCTGTTTTTTTTTAAAAAAGAAAGTTTAAATTGTAGTGTACTACCCATGGGAGGGGAAAAAGTAGAATGCAAATCTAACATCCCAACGTAATACAAAGAGGGCAATTTACTGAGGCAGGAGAAGTATTAAAAGATTTATTGACGCTTGTCATAATTATCTCTAAATATGTTAAAAGAACACAATGGATGCTATGTACATCTTAAACAAACATGCAAACAACTCCCTCTTTGATCTTAACATCAGAATAGCTCACTGCTCACCTGCAGCTGCTTCGACAAACAGGATCTCACAGAGGTTCCAGATCAGCTCCATTGCAGAGAGAATAGAAACCTGAAAAGAACAGGGCCGTGTTTCAGATTTAGTAGTTGTTCCAGCTGATTATTTTTAACTGTGCAAAGGAATCTGCTGTCCGTAGCAATCAGTCAGTTTTTATAGACAAGACAAATGTCATATTGGTATTTCAAAGACAAAAAGACAGAAATAGGCCACAATTTCTCTACACATATACAGCTTAGAAAATACGGAGGCAGGTTCTGTACTGAAATGCGATAGTAATCTGTCATCAGTGGGAATACAAAACAGAACGGGACACGTTATTTTCAGAGTTTTTGCACTCCTGAGATTTACCATAACAAACAGCAATGTAAAAAAGAAAGGCTAAATAAGCAGCATCAGTGCAGCTAATAGAACAAAACAGAACTGCTAAAGCATTGGTCTCGATGAATTTACTAACCAATGTTCACGTGACTACATGGATGTGTCCAAAGCTTACCTGAGTACTGTACTGGTTGTGTAGGGCAGGGTCCCGTGTTGCAGCTGAGGGAAAAATCAAAATGCAACATATTTACCTTATTTCATGACCCTTTCTGGACTCATAAATAAATGTAATACCTGATACCTCACCAGGCATAGATCCAAACCTGTATACAACTGACAATCTAACTTTTTATAACTTTAAATATTGTATAAATCTGGTAAGCTTACAGGACAAGGATGGAAGGGAAGAGTAAAATCCTTTACTTATTGGGGGGAAGCAATCTATTAATTTTGACTGTTTCCTATAAAGCAGCGAGCCATGATATGAAAAGGCTGAATGCCCTCCCCAGATCTGTTGTCCAATGCAGTCCAAAAAAGTCTCAGACAAGGTTTACAAAGCAATTTGGAAATATCCGGGATGGAAATGAAGCCTTGATAATTACTGAAATCTCTATGTGCCATTTTACAATAGTTGTAATAACTTACAATTGACGCACTGTTTTTATAATCACAAACAGCATTTCTTTTTTCTTGCAGTAGAATAAGCAAACTTACAAGCCACGCGGTGCATGTCCTCCATACAGGCTCTTATGACCGAGCGGTAGTTTTTACTCACTTGAACCAATCTGCCAAACACAAAAAGCATCGCTTAGAGAGCTGCTTGAGTTTCAGTCCACTGAAGCCTCGCATGTTTCTGTGCAGCAGCAGCAGCTTCCAGTGCGTGGGTGAACCTGGTGGGAGCCAGCCAGGCCGTGCACCACTGGCTACACACACAAAGGCACCACTACTGGAGGACTTAGGGCCATGTTTTGCAGAATTGCTCCAGCACAGTCATTTAGACTGCACAACTGCCAATTAACGGCAGCTCTAAGTAGTCTGGGTTTATAAGGGCCGTGGCGTTTGCCTCTAAAACCAAGGCAGCGCCACCAGGTCGTCTTTCCAGGGCTGCAGCCCCGCGGCCCACTCACTGCGCTTTCCTCGACTTGCCGGCCAGCTCCTCCTCGCTGCGCTGGAGGCCGATGAAGATGCCGTGCGACTCGTTGAAGAGCTTCCGCAAGGTCTGGATGTAGATGTCCTGGTCCCTGCGCACCACGAAGACGCGGGAGGAGCCGGGCGCTGCATCCCCGCCGCCTGCAACGACGGATCCCGTCAGGGCCGGCCGCGCGGGCAGCCGCCAGCCCGGGGTCGAACCGAGCCGAACCGGGCCGGGGTCCACCCTCGCCCCGGGGCCGGGGACCCACCTCCGCGGCCGAACCGTGTCTCGCACACCAGCACCTCGGCGGGGCCCCACTCAAAGCACAGCTGCCTGGAGGTCGGGTCGGCGCCGGGCACCACCTGTGAGAAGGGGCGGCGGGGCCGTCAGGGGGAGCCGGGCACCCCCGGTCCCCCTCTCCCGGTCCGTCCCGGTCCGTCCCGATCCCCCAACCCGGCCCCTGCCCCTCACCACCAGCGGTGGCTCCATGTCCGCCTCTTCCATGGTCTCAACCGCGTTCTCCTCCCTCCCGCCCGCCGGCTCGCGGGGAGGCCCCGCCGCGGCTGCCCGAGCCGCTGCCTGCCGCCGGCCGCGGGGCTCGACCGCGGCTTCTCCTCAGCGCCGCCGGCCGGAGCGAGGCACCCGGCGGGCTCCTGCCTCCCCTCAGCCCCCCCCTCCCGAGGCTCCTCCGTGGGGTCGGGGCAGGCGCCGAGGCGCTCGCCCCGGATGCGGCGAAGGCTCCGAAAGGCCCCGCCGGGGCGGGAGCGGGCTGAGGGGGAGAGGCCGGGCTGAGGGGAGGCAGAGCTAAGGGTTGGAGGCCGGGTTGAGGGGAGTTTTCGTTCTTGGCTGCCTCCGGCGCTTCTCCAGAGCTGGGGGAGGCTGAATCCGCCCTCAACAGAAAAACACAAGGAGCCGGGGGGGGGGAGGGAGAAGCCCCGCTGCTTCTGTCCCCGAACCTCGCCTCCTCCAGGCTGCGGGAGGAGGGCCCCTGTCGACACGTTTTATTCTCTTGGTGTTTCAGATGGGTGGATGCCGTGCTGGCTGTGTGGTGATCTAGGCGCTGTCCTCGTGTTCGCTTCATGGATGGTACCGCCTTCTAATCACCGGTTTATTTCGTTGCGCGCTTCAGATACTTGCAGATAGACGAGTCTCCAGGCTGCTGAAGGGGATGTTCTCTGGAGTGGAGTTGCAGGAGCTCTCAGGCAAGCTCTGATAAATCTGGCTAGTGAATTGTGTGCTTTCTGACCTTGGTTGCCTGAGGGTTAGAGAAAGGCTCATTACAAAGCATTAGATTGACCACAGTGGGTCAGGGGCAGTGCCGGCATCAGAAGGAATTCTGCTATGCACATATGCCTTATTCACCTTAATGCCACAAGGTATTTTTTTTCCCTTTTCTGCCTGGTAGGGGTCAGGATGGGAGTTAGTACTCCTAGGAACTGTCAGGGTTTGTCTGCTGAGGGTACTAGACACCACCTAATCACTTTCCTGCTCATTGTGGGAGCTCAAGTAGCGATGGAATTGAACTTCAGCATCCACTAATAACTCGGTGTGAAAAACCCCTAACCACACACTGCTCTTTTCTGTTAATTCTGTTGTCCTTCCTGTCCCTGCATGCACCTCACATTTTTTAACCTATTCCTCTAAGTAACAAACTTGTTTAGTGATACCATTTGTAAGCCTATATTGATGATGCTGTCTTGCTGAACTCTGATCCAGAAGAAGCCAATCTCTCTCACTGGTGCCTTTTGAAGAAGCGCACTAAGAATTCACTTTTCAAGATTGCTTAAGTCATTCACTGACCTTGTAAGATAAATGCTACAACACTCTACTGCTAAATTACCCATTTATACTTTATTGGTTACTGTATCTGTCATTTTCAATAAAAATAAAGCTGGCAGTTATCTTTGGTAAAAGCATGTTGTTGCAGTGATCCTGCTGAAAACAGGAAGCGGTGTTGTTCAGGTCAGCCAGGAATGGCTTGTTGCAGGGCAGATGAACTTAAATCTTCAGAAACCTGCTTTAGAAACTAAGACACATAAGTTTTAATAAAGTTCATCCTTTATGGTAGGTAAGAGTCCTATATTTGGGTAGAATTTATGGATGTGTTTGAATCTTGTACAAAGCCAAATTCATCTTCTGTTTTACAAGATGGTGCTGCTCTATGCTTAAGGCTGTGGCGGACATTAGTGTTGATACCTAGGTCTAAAATCTCATTCAAAATGTTACTAAAATGGGTCTGGGTGCAAATCAAAACTGGATGTCTGAAAACCCAACAGTAAGAGCTCTTCTCTCCTCCTTTGAGGCTGCTTCTGTAACTGCACCGTTTCTTGCGATTGTTAGGAGACTTCCAATGGTTTTTGTTATCAGGCAGTGCACTGAAGAAAACTACAGAGCCCCCTGCTTTTAGGGCATTGCAAGTAAAAGGTAATAATGAACTGAAATGCAAAACTACTGCAGAGTTGGCTTGCTCCTTTCATGGAAATCTGAGACTTGCTTTCAAAGTGAGATCCTTGTGAGAAGGATGGGAGTTGCTATTTGTTTTCCCTGTAGTGAAGCAAAGGAATTCTCTCCCTGTGTGTCAACTGTGATAGCAGAACTTGCCACCAGGGGCTTTCCTAGGGACACGGGTGCCTGGAGCATCACCATGTTCTTCCAAGCGACCATGTTGCGTGTGTTTCTCTTGCTTGCTTTTTTCAAACTTAAAACTTGTCTCTGTGAACCGCTTTGTGGGGCACCACAGCCCTTCCCACAGGGATGGGGAGCCAAAAGGCAGGTGCTGGTTAGCCTTTACCAACTGTATTACAAGGCCTGACAACACTGGAAAATGCCCATCAGTCTCACATCAGGGCATTTTTTCTCTTCATCAACACGGAGAAAGAAAAGTTGATGGTCCAGGAGTGGGATAGTGTCCTCTCCTGCTCCAGTATCCTGTCCTATGCGAAGAGACTCTAACAACTGCTCCAGGAGCTGTAGCTCTTTGATCCTTTCCTGTTTTCTGTTTGACAGATGCAGTCCACTTCGCTCACTAACTAAAAATGCAAGTGGCTTGTTTTGTTTGCAGCTTGTAATGCTCTTGAACTGGCAAAGTGGCTGGTTCCTGTGGAAGTCATCTTGGAAATGTGAATTTTAGTTTGACATCTCATAATCCTCCTTGGAAGGTGGGCTGGATGTCTGCAAGTATCTGGAAAGGAGACCTGCCTGCATTTCTTGTCAAAAAGGCTTCTGTGCCTGTCCAGTCTGTGTAACTCATCAGAATTGGCTACCAGAATGTCAGCATGGACCTTCATATTGTTCAGAAAGAATTTAGAGTTCAGGCTCTGGATACAGTCCAGGAAGGCAAAGGCAAAAAGAAACTGTTAACTGTTTTTCTGGGAGGGCAGGGAAACAGGAAAAAATAATAATAAAATAAAAAACAAGGCCTGATGAGGAAGGGAGTACTAAGTTGCAAAATAAAAGGTTTGAAAGCTATTTCATGACTGGGGAAAAGGAGAGAACGATCATTATCAGGAACGAGGAAGGCAGAGAACAAGCAGTGCCCCAGGCAAAATATTTATTTCTATTCCCAGTGCTGAACTAGTATTAATGAAGAGCAAAACCTGAATAAGCCACTCTAGCCCTTCAGAGGTCAGGCTGAGATGGGAGCTTTAGCTCTGTTCTCGTACGCTTCAGGTAACTGTTGGCTTGCTGTTCTTGCATTGAACTAATTGTAAAGTAATACACGGTTTTGAAGAGGCTGGAATTGCCTTTGTAGGCCTACACTTGCTAGTGTATGGCAGCACATACCCTGTGCTTGTAGGTGTTTTGATGTCTTAAAAATCTTAATGTCTTGGTGTGGAAGGGAATGTAAACATCCCTGCCCTCTTCAGAAGAGGGTGGAGAATTAAGCCCAAGTGCTCTGCAAAATCTAGATAGGTCGTATTTCTTCCTTATAAAATTGCTGTACAAAAATAAAACAAAGGCGTGGAAATATTTAGGAAACGTGGATATTTTTTGTTGTTCCCAGACATGGAATTTCTATGGAATTCTCACTGTGATGCTTCCCCGTTCACTTCTCTTCAACTCCGTACATTAAAAAGGAGGAGCTGTGAGAGACAAAAAGCTTTGCCTTTGCCCCCCCTCTGCTGCAGCCTGGACCCTGCAGGACTGGGCTCTTTGTAGTTCCCAGTGTGGCTTCTCCCCTGCCGCTTGCTCCGAGTGCCACTGTCTAGCCAGTTATCTTTGCATTTTTTAGCACTGTTTATTGTTAGCTCAACTCGATCTCCTGCATAATGCAAGTTTCCTCTGCTGCTCTGTAAGAAGAAAAGCCATATAAATGCAAGGGTTGTAGAAACCTTCTCTGTGATTAGGGAATCTGTGTAATTGGTGGCAAGACCAATGGTGGTATAGCAGAAACAGTTTTCAGCTTCTCTGAGCACATATAACTTCTGCAGTGGTAGAGAAACCCCATACATTTACATAAAATATAGCTTATTTTCATGTCTCCTTTTAAGCAGATTTGTTCTGTTTGTGATGCTGGCCTTAATGTTTGTCCCACTTAGCTTCATTCCCGCATTCAGCTCTTTCATAGTGCTCTCCAGCCTTGGCCAATTTCTTCCATTGTCCCAAGGCCACTCCCAAAATCCTCCTCCAGGACCAGCAACACAAACATCTTAGAGTGAGCAGGGAGAAGTAGCAAGAGCAAAGAAGAACAGGACCATCAAACATCATCGGTCTTGTGACATGGTTCCTTACAGCAGCCACTCCTCTGTGATGTTGCATCATTTCTATAAATAGAAGTTAAAATCCTTTGGGAAATAGCACTTGTCTTTTGTTCTGTAAAGTACCCACTACAATTTGAGTCTTGCTTAATAAAGCAGCGTACAAAGTATAGAAGAATGGAGCGGGTTCTAAGATGCTTTATTTGCTTGTGCTCATATATTGTCCTGCTTCTCAGTGGTGGATAGAAGTACAATAGTGGACACCAGGAAGTTCAAATGGCATTGCCCATTGCTCTTCAAAGCTGAAATGAGAGGTGAAGTGAGGTTGTACCAGACTCAAACTGTGTGCGGGGAATTGCTACAGAAACGTGTTGTTTTCTATAGCCTCAGGTGTTTCTTGCCTCCCAGTATCTTAAATACAAAAAACAATACCACAAGGAATTAAATGCAGGGAAAATGGGCAGAATAGACTGATTGGTGCAGTTTTTTATGATAAAACAAGGAAAATGATTGGGAAGTACTGCTCGAAGGAGCATTGGTTTGAGTCGCAGTTACAGTTTAAAACAGCATCTCAGTCATCCTCTGGGGTCAGACCAAGCTTTTTCAGTGCTTCTGATTTATTTATTTTTTTTCCAGAACTGAATCATAAAGACTCTTGAGAAGGAATAAAATACTAAAACTAAGAGGTTCTGTGAAATTTTAGCTGAGGTTTCTGCTTTCTGTTTGCAGAAGCAAAGAGAAAATTTTACAACATGTGGGAGCCTAGTCTACAAAGCTTCCACCCCTGTTCTGTGGAGGCTCTGCAGCTGCAGAGGCCAGCTTCGCTGCCTCAGGTACAGTTGTGGCTGTGTTATTTTCTTAACTGTGGACTCTGGTAAACGTTCAGCTTCCTGTTCTCGGCGGGCGTTACTCTTCTTTGATTTCCAAGCAACTGTCATAAAACAAAACACACAAAAAAAAGCCTCCCCAGGTGTCAGCACTCAGAAAGGGAGGCACCAGGTTGTGAATTAATGTGACAAAAGGCAGAGGAGGGGGAGCACAATCCCCAGTGAGAAGAGCGAAGTCCGTGCTCTGCTGGGAAGTTCAGCTTCTCTTCAGCTGGTGTTTCACTACTTGAGTAGCTTATTCTGGACAAACCCCATCTCGTAACTCCTCTGAAACAGTGCAGGAGGAGTGAGTGCTACATGCAGGCCTGGGTTTTGTCACGCCGTGAACAGGGCATGTGTGACCGGCCGGCCGCTGCTGCACCACGACCGGAGCACGTGCACCGACTGCACCTCACGGCACCGCTGCGAACCAGCGTCCGCCTGCGGAATCCGTGCCCGCGGGCTTCACGAGGGTCGCTTTTTGGTGGCTCCTTTCCACTTGGGTGATACCAAAAAACTGTTGACAAATGATGGTGGCAGATGTGACGTTGATAGGAAAAGGCTCAGGAGCCGTTTAGAGGCAGTGAGATTGGAAACGCTTTGAAGTCCCTGGAGTTACTGAGAACTTCCTCCTCTCCGCTCTGTTGGAGTGAACTTGAATCATTTTGGAGAGAATTCAAAAGAATCAGTAATATATCCTCTGATTTATGTATTTTACTAGGATTTTTGAAATGCTGCATCACAGTCTTAGCCGTTTGGAGACTAAGAAGTAAGCCTTGCCTACGATTGCTTTAATCGCATTTGAGATGCGTTTCTCAGCTTCTGGCTGTGGGACCGGGGGCCCGGGCGGGAACGACGGGCACCTCAGGGTGGCCCCTGAGGGGAGAGCCGGGGCTGGCCAGCAGCCGTGCCCCCACTCCACAACCAGGGCCACGGGCGGTGGGGGGGCGACATGAGGCGGGAGGCGAGGGCTCCCCTGAGGTGTGTGTGAC